>JANRMT010062822.1:33126314-33187075 GCA_026402145.1 Polypterus bichir lapradei | reverse complement strand
GAACTTGAAAAGAAATATTTTTTGGAATGTGATCGCGCAAGTCAGTACATCGAGCCCGCGTGCTATTGTGGTTTTGCTTGTGTGCTTCAGTAAGTTACCGTCCCCTCGCTCTTACTTTTTTACCGTTCATCTAATGAATACACTGAGTATGGCTTTACCAAAACAATCATTGATCGCGAATAAAGTATCCATTATTCATGAAGCTTCAATAGGTGAATAGGTGATCTGTCTTTCTGCGTTAACCGCATGCGTTTTCATACGTCTCAAACTAAGGGGATGCGAGGTTAAAATAAATCGAGAAGCGCGCGTACATACTTAGTGCATCCCCTCTCGGGAATCGAACCTCGGACGTGGGCGCTACAGGCGAATGCTTTACTATCGCGCCACGGCGTGTGGTTTATCTATTTGAGCGTAGCAGTGTAATTCGGTTTTTGTTCAGTATTCTTTGGAACTGTTACTTTTTGTCTGCGCACTGCGTCAGTTCACGTGAGCCGCTGAATATGGTTTTATATGTCACTCGCTCGCTTCTAATTGTTTCGCTGCCTTCTTAATTATATAATGCATGTTTTCTAAAGCGCGTTTTGTAGCTCTTCCTGGCTTTCTACGTAATGCGTGATTACGTGAGAGACGTGATGATGTCATACGAAACTCCGCCCCTCCAGCTGAACTCCATTACAGTAAATGGAGAAAAACAACTTCCAGTTATGACCATTACGCGTAGAATTTCGAAATGAAACCTGCCCAACTTTTGTAAGGAAGCTGTAAGGAATGAGCCTGCCATATTTCAGCCTTCTACCTACACGGGAAGTTGGAGAATTAGTGATGAGTCAGTCAGTGAGTGAGTGAGTGAGTGAGTGAGTCAGTGAGGGCTTTGCCGTTTATTAGTATAGATAATGTGCACAGTGGGATCATCTAGTAAATCCAAACTGTCCACAACAGCCTCTTTATAATAAACTTCTATAGATCCTTTAAAAGGGATCCACTTTTCCATCTGTCCTCTGAAAGTCCTATAATTTCTTCAGAATAAGGTACTATGACAGACTTTGAATTAAGAGTTGATTCAATATATACAACACAAGCTCCAATGTTTTTCACTGATACTTTAAATTCAGCTTCTATAAAAAGTTAAGTTTCATAATGCAATGCCAGTTTTACTTGTCAGTCTTTGCTTTGTCAATAATTTTCTTAGCTGAAGTTTTACCCTAATGGTGAAACAAGGTCATGTTCAAACAATATGCATTTGATGTCTTGTGTCTCCTTTTCAGAAAGAAAATCCACTGCTGTTCATAATGGCTGAATGTGTCAATTTGTCAAATTAAACCATTTCCATCTTACTGCTTTATACTTTTTGAAATGCAGTTATCACAGCTACAACATAACTACCAGCCTATAAAAAAAACTATTACATTTAAAACTTGAGAGTCATTTGCCAGCAAATATGTTTTAAACAGCTTCTGCTGCCAGACTGCACAGAATCAACTAACGCCATCAACTACTTTCTTCACTGTATGATTTGCAAAGCATCCACAAGAGCATTCAAGTCATAGAAGCTTTTTAAACAACACAATCCAGTTCAGTTTTTCCTGTTGCATATTTAACAAACAAATAAGTATCATACATTGGTTTATCAAAAAAATGTAAGATATTTTGAGAGAGAAATAGAGACAAAGCATTTCAAAGCCACATTAGTGCGTAATGAAGTCACTGATGGACATAAATGGCAATGATATGCTATTGAAGAGAAAACAATTTTACTAAAAATGTTGAACAGACTTGAATTACTTTAATTTTCAGTATTACCTTTACAGCTTTAAATACTGTAGTTAAAGAGCTAATTTTCTGACCCTAGGAAAAAGGCCTGACAGTTCAGTGGCATCCAATTAAAACAATCTTAATTTCAGAAAATCAGTTTTTTTTAATATTAATCATAATTCTTTATTAGCTCTAACTGGAATAATAACTGATGGAATAACATTGTGTTATAATAAATCTGTTGTTATCCCCCTTTTATACTCGGTTGGAAAAGAATTTTCCAAAAAATATTAAATTGGAAAAAAACAAATTCGCTTCATATGGCTCAGTTGAACAATATTTCAGAATTTAAGTATATTTCATTTAATTTTAAGGCATACAAATGGGACCTATGCCAAATCTTTTAATTTTAGTTGTTTTATTTCATATGAAGAACCACTTTAAATGGGGCTCTCTAGTCACAAAGCGTTCATAGTTAGACTGGTGTTGCATGATGAAATGTATTTTATTAGTGGGTATTTTTATTTAAGTTTATTTAAAAGAACATTTGAAAAGAAAAAAAGTCAGAAACAGACCAATTAAAATACACTAAATACAACACAAGGCTACTTTAAAAACATTTCTCGCTTCAGCAAGTATAGGTTGCTTAAGTTTAGAATTTAGTTCATAATGGCACTAAACAGTGTAGGATAGACTGAAAACTATTGGCTGGCTATACTCTTCCGGTTCTGGTTCACTAAACTGCATACCAAGAAACATAAATAGCTACTGAAATAAGAACAAAAAAATATTTTAATCCATTAGAATGAAGTATGTAATTCGTGCGAACACACCTATGGGGCTCTGGAGATTTGCTGTTTCAATGAAATAGTTTACTACTGTAGGATATTTTCTTCACAAAACACACACAAAAAATGGAATTGCCAGCTATGAAATGCATTTAGGGCTGTGATCATCTCCATCCTTGAATTCTCAACTTCCTTCTCCTATGTATAAACAAACTCTCCAATCAAATATCACATTGCAATAGCAAGGACACCAGAGTCCTCCAGCAACACTTGTTTTGCAAAAAAACTGAGAACTTCTGTAGGGAACAACTACTTGAGACTTAAATGAACATAAGATCCCAATGTGTTTGAGTACTTTGCACATACTTAACTAAAGACTATAGTGGCATTACCATTTCAGGAGATGTCTGTAATAGATTGAGGACAAGTTAACTGTATGAAAAAGTTAAACTGTTGTCTTATACACAGTATTTACAGTTTTTGTTCATATTTACAGCATTCACACCTAATTTTTCTCGCAGTACATTCTATCAGATTTATTAGGCAAGATGACAAAGAACTGTAAAACTACACCATAGATTATACTATTTGTACAGTATAATCTATAAATAATTTTATACAAATATTAATTATTCATTTAAAATCTAAAATCGATTGAAGGAAATCCGATGGAACATGTGATAAGCTCTGGCTTATTTACCTGGGTAAGAAGATGGATGAATGGCTGGTTAATAATAATAATAAAAAATTATTTATATAGCATCTTTCCCAATCAACATTAAGAAAAGTGACATGTAATATGCATTCTTCATATGCATGCCACCACGGTCAATTTATTTGCTCCTATCCTGACTGCTTAAAAGTTAATTTCTGCCAGCAAAAAAATGAGGCCAATGCTTTTAAAATAAAAAAGGATGCAAACACCACAATTACACATTATAACTGAATCTTCTCATACCTATAAAGGACAATACAGAGATATTTGAAATCCATTTACAAAAAAATGATGTGTGGAGTTAAGTCAAGGCTTTTTCTGCGATTTTATGAAAATTGTATATAATCGAGGAAAGGCTTATGGCAGTGAAATTACTAAAGAGAAAAAACTGCAGTCTGTCTCAAATTTGAATCACAATACTTAAAATACTGAAACGCATACGAAAACTACAATATTAACTTACTATATCCCAGGTCATCTTATCATCTTATTTTGGGGTACCACACAATTCCGTACCCTAGTTCCTATTGCTTGCTTAAAATAGCATTTGATATGATTACATGAAGTTCCAATAATAATAATAATAAGAAGAAGAAGAAGAAGAAGAAAGACTCGGCATAAAGTCCTCTGTTATTTACTGTTTATTGATATCCAGTTTTTGGGTGACATTATTTGGCAGATTCATCTTAACTTTCAGTTCATTCTACTGGGACACAAAGGATTCCATTAGAGGAAAGCTTGCCCATGATATATGAATGATAAATCTGTAGAATTAAACCAGTTCAAACAGAAGATACTTTTACTGCCAGCAAGTCCTAGCTACCTAAATTTGCATTTTGGTTTTCCAGGTCTCTTGGAGTGGTGGCTCTGAGGCTAGGGATCTGCAATGGTAATCAGAAGGTTGTCAGTTTGAAACCCTAAAATGCCAGAAGTGACTCTACTCTGCTAGGCCCTTGAGCAAGGCCCAGGTGGTTTGTGTGGTGGGTGTGGCAACACACTATTATTGCATGCTCCCAAACCCTCTCTTCTCTCAGACAGTACATAATCCAGAGTAACTTCTAAATGTATGTCTTTTGAAAGCCATCAATCAATCAACTTCCTGAACCTGCCTATTGTAATTCAGGGCTGCAGAAGCAAATCCCACAAGTGGACACCACTGACCAATTTTGTCAGCTGTTCTGAGAACACATGTAAGAGAAGAATGTACCACAAATAAAAAAATTTATGCTCAGGATGACTGTGCTCGGTGATTAAATTGCTTGTTTTGTATAAAAATGCATACTTCAAAAATGTTCTGAACTGCTGTTAAGAACTGTTCCAATAATGGACTTGGCCATCTTTACCACCTACCCACTGTCTGCCATTTGCAGACCAAGACAGTAGTAAAAGAGACAAGAAACCTAAAGCTGTTCAACATTCCTTCTATAACCCCATTGAAATTAACCTATCTGGGCATGTTCCTTGTTTTCTGAAGCCAGCAACCAGTTTCATGGTTTTGATGACATTTAAAGAGAAACTATAGTCATTGGACCACAAGGCTAGATACTCCACCAGTATCTGTAAAAAGTTGGCAATAAAGCCTACAATGGTAGAGATTATCAGCCAACATTGTAGTCAGTGTTAAGGATTAGTGTAGCAGAGATAATGCAGATAAATATGACAAAAGCAGTAGAGAAAACTTTGCTTTTACTTTCTATGGATGGTTTAGTTTAAAAAAACTACACTTTCCCACATAAATCCAAACGATGCTCTTAACACACAAGTCTCATATCTCATAATAAAATCCTTTGTTAAGTACTTGTTTTTCTAATGCAAGACATCTTTCTCCAGCTGGGATGCTTTCGTTTTCCAGATCTGTCTGGAATACAGTGTCCTCACCCTTCTCAAGGAGAACAGGACAGCTTTGAAGACACCTTTGAATTTTATTAAATCTGAGAAGACAGAAACGGTGTTGAGTTTTATTGAAGATTAATGAAGTTTTCTTTTGCGTTTTTTGCCTCTTTTTGAGAGACTCCAAAACTGCTTCTACCAGCTCAAGAATAAAGTGTGCTTGGAAAGAACTGTTTGAGCATATAATATTTTATATATACAGTGTATAAATAAAAGACTGGGGCCTTCGGCCACAAAATCTAAAATCCAATTATGGTCACAACTGCTGAGAATGGGATTCATGATCTTGATGATCAGATTGTAGAAGATTAAAGTATTAAATACTGAGCTATAATCCATCCATCCATCCATACATTTCCAAAAGCGCTTATTTGATTACAGAGTCACAGGGAACCAGAACTTGCATCTTTTCTAACAGCACTGGACAAGACATTTTTAACTAGAAATGAAAGACGAATCCAACATAGGGAATGAACCCTTACTTTGTAATAAATTTAAAACTGTCAGTCAAATTAAAACACCTCATTTGCAGTGATGGAACAATGAAAACACAAAAAGGAATCTTGAAAATGCCTACAAGCATTCAAGGAGAACATGGTGGAAGACAGTGTCTAAAACAAGAAACTTCACTTCCTAAGGCTGCAAGGCAGCAATCCCAAACAGTGCATGAGCATGTCAGTAACCATGTAGTAATTTATGAATATTGGTATGTTACTACTAAACTAGGTGGAATGATTGCAAATAATGTAGAATTGGCCCAATCATTAAAGTGGGACATAGAGAAAACATAGTTGTGGAAAGATTTGTGGCAGATGAAACTTAACATAAGAAAATCTGAGGTCTTACAGGTAGGTAGTAAAAATGTCAGATTTTAGTACATAGTTGGAGGTATGACACTTTAAAGTACAACAATCAGAAGGACCTAGCAGCTGAAGTGTACTCATGATTATCTACATCCAGATGTTGCCTAATATAGTCTGATGTTTAGACTATAAGTCAAAGGAAATTATTCTTAAGCTACATACTGAACTAGTGAGGCTTCACCTGGAATTGAATATTCAGCTTTTGTCTCTTTAATGCAAAAAAGACATAAGTCTGCTATACAAAGTCCAGAAAAAAGCAACTAGGCTGAATTCACTAGTCATGCCTATCAGTTCTGCAAAGTATTGAAAGAGGTGCTCATTTTCAGATTAAGCAAAGATAAGAGGTAACATGATTGACATTTTTTAAAATTATGAAAGAAGTTACTACAGTGGATCCCAGTTGTTACTTTAAATTAGGTTCTTAAAAAAAGGACACTGGGACACAGATGGAAACTTACTAAGGGCAGACTCACACAAAATTTAAAACAGTTTTATTTTCACACAGAGAACCATAGACAGAAATAAATTAGTTACCAAGTAGTGTGGTACACCGTGGTACTTTAGTCATTTTCAAAATCTGACTTGATGTTATTTTGAAAAATTGGGACAACAGGACTAGCAACCTTTGTTGGGCTAAAGTACCTGTACACACCAAAGCTGTTCTAATGCTGTAATATAAAAAAAAGCTTTTATTTATTGTCTAAATAAGACAGGTCTCATATTGATACCTGGTCTCAGTCTACATAGGATGTACACATTTTCTCAGTATCAGTGTGCATTTTTCACCATGATTACCAGTTTTCCTCCCAAAGAACTGTGTGTTAGGATATCTGCCAACTCTAAATTGGCCCCATGCGAGTCCGAGTGTTTGTGTGAGTGTCACTTGTGGTAGACTATGGCCCTTGAGTGGGACAGTACTTCTCCTTACACCCATTTCTGAAAAAATAGGCTTCAGCATCTGCATGCCTGAAATGCTTCAGGCCAGTTCAAAAATGGTTTGAATAGTCTAATGAAGGTCTTACCGATGAGCTTTAATTTTTTTAATCTTTTAGTATTCATCAATTATACCTAGGATCTTAAACTGAGATCTTATCAAATGTTTCAAGTTATTGAATGTTTTCAAAAGTACAGTAAAACCTCAGTTATCAGTCACTCGATTAATCGTCAGGGCAAAAAAAAAAAAATTTTAAAATTGCACATGCAAGTACCTACCTATTATTGTACTACGACTGCTGTGTGGTACGCTGTTAGCTATTCACATTCGAACAACTGTCCCTTGTGCTAGCACGTAGTGTTCTTCCCCAGCACCATGCGTCGTGCTGCATTTTGAAATCACAGTGTCAGTTGCATATGTTTTAATAGCATTTTGTAGCTTTTCTATTTTGTTCTAATTAATCTGGTATACATTGTTATAGCTGATAAACGTACGTGTGTGGTGTTGGAATTGTCACAAAAAACTAAAACAGCAAAAGTGCTTCAAGTATTTCTTCAATTTACAGAGTAGGAAGAACAACAGTGAATGAAATAAACCATGATGCTGCCAAAACTGAAAAACGTGCATAAAATGGAACCCTCTGATGGTAATTTTATTCTGTATTAATGTTAATGTTCTTCTGCACTGTAACTTTCTTTTAAAATTCTGTTATATTATGTTTTGTTAATATATTGTGACATGCAGGCAGCTTGTAATGTGCTGTGAGGGTGCTTTAAGTGATGGGACTGGGTGAAGGGCTTCTGTTCTTTAAGGGTCAGACACACCTCTTAGCAGATGAGTGACAGGAAAAGTTAGGATAAGAAGGAAGGTGCGGTGGAAGGAAGTTCTGAGTAGGGAGTCAGGAGACAATAAGCAGGAGTGTCTGCGGTATAGAGAAAAAAGGTACGCAAGTGGCAGGAGATAAACTAATTGGTAGGAAAAACTTTCTTTTAGTGTTTTGGAGGTGTACTCCGTAACCCAGATAACAGGGTATAAGACAAGGCTCTGTTTGTTACAGAATGAAGACTCCAAGTAAAACGTGGAAAACCCCAGTACCTCTGAGTTGTATACACTGGTCATTACAATAATTGTTGATACAATAGTATATTTTGTTAATATGGTTAACAAAGTTAACAAGTTAATATAAATAAGACCATTAGCTAAACTAACCTACTGCAGTTAATTTTTAAATTCATGGCCTCGGTCCCAAACTCTGATGGATAACCAAGGTTTAACTGTACGCAGTGAAACTGTATGCAGCAATGAACTGGAATATAAAGTTTTCCCTTGCCCAGTAATGAAGCCAAATATCATGGAAGGATAGTGGGAGACTGCCACCCAAGGCCATGTTTTTAAATACTTTTAATAATCCACAAAAGGGAAATTGTCTTTTCTCATGACTTTTGAGGGTAAGAGCCCAAGGTAAAATATAGTACCCTGGTGCAATTTTCGGGTTAAGGGCCTTGCTCAAGTGGCCATGGGAATAAGATCCCTTCTGGCAGGAACAGGATTTGAACCAACAACCATCCAGAAACCAGGGCAGATCCTTAGCCACAGAGCTACTACTCCACCCAGTGCACTTGGTGGCAGTACCCCTCTCATGTAGTTCCCAATGAGACACCCAAAGGGCTGCATGGGAGTTGTAGTTCTACCTGGCAGCCTTTTTGGGGTCCTTGTGTGCCTCTTAACGGAGCTGCTAGAGGGAGGCTCCCTAGTCATGTCAGGGTTCAGGCTGACCCCCCAAAGTGCTTCCCAGATTCAGTACCATGGTACCAAAAGTACGGTACTTGCAGTCAAGCTTGAAAAGGAGCCTTCTGCCTCTACATCAGAAACAGAGGAGAACAATAATTGCCTGGAAAAGAGGAAAATGAAAGGAATATAACATTTCTGTTTTGCCTGTTAAATGGATTACTAGGAGTATTTTATTTTGTGTCCTAATAAAAACAATCTTTCTTGGAATGGAATGTGCATCTGGCATAAGTGAGTTTGAGTACAAGATGATCATTCACATTTTTCAAATGTATGTCTGTAACAATTGTTGCCTATTATAAGTTGAGGAGTCAGGAAACTAAATGATTAAAATAACCAAAAATTGGGTAAGAAGAACAGAGCTTTCCTAATGTTGATTATGTCACATAATCCATTTAGTGCTGCTTGTGGTACAATATAAAAAGCTGTCATAATAAATGATTACACTGAATAAGCAATCATGGTATATATGAAACAAATCATACCTGTACCACACCTTGATGTTATATTTAATGTAGACAGTCACTCTACAAAATTCTCAGTTCTTACAATTTTCATAAAATAAAGAATCAAAACAATTAGAGAAATTGTAACCTTAAAAAAAGTCACTATATCTATTGCAAGTAACAGATTTTACAAATATAAAATGGCTGAGTTACAGAATTATTTCTTAAAGATTTTGATACTAGAGTTTATATTCTAACTTCTGCTAATGCAATGCATCAAGTAAAAGTTCTACATATTATAATGTTATTTACTAAATTAACTACAAACTTTGCTGATAATGAGCTTCCATTAGCCTTTCTGCATTCACTTCAATGGAGGTAAAGTAGCAGCATATTTCAACATTTTTGTACCTTTAATCTTATGAAAACAAAGACAACCCCATGATATATTTGACCCGTTATGGCATTTCAACCTAATTAATATTTTTCATTAATTAGAAATTTACAAAAATTAAGAAGTCTGTATTACAAAAAAAAAAATAGCTGAGAACAGAATTTTATTTTTTCCAAAGTATTTTACCAAAGTAAGTAACTCACTTTTCTAAAGTCTTTTTAACATGTATCAACAAGACTCAATTAAAAGAAAGGGGAAAAAAAACAGGTTCTAGTCATAATTACAGTCCTTGATTTCAATGGCAGGGAAAAAATCAACTGCTCACGGCAACGCACTCTTAACAAAGAGGTTTTGCTTCCTGTTATTTTAACTCAATGTAAATCTAAAATTAGAACATCTGGAAAAAAAACAATAAAAGGATAGTAACAAAGAAATAAGCAAAGCAAATTAGCCTCTTGTACTTTACGTGCTTCTCTATGAAACACAGTAAAGTAGGAAAATAAATAACAGATTGGTAAACTTAACGCAGCACTGAAAATATGAACAAACAGAAAATGAAAAATGTTGGTATCAAATATAAAGTGAAAGAAAAAAGAAAAAAGCAACTAGCAAGTTCAAACATTCGTCACTTGAATGGATGGTTTTCAATGTTTTAAAGAGAAGCTGCAGATGCTTGTTCAATAAAGTAGATTATAGAAATTAAGGCTGTACTTTAAGAACCCAGAAACACTTTTTAACAATGCTCAGCATTCAGATGTACTACTTCTTGTGAAGTTTTGCCAGCTACTGTTCAGATGTCCCACAGCACAGAAAAAAATATGAACTGAAGATACATTTGCAGATTAAGATACATGAAAATTAACACCTATTAAAATGATGGTCTTATTTACAGATTAAAGCACAATTTACATTTTGGTTATTTAAATAAACACAGGAAATAAAGTATTTTCCTGCAATCAATTTAAAGACTTATAGCATGGAATGGGGTGAACAATGTGATCTGATGATGAACACACTGAACTAATGTATATGATGCAGTTTCATATCCACAGTCATATGCAAATCATCTATCCAACAACTACTCTAACTACAGGCATGTGCCTTTGTAAGCTGTAAAGCTACAAATGTGCTGTATAAAACAGTGTATCCTAGATGTTGTTATGTGCTTTACTAGGATATTCCACAATGCTTCAGTGCTGCACTGCCCACCACTGACGTTTTACTTTGACTGGCTTTGTGCATTTTAATTTTTGGGTTATTGGGGAATTCAACAATCCCAGTGTATTACTCAACTTTTATATTTTTACAATATTAATACTAAAGAAGTCTGAACTATAGCAAAGACAAAAAAAATCTTCAAGCAAAGAAGGTATTATAAAGCAAGAATCTGCATTGGTGAAATGTTCAATCATATTAGTTAAAATAGAACTCTTTACTGACAGATGTTAAGCAAAAGTACAGTTAAGCTACTAATCAAAGCTCACAAGGGCATTAGCTCCCCATTTCTTCAAATATAAAAAGTGCAAAGCAGTTAGTTTTCTCAAAACAGCTTCATCAAAATTAGGTTAGCAAGGAACATAGCACATCCGGCAGTATATGGTACAAGAGATGAACTAGCCCTGGAGAGAGCCTGTTCATATAAAACATCTAAAATGACATGTCCATCTTTTGTGTTAGGAAAGCAAGAGTAACTGGAGGAAAGCTCAGAAAAAGACATGGGGAAACGCCACACAGAAAAGGACTGATCAAAAGATTTGAGCACAGGAGAAGGCTGGATGTGAAAGGCAGCAATGCTAACTGTAGCCACAACTAAGCCTTTCTTCAAAATAATATAATTACAGTAAATTTATAAAAAAAATTCGGACATGAGCATCAGTAGGCTTCACGCCCTAGGAACCAAGTGACCCGAACTATAACATTTCAGAAATTTTTTACCACTCTAATGATGATCTTTCTGATCGTAAAATACAGTAGGTCATTACGATAGCACTTGTGAAGAATTTATAATTATTTGCAATATTTGAGGGTTCCTCTAGAGTGCCTCTTTCTCTTGCATGATTTGGCTCAAAAAGTAATCAGCACATCGTCATCTCAAAACAGGCTTAAGTTTTGATTTTGGTATTCTTACGTCCAGCTGTTTTAGCTCTAAACCATTCTCAAGAAACTGTGACACACAGACACACACCCACACCCACACCCACATATGGACTGGTGTGACACACAACCATCACCAAGATAAGAAGATATTGAGATATTGAGGCTGCATTGAAGAAACTAATCAATTAGAATTAACAAAGAACTGTAAAAACAATGTGTGTGAATATCTTTGAATTGTGGAAGGGAGTCGTGGCTAAAGAAGGAGACACAAAGAATTTGCCAACTCTGTATCATTCATAGGTCCACCTGGAATGAAACCGGAGGACCATATCTCCGTCCCAAGCACAGCAAGTTACACAGGATGTTCTCTGTGATGTTCACTGTTATCAAAATGAAAATGAAACAGTATTACAGTTGCCAGCAGCTGTTTAGACTAGGCTCTACAAAGCTTAATGCCTGGGAATTTAACAAATAATTCATTTAATTTTGATTACTTATTAATTAAATATTGTCAAAATATCTTACGTCCGTCTCTTTCCTGATTTTTACTTGCACTAACCAATTGGAAGTAGGGCTAAACTTTTTTCTTATTTTTTAGATGAACACAGATTACTTGTTTACAAAAAAAGGTCAGCAGGTAAGCAGAATTTCACCTTTAAAATAATGCATGAGTCTGACCCTTGGGAAAGGAGTTTTAGTAATAATAATGCAAAATAAGAACTACTGAACTTTGAATTACATGTCAACATGCTTATAGAAAAACTGGGTGCAAGGTGTATTAATCCTTGGACATGACATTTGGCCAATTTAGAGAAGCTATATAAAATAAATATTGACTGATACTTATGAAAATGCATTAAAACACTTGTTTCACACCCTCTGACAACCACCTTTTTAAGGATTCTTCAAATATATGTGTTAAGTAAATGATGGTTATTTGAGCAGATGAGTTACTCCACTAGAGTAAAAAACAAATGATTTATTAGATCCATTCTCTCTACTTCATGAATTTCAAGTAGTCCAGTCATGAAAATTCCAAACAGACTAATCATGTGTTTGCATTCATAGGATACACAACGAGAAACGAAACGCACACACGGGAAAAAGTAAATTCTGACAGATACAGTATATTAAGGTAAATATAAAGTCAAACACTCCACATAATTTTCTTAAAAGTTGTTTTTTTTTGTTTTAACAATTAATAAAAAGAATGTTTTCATTGTTAAATATTAACTATAACAATATGACAAGTAATTTTAAATGAAAGATACTGAGACTAATTCAACAAATTTCCTGAATAACAGAGGCTTTACTTACAACTCTGGAACATAATTAAAGCCAGCAAGCACATTTTTAACATTCAACAAGAAAATGTGAAGGTTCATAAGTTACCAGTATGACAGACAGACAAACAGATGGATGGATCTTTATTTGCCCCAAGGGGGAATTTGGCTTTAATAGGAGCTCATGAAAAATATATATATTATTGTAACAGACAACAACCACACCCCTCAAATATACATAAATATTACAGAAAAGAAAAACTTCTGACTTGGCCTAATAATAACACAGCAGTCACTGTGAGGTATTATAAAGGCGTATGCAAAAGTAGTAGCTTTTCTCAATATACATCTAATACTAATTTGCTTGTTAAAAGTCAAAATGGTTGTGTGTTAGAGAGCTGTTGTGCAGCACTGTTCTTAAAAACCTTCAGTTTTGCCTTCATTCTATCTTCCACTACTAACTCCAGTACATCAGAAGTACCGTACAGTATATTCCATAACTCCTCCAGCTGATCTGTTGGACCTTTCTTGAAGAGATTTTGCCGGCCCAGCACACCACAGCCCAAAAAAAAAAAAAAAAAAATCACACTGCTCATCACCCAGTTACAGAACATGTAGTGAATGTCATTACCCACATTGAAGGAAAACAGCCTCCTAAGAGAAAAAAAAAAAATAAGAGTCTGCTCTGCCCTTTCTTATATACTTCCTCCATGTAACTTGGACAATCCTGCTCGTCACTGGTGTGGATCCTAAAGTACTTGCAGCAGTAAACCATCTCCACATCCTCTCCCTTAATACTGAGCAAACGCAAAGGCTCTATGATGCTGCAAATGTCAATACCCAGTTGTTTGCTGAGTGGCAGACAATTCTCTTTGCAGCAAAGAAAAGCTACATGCACATCTTTAGCAATCCTTCCCTAGGTGTTTAAAAAAAACACTATAGAGAAATATATATATATATACAGTATATATATAGTTTTTGTACCCTGGGCATTTTCAGTTTAAATGACTTATTCATGGCTTCTTGATAAGCTGGGCTATTCACGCCAAGCAACATATGCACAGACCATTCTCAGCCGCACTCTACACTATCTAGGTTTTAATTTGGCAAACTGGGTATCTCAATTAAAAGTAGATCTTTTGAAATTCTGTGAGTGCTGCTAAGACTGCAGGCACAGAATTTTCTGGGTCTGATATATACAGTACCATGTCATCTGCATATAATGAGATTTTCTGTTCCAGTCCTTCTCTGCTAATCCCCTTTATCTGATCAGTATTTCGACAATGTATTGCCAGTGGTTCAATGGCAATCGCAAACAGAAGCGGTGACAAGGGGCATCCTTGTCTAGTGCCACGTTCTAGTTTAAAGTAGTCTGAGCATATGTTGTTGATGCAAACTGAAGCTTCTGGGTTAGTATAAAGTAATTTAATCCATGCACAAATGTTTGGGCCAAACCCAAACTTCTCCAATGTAGTAAAAAGGTATTTCCATTCAATCATGTCGAATGCTTTTTCTGCATCCAATGATAATAATATTTCTGGGGTGTTTGATTTAGTAGTACTCTTTCCAGTGAATTCTCAAGCATATAATATTGGTTTAGATACCCTACCTTTTATCATTGCAGAACAGTTTAAATACCTAGGGGTAAACATCACAAGTAAACATAAAGCTTTTTATCAACAAAATTTCGCCGTCTGCATGGAAAAAATTAAACAAGACTTGCATAGATGGTCAACCCTTCATCTCACACTAGCTGGAAGAATTAACACTGTTAAGATGAATATTCTTCCTAAACTACTTTTTTTTTTATTTCAAAACATCCCAATATACATTAATAAATCATTCTTTAGGCAATTAGATTCAACAATAACCTCATTTATTTGGAATTCAAAACATCCACGCAGCAAAAGAGCGACCTTACAAAGACAAAAGGAAGAAGGCGGCATGGCTCTACCTAACTTCCGGTTTTATTACTGGGCAGCAAATATACAGGCGATAAGAACCTGGACACAAACAGAAGAACATACACAGGCTTGGACCGCAATAGAAGTAAAATCCTGCAGTACTTCTTTGTATTCCTTGCTCTGTGCTCCAATAAACACACGCTATCGGCAATATACAAATAACTCAATTGTGCTCCACTCACTTAGAATCTGGAACCAATGTAGAAAGCATTCTAAGACGGAGAAGCTTCTATCTGTGGCACCTCTGCAAGAGAACCACCTCTTTCAACCTTCACAAACATATGCAGTTTTTAATATCTGGAAAAAATTTGGAATTAACTTGCTTAGAGATCTTTATATAGACAACGTCTTTGCTTCCTATGAACAATTACATTCCAAATTTAACATTCCAGCTACACATTTCTTTCACTATCTTCAAATCAGGAACTTTGTTAAACAGAACCTTCCAGATTTTCCTCATCTTCCACCCTCGTCCATGCTGGAAAAAATATTGCTCAATCTCAAGGATTTAGACTCCATCTCTACAATATATAAAGTCATTTTACAATCCCTCCCTTTCAAAGATCCAAGAGGACACTGGGAAAAAGATCTCTCAATTAATATATCAGAAAAGGAGTGGAAAGTAGCAATGCAGAGAATTCACTCGAGCTCCATATGCGCAAAGCATACAATTATACAACTCAAAATTATATATCGAGCACATCTGTCTCGACTAAAACTCTCCAAAATGTTTCCAGGGCATGATCCAACCTGTGAACGCTGCAACCAAGTCCCAGCCTCACTAGGTCACATGTTCTGGGCCTGCAACAAATTAACATTATTCTGGACAAAAATTTTTAATTACCTTTCAGATAGCCTTGGACTCACAATCCCTCCTAACCCATTAACAGCTGTGTTTGGGGTTCTTCCAGAGGGGCTTAAAGTGGAGAAAGACAAACAAATTGTGATTGCATCCACTACACTTTTGGCACGCAGACTTATTCTGATAAACTGGAAGAACCCAAACTCTCCTCTTTTAAGTCAGTGGGAAACCGATGTGTTATATTATTTGAAATTGGAAAAAATCAAATACTCAGAGGATCCGTACAGACTTTTTTTCAAAACATGGCAGGATCTAATCAGTAATATTTTAAAAATAAGTTCATGAAGCATAGAGAATTTATTAATTTAGGTATGTTTAAAAGCTGTAAAATTTTTATGCCGTTTGGCTTGCTCTCTCTCTCAAGGGTGGGGATCGATTTGTTCTTGACTCTATTTTTCTTTTTGTAAAAACTTGATTGCTTTGTATGGAATGCAATAAAATTAATAAAAAAAAAACAAAAAAAAAAAACAGGAGACCAAATGGTAAATCAAATGCTTTGTCTATGGACTTCACTTCCACTTCACCAATACAGTCTAGTATAACACTCAGAAAATAGGTGCCACTTCACAGGTCCATTAGTCAGTGTCAGGATTACTTTTTCCCTTAGCCTTAAACAAGGTATGTGAACCTCTCTACTCTGGACCACTGTTCACCTACTTACCATTCACAAACAAGCCAGTCTTTTCCAAAAGAGGACCATAGACTCAGATTTAGAGGTGTAGATCCTTAACCCAGCTATATCACATTTAGCTACCAACTGTTCCAATGTTAAACAGAGACAACAGTCTGATGTAGTAGAAAGAACAGCATAAACTACAAAGAGCTGAGATGCAATCCTTAATTTCTCAGACTGGATACTGTACAATGTTTCATTGTGGTTTTACATCCTGTCCATGTAGTTAGAAGTCAAACAACATCCATAATGGGTAACACGGTAAAACACCCTAGTACTACATCCTGTCCATGAAAAAAAAGAATTGGGGAGAAGTCCAAAAGGTACCCTTAAAGGAAACCCCCTCAACCAGCCGACACAAGAACAGGCTAAACATAATGCAAACTATGTGAACATAACTCTTGCTCTGTAAATGCAGAGAGCATTCGGCACATATAAGTACTCCCAGAACCCCATACTCTTGATCCATCACCCACATGATAGTATTAGTTACAAGTCAGAAGCATATCCCAAATTCAATAATCATATATAGACAGTACAGGGAAACTCTCATGATCCCTCAAATATCAGTAAAAGGGTAATTAGATGGCTCACTGTTCAATCACCCGTGTAAAATCTGCACTGTTCCCCTTGGACCTGAGGTTCAACTATAAGATGGTAGAGAGGAAAATAAAAATTCTAGCATCAAGGACCTTATTTACATAAGTTTCATTTCAACACGGATAAGACAGCTATATTTTAAGCAAATCAGAAAAATAATGAACCTACAAGTTCCCATATACCTTTATCTAAAAATTCCATCTTAAAATGAATTACTGTCAATGACATCCTGAGAATGTGAAAAAAAACACTAACAGTATGACTACCTTATTAAAACCATATTTCATTTCAGATCAGGAAGTCTGTGGGAATGAAATGTTCGGTTGGTAAGGTCAAAGTTGTGAAATGGTAATGTGACACCAATAGTCCAAAAACAACCTATTATAAGAACCAAGGAGCAATCCCAGCAAACCTAGAAATCCAAGATAATTCCACGACAACTCAAGAAATTTCAAAAAGGGTGTGTTTATTTAAAATGAAAAACAACAAGGTAGGATAAATAAAACTAAAACAAACAAAAAAGTATACGAGAGCATGACAAAACCAGTAAGATGCTGTTACACTAGAACTCAAGCTGTTTAAAAAAAAAAAAAAAGGATGTTTTTATTAAAAATGATAAACAAGGAAGGGATAATAAAATAAAATCATCTATCAGAGATAATGATAAAATGATAAACCCGCTGATATTCTGGGCCTTTCACAAAGAGGCTTGAATCTCTACCTGACAACAAAAAAGTGTCTGTGTGTCAAAAACAAAATTACACTATTATTGATTCCTCGGTGGACTGAGAGATATTAGCAGTTTTATCATTTGTATGTTTATCTATATGTATATGCACATAGGAATGGCTGTGGTAGTTAACTAAGGCATTCTCTCCCTCCCAGTACAATGCAGTAATTTTCTACAATACAACCAACTCTTTATGAAATCTCATATAACATGGAAAATTTCTATCCGATTTGTTTCAGATTTTCATTAATGATATATTAGCCTTTCTTTAACCTTCTACGTCATTAGCTACGTAAACATCTATACATAAAACATGAATCTAAGCAGTTTAATGGTACATACAGACTTTTACAAGTATACTGTCATATAAATTAAATAGAAAAAAAGTAGTAGGGGTGGTATGGACAAAAGTAACAGTAGAATTGAAACTTTTGATAGGTTCAGTAGATGCCAGGATAATAAGACAGAAACATACTTTTTAATATATAGCAAACAAGTTACTCATTACATGTGGGGGACTCATCCATTGAAATGGACTGCTACTTAAACAGATTCAATGGCAGGTATTAACTTCTCTTGAATTGATAAAGCACAGATTTTGTTCTCACTCACTCACACATTTACATAGCAACCAAGCAAGCACAGCACAACAAGTGGCTTCTTTTTGTTCTACCATCCAGTTTACACTGACTAACCAATCAAGTGGTACCACACAGCAATTTTGGTAATATTCTTAAAGGGCTCAGCTCACGTATTACACACAATTCACTTACAAATCCATACACAAAGACGTTACCTTTAAGACACTCATGCTCTGAAACAAAAATCACATTTCCTATTTCCTTTTCCACAGAGGATTTTGTGTTGTGCGTTTAAATGTGTTCACAAATTTTCAAGTAATTTCCAGCATACTTGTAAAATGTTTTTTTTTTTTTTTTTTTTTAAAAATATGAAATTTATACAAGAAGTAGAACTTCATCCAGTGTATTGGGATAAAGCTGTATATCACTAACTGCTAACCACAGAGAACATAAGATTCAGGCAACAAATCAGTGAATGATGTATAGAAATGCTTGCAATGATCCTGACTCGACTCCATTTTCATTGTTCTGTGATGTAAGCATTGTATGTTTTAGTGCTACTTCAGTTCCTTAAACGCAGAATGTAATAAAATATCCTTCTATAATGATGCATTAATTACATATATTTTTTTAATCAACAGGTTAACCACAGATATAAATAAGAAAGCTATAATGCAGCCTATATAAGTTTACAATAAAATTTACAGCTGCAGAAAATTAACATAGTTGGATTTTAGAAGTTTGTCAGGTATTCATTATTGAGCTCATTTAATTAACAAGATGAACTACTAGTAACTTCAAGTGATAACTTCAAATGGAGTAACCTTCTTTTTTTCTCTGCTATCCTGATGGTTATGGGGAGAGCAGTACCAGACTTATGCCGAGTACACTGTACTTTGTTCATTGTAATGCAATCCTTAAAAATCAGTAAAACTTAAAAAAGGAACGGATGGATAAATAAATCAGTGCGACAAAATGCATCATTATTTTATAATCTTTAGACTTAAAAAACTACTAGTATCTTTCTATTGAATATCATTTGATAACTTTTTCAAGTATTTATCCTCTTCTTCACTGAACTATGAACACAAACAAAAAAAAGTATGTTAGAAGCTTTTAGATTACCAAATTATTTAAGAAATGGCTCTGGTGGTAATTACTGGTAGATAATTCTGCACAACTGTTTACTTCATGTGACATTAAACTTTGACGACATCTAGTCAGTTAATGTAAGCTTCAAATTACAGGAATGAAAGCAAACAAACAAAAAAAAAAAAGTTAGTAACATCCTTTCAAGGTCTACTTTACCATGGCCAATATTGTCAAAGTTGACAGATTCTGAATATAAAGAAATAGTGGTTACTAAGCAACAAAAAAGAGGATAGAAGCTTTCCTCATCTTAAAAAGAAGCAAGCAAATGACCGATTTGAATTAAAAAAAAAAAACATATATATTTACAGAAATGGCACAACATTTCAAAACATGATCAGAAAAAATGTATTCTATTTCTTTCACTAAAAGTAAATATAAAATGTTGAGAACATTGCGAGTATCTGGTTAAAAAGGCAAAAAAATAACTAACTTCCAAAGGTGTCTGTATAAGATGTGCAACGAATGGTTTTCTGAAAGCACCAACTATAACTAAAAGTGAAGTTAAAAAAGAACTTGTTTTGTGCTATTGAACAACACTGGACATCACATTAAATTTGTTTTGATTTGCCCATATTCTTGAAGTTATACAAGGAGACTAAAAAAAAAGGGACTGATACTATTGGATACCACTGTCTAGATAATAACTACTAGGCTAAAGTGTAGGCTTAAAGCCTCTGTGTATTGTAATACATTCATACCATACCTGTACAAAGGAATTCCGTACTTTAAACCTGGGCTGCATTTAACATTTTCATAAAGTTATATATAATTACAAAGATGTTGGAACCATGGTATTTATAAGACAAAAGGTATACATAGAACAAAAATGAATCATAAATTACTACACCTGCCTAACATATGTAAAATTGTGAGGAATATTGTAAACACCTTAAAATCTCCTCACCATTCATGGGTATCTGACATATATACAAAATGTTAACACATCCACAAAAGAAGAAAAAAAGGGGAAAAAATAAATGTTTTCTGTGAATTTCTAGCATAACAGATAGACTGAAAGTGGTGCCACATTGCTGTACATTTACTCATTTTGATACCAGCATATGGACCAATCCCTGGAGTAACTCAAAACCAAACAGCAACATGAGCTGCTGTCAATATTACATGCAAAGCAAGGGAAGGGAAAACATTTCTTTTTTCTTTTTTTTTTAAAAAAAAGGTGCTTAGTATGTTATGTCATATTCTTAGGCATTTGACAAAATATGGGAGGACAGCAGGGGCAGGGACCAAAGTAAATCATGATAACACTGTGGTTACTATGATGATCAACAGCAACAGTGCCACATTTTTCACCAAATACCATAATGTCCAAAAAAAAAAAAAAAAAAACTTGGAAAGTTGCAAGAAAGGTGGCTTTCCAAATATGTACGATAAACTAAGCATCAAAAAAAAGTGTCACCACCCTGCTGACTGCACAATTCATTTAGATTCCAGTCAAGTAATCTACTGTAAGTGACATTGCTAGATATTACATTTGAAAAGAGGACATAACCCTACTGCCCTAAAAGGAAAAATTCTGGTCGGCAACCACAAAATGAATTAAAGTGATACTACATTCATCATATATAACGATGTTTCATGCATATTTCCCAAATTATACCAAATAATAGGATATTAAAGTATCAAATTAGAATGCTATAAACAGAACTATCCGAGTGCTCATGAATATAGGATCAAGGATGAGAAACTCAAAATTGACCCCAAGAGGACCTGAGACAAACCTGGCCAACTGTCTAGATACTGGCTAAAAGCCTGTAAGCTGCCACTTGCTACAGGGGAAACAATACAGAACAATCCATAACTAAGGGAAAATTATTCATAAATATAAAAAAATGTGTATATAATGAGTATATACAGTATTACACATGGGACTGTCATGGTTGTGGAGGGGGGTCCCTGGTGTCACAGTGGCAGTTGTGGGTTTCATCCCACACAATGATATTTGTGCCCAATTATTTGATGGCTCTAAACTGGCCTACTATAAAATGCATTTGCACGTTCATAGTCTGTTTGATTTGTCCCAAATTAGGGGATATTTCGTTACTTTGTTTCAATTATCAGTTAGTTCAGTTGTGTTTCACACTGTAAACGTTCAAGCTAACTAAACAAACATATCAATAAACATCCAGTCGGGATGTTGTGGACTTTTTTTCATTGGGCAGAAACAGTTTTTTTATTCAAGGAAAAATCCTTATAAAAGGTTCAACAACAGTTGTGTTTGCACACCGCTGCACTTTCCATAATTATTTGGTTTATTTAGCAAACACAGCTTTATCAACAAAACATTTATTACTGAACAACTGGAAGAATAATTAAAAATAATGAGCTACTACATATGGTACGAAAAGAACACCTTTCAAATAGAGGAGTGTACAAAAGAAGACCAGCTCTGTTGAGGGCATACACTGATGTGTTTCAGTTTTATGGCAACAGACATATCATTGTGCACAAAAAGAAATCAAATTGACAGGACATCCCACCTGCTTGCATTGCTTTTGTGGTGTAAGATTACGGAGTTTGTTGGTCAGTCTCACAGTGTACTTGAAATGAACTTCTTGCCGCCTATATATGTATTCTGGTGGACCAGATTGTGAATTTACTCCTTTTGTTTCTTCAACTGCAGTCTGAACACGTGCAAGAGAAGCTCCAAGTCTGAATCAGGTGCATGGCTTTCTAAAATTGATAGGTAATTGTGCGAGGTGTTTTATACAATCTCTGTTATACCTGTACCTATGTGCATATTTGATTTTACCTTTTTATTGTTTTTAATTTTCCATATTAACCATTGACTCATTATGCTGTGAATGAGACTCCCTAATTACTGCCAACAGGTATGGAGTGTGACGTTTACAGCATAAACAATTTCGGCCATAATGCAGATTATTTCATATACTTAGATCAGTCCCATGTCAGACCACATTAACACCTCATGCAATCTGTTCTAGGGCTTACTTTATAAAGCTGCATTGTGACCACCCTTCCCAAAGGGTCTGGGAAAAATTGTTTTGGTCCACATACAAGAGTGTGACTACCATGTTCACATTCACCTAAATAAACCAGACTTTAGGGAAATAGCACCAGAAGTTGAAAAAACATGCCAAACGAACTAGGTGTGAAAATGCCTGTTGTTGGACTGGGTGTGCACAATTTAAGGTCTGTAATGGCTCCATTTCCAAGTAGTTTTGATAAGTAGTCAAGTAAGGTTAGGAATCAGACTAAACATGTTGAAAAAAAATGGATGAATATATACTATATAAATATGTGAGTGCATATGTGAGTGAAGGTTAAATGAAGAGATACACACTAAATTGCTGTAAATCTATGGCACACTGCCATTGTTTGACGTATTCAATTAATTTCTTTCTGTAGAATATATTTGGGTGATAACAAAAAGTCCATTTGGAAACCATTTTGTGCCAAATCATTTCCTCCATATTTTTTAGGGGTCACGATAAAATACATGTGGTTATTGTTCAGTCCAGTGAAAGTAATACCCTAAACAGGCATCACACACTGTCATACATTTTTATAATGATCAGGCACCCATAATAAATAGGACTAAAACAGGTTGGGCGCAGATCGGATTGTATAAGGATTATGTCCTAACACAGACAACCATACTAATATATAAATACTCCACATTTCTTCCAAACAGAAAAGCCTATGTGACTCTATAGATTTTTTTTTTATTTTTTTTTTTAATACAATTGGAGGTAGGTGAAAAAAACAGGCACTTTGTATTGTTCATTTATTATGCTATTTGAATTAATTTCCTTAAACTTATGAAGGACTGGCATCCCAATTAGAGTTTACTCCTGCCTAAATCTGAAGCTACCAAGACAGGCTCCAGGAAAAAGGACATCAACCATGGATGGAGCAGCTTTAGCACATTCAGTTCATCCATGTATGAATTAACATGTGATGAACACTACTACCTAAAATGACTTTACCTAAAACTGGCACATTCCATGATTCTTTTAACCACTCCAGAAATGGAGCATCACATTAATGGTAAGTGTATTTTCAAGTTTAAGTTAAATTAAATTACATCACTGAATTCTTATAACTTTACTCTTCCATATAAGCAGAAATATCTCTAACAACAAAAAGGCAAAAAGGATGCAATAGCTGTAAAGTGAACATAATAATTTGACAACTTCATGCTTACTAGAATGTTCCAGTAATTAACCTTCAATTTGCATAAACACTGGCCAACTGCAATACAGTCTTTACCTGCATACCGACATAAAAATAAAAGCAGACTGATACTGTAAATTGTTTTTCCATTCAGATTGTTAAAACATTCAGAAAAGGAGAAGATTTTAATCCATTTCTTTTATCACAGGAAGATCATTTTCAAGGGTTCTTGATGCTGCTGCTCGTTCCTCAGCAAATTATATCAAATGTCTTTAACTACATTAGAAAGCAATTACAGCTTAATGGCTGTTTAAATCCATTATCAACATTCTTCTAACCTTTTAATATTTAAAGATAATATTTAATTTGTGAACATTAATGGACTGTCAGAATTAGCACATACAAATTTAGGTTTTTCAGTTGCATTGAAAGATAAGGCACTACCCCCAAAACAAAAATGTCACAGAAACTCAATCCTCCCCCTCACTTCCCTGTCAAATCCTTTTCCACAAACAACCCAGTGTTGTCGCACACAGGTCACCAGTTCAATAGACCAATGGAAACTGCCAGCTGGGAATACCAATTCTTGGCTAGTTACCTCTTTATTTTAAAACTGCAAATGTATTCAGACAACCGGCATGTCTGGGACATTAAATACTGAACATGTTCTATGTTTAGAGCTTTCAACTAAATAACCACCCCCTTTCTTAAAAATGCACTCGCAAAGAACTCAACAGGCTTAAATCGTTTAGCTACCGTGTGTAAAATGGCATACGAGACACTTTTTATTGCATTGTTTGCTGAGATCGTATCCCTCAGTTTGTCATATTCATTTAATTAATCTAATTAGTGGTTTAGTGAAACATCAGCCGATAAGAATATTAAGCAAATAATTAAATAATATCAAGCATGTCCAAACATAGCTCAGTACAAAGAATAAATTAGTCAAAGTAAAGCACATGGTATGTATACTTAGAATTAGCCATAATTCGGTTCATTTTCTTAACTGCTGTTAATATTATTTACACAAGAATGTAAATTTAGTATCTGCAGCAAAAGAAATAATGTTGCATGCTTTAACTCAAGCAATAATAATAAACAGAATTTTGCATTAAAACAACTTTGCCCCCCAAATGGCAGACACATAGACATATTAAACATAAGGAGTAAGGGAAAAAAAGACATCTTTTTGGTACTATTATAAATTATCTGAAATTGGTAAGCGCAAGATTATCATACTGTAATTAGTATGACAATAGCTACAAAAAATAGTATAAGCTACCATGTACCTTTTAAGGCTTTAAATCCTTACTTTCACATGACAGGGAAGGATGCCTAATTTATCAGAACTCTGTGCCACTTTTTATTTCTGGCATACATTCAGTCCTCACCATATAATATGTCAGAGCAACAACTCATGGCAATACATTAAAAACTGTACTGATCGTATAATGCGAGGAGTTACACATTTAATTTAATTTAATCAAAGAAGTCTACAAAGATACAGAAGAAAAATTGTTGAATAATGCACTGACACTAATTCTTAAAGAATTACTCTCTAAGGAAATATTATTTCATTCTAATATTAATGAAATATAAGTAACGCCACATTTAAACTATAAGGTCTTTCTGAAGAAATCTAATCTGATGGGTGTGGTATTTATAGTACATTGCACTAAAAAGATGCAGCAAAAGCATTTACACACACATTTAACTTAAATCAAACGTGTGAACGTTGTGATGCAGTAATGGAGGTAGGATATCAACATAGATCCCCATGTGTTTTTTTCTGCTCATTTTGCAATTTGTCTATATTTTAGAAGCAGAGATCATTTCCAAAATATTTTGTTTCAGCACAGAAAGTTTATGATATTATAAGCCTTAGTACTTTCTATCATTATTTCCTCCACTTCAACTCGGACAGAAATTTGATATACAACACAATTCAAGAGTGGTGAGACTATAGTTTGTTAGATGATTTGATTATTCCAATGTCTTAGGAACTTTCAAATGAGATGAACAAAATTTGAATATATGTTTAATCGTTGTTCCCAACACTTTTCTCTCTCCTTTTAAAATGTCTCATGCAGCACAAAATAACATAATGAAGCCACATCTTTCAGTGAAATCCACTCAGATTGGATAAGGGCGATGGGAAGCACCTCAGAATTCAGTACCACATATGAATGCAGCCTATATTTAATCTCTGAAAAGAAAAAAAAAAAAAGATACAAATTGTTTTTTTTGTTTTTTTTTTGCTGTTTACACTGAGGTGTTACCCATTGCATTGCTGCGCTCAGGTCCTAATTTGGGATCCTGAGGTGGTTCATTGTGTGGTGGGTGCTGTACAACGCTGAAACACTGCATGCTCCCAACTTCTCTCTCTCTTTTACACCAAAAAGTGATCTGTACCGGATGTGTAAAACTCAGAATCAAGTCACATCCGTGTGGAAGTGCAAATATAGCCTAAGGCAAACCATCGAACTATCCATTCTTTAACCAGTACAGATTTATAAAGACACACAGTCTAGCCTGGCAACAGAGAAGCCAATCCTGAACAAGGTTTTGACTTGAAAAGTACATACACAACCTTGCAACTCATTCAAGGTTGCCATTTACCTTAGTGTAAATATCACTGTAAGAGGTACATGCAAAATGCATGCCAGCACTGCACAGGCCCAGAATTGAAATTTAGGACTCAATAGCTATAATTTAACAGTACTACCATTGTACTCTATGCCACCCCCATTGAAAAGAAGCAAGGATGTTTTATAGTATTATCAAACAAAATCAATACAGCTGTTTTAATGAACTGCTGGAGATCACAAATTTGGTAAAGTCATTTCCTTTTTTCAGGATCATTCCAATGATAAATAATAACAAAATGTAAAATAAATAAATAAAAATACAGTATATACATACATACATACATACATATATATAGGTTTGTGTGTGTATACATATACACAAATGCACTTCTTAGCACAATCAAAATCATTTTAAATGTAAACTTCTGTTCTCATAACATGGATTAGTGATGGCTATGCTTCAGATATCATTGGCAAAAAAGTTTGGGAACTGTCCTGTCAAAACAGTATGAATTCTACAAAATGAAAAACTTATCTTGGTGAATCTTTCTAACAAAAGGTTTCAGTGTTCTGGAAATGGTGGGAATGGATCCATCTGTCATAACACTGTCATCACAAAATCATGAAAATATTAAAACTTACGATAGCTCTAATGATTTACCCTAAAGACAGACATGACTGGTTGGTCTACGAACATCTGTCAAAATGTTCTACTAAAGAGTTAGCTACAATGAAAACTAAGGAAAAATAATGTTGAAATTTGAGCACAATCTATAGTAGGTGATAATCTTAACAAAATAATCAGCCAATAAACAAAGTATTTCTATCTCTCTCTATTGATCAAATCCAGGAACATAATCTCCTTCAAATATCATGCAAAATGTACTGCTACATGATGCATTTAATATTTCTTCCAAATGCAAAATACACTTACAAAATGCATAAGTAATCATACAGTTTAGAGAACTTAGAGAACAGAAATATCCATATTTACCAAAAATCACAAAAAAGCATTGTTTTTTTATTATCAACTTTTTTGCATGCCATTTCCTGAACAACTAACATACAAAACTGAAAAATAAAGGCCTGAGACAGTGTCAACACCTTCCAATTGTTACATTCATGAAAACTGAGGCACATTTCTGTTACAACTTGCCAGAAAGTATCACTTATTCTGTTATACAAGAAAAATGACACAGTACTTGAAACTTTCTATAGTGAAATGTGCAAAATCAAACCCAATTTCAATTATCTTCCATTAAGCCATGTCTTTTTTTTCTGGGACTGAGTAGTTCATGCTCTTCAAAAACACTACACACCAGTCCTTTGTTCAAGCCACATCGCACTGTAAACACTTAACTGGTATTTACATACATTGGCTAACTGACTACAAATGGCAAATATTAATTTCGGTGAGGATAATATTCAGATATGGAAAGATTCCCGCATGTTATAAGCAGGCATTCCAATTGCAACTACTGCAAACTCACTATCTACAAACCTAGTTAATAAAAAGGACTTAAGGACGCGGGAACTCAAAACAGACATTCACAGGGACAGGTGCATCAACAGCAGTCTTGATTTAAAGTAGCACAGTAAATATAGCTCTAATATTGCATTCAAAATTTGACTACTTGTCTCACCAAGGTTGATTCCTAATGTGCCCAAAACTGCAGGTAAAGTCTGCACCAAAAGATTAAATACATTGAATGTTTGGGGCATGGATTTAGAGGACTACACAAAAACTAAAAGGGCAAGCAAACTATGCAGTTACACTGTAAACTACTTCTATACAAAAACTAAAAAAATAGAAAAGAAATGTTAGCCCTAAACATAATACAATAAGTAAATTTCTTAGGTTTTTAATATGAGTAACTGTTGTGTTGTGGCCAGTTGTGTCCATGCAACAGCATCTTTAGGTGGCATATGATAACTGGTGAAGTGCCATATTTCCTCAAGAAAGAACATGCTCTTCAGTTTCTTGTACTATTTCATTTTTAATTCTTTGCCAGCACACTGCTCTCAATAACTAAGCTTTTGCTTTCTGAAATGATGGGCTGGGACCTCAATTAACACAAATTGTAAATTAACCTAATCCATAGTGAAGTATTCATTTGAACTCAGTATTAAAGTTTTGAATTTTTCCTATTATAATCTTTACAAACATCCTTTTATTTTTGCACCTTCAGCAACACCTTCCATCTGAAATAAGAACTATGCATAAAGCATAGACCTAATAAAGACAAAACAGCATACATGTTGATAGTTTGCTGTAAGCACTGGTGCAAGACAGACTTTTTCAAACATTTACTTAGTTAACACACTTAGACAGGCTTTCTTTTAAAATTACATATTGTAATAAGATTAAACAAAACTATAAGTTGTACTTTAAAAATAAAAGAACTTAAAAGCACAATCAATTTGAATACAGTAATTGAAATAAATCAACACTATCCTTCACTATTGTACCTGCATTATGATGTATGGCTGGCAGCCACCATATAACATTCATAAAAGTTAAAATGATCTTTTTACTAGTACAGTACTTGAATACACCTCAACCCTGCATTGACTTAATCAGGTTGCAGAATGTTATGTTATTATTTAACTACATCCAGAAACCCTAAATTGGAAAAAACAGATTTAGGAAATGGGAGGATGAACGGTAATATTCATCTTTATAGCTAATACATATATACATTTACATACACACACACACACACACACACACACACACACACATATACATATATATATATATACATATATATAGATAGATAGATAGATAAATATAGCATACACACATATACACATAGTATATCATGCAAAAGCATATGCATACATATTATACATAGACAAAAGTCAAGTTGTCAGATTTAGCTTCAATAAAGCAAGACAGTGCCTAGGGTACACTCTCCAACTTACACACAGACAAGTTTTCTACCCACAGACACTTTATGTTTTCATATGACTTAAACAATTCTTAAGACAATTTTCTTTTCAGAAAACAATAATATGCAAAATTCCTATACAGGTTAGCTTAATGATTCTAAAATGCGGACAGAACCTCACTCATTATACAGACTAATACAGGAAATTTGGCAGGCAACACAAAACAAGCAAACAAATAAGTTAAGAGCCTACCAGTGACTCCAATTAATAAATTCACCTGCCTGGAAAGAGATATCTTTGCACAACAAAGAAAAAGGTTGTGTATAGCACCCTGAAGCTCAAGAAATTACAGGTGGAACAAAGCAAAAGATACAGAATTCGTAGCACAGAGGATGCAGTTGATAGGGCGAGTAGTAGGGGGGGCAGAAATTAGAACACTGGAGTCATCTTTAATACTTTGAAAAACAATATTTAGAGTAGCGAATACATAACAGCTTTGAAATTGTACATCAGCTTTCAGGAACATAAATGGCCAAATCATGACAGCCCTCACTAGCTTGTACTATTTGCAGATAAGAGAGTGTGAACTCCACGCCAACAACTTCTACTTCTCGCCAGCAACAAAACCTTAAATATCACATCTTATCCAAGCAACGCAACACAAGAAGGTCACAAGAAATGATTGGTAGAAAGCTATACACAAGGGGAAATCAGACAGCTAAACTGGGATTCTTTAAAACACCAGACCTCACACAAGTTATCACACACTTTAGTAGAGGAGCTAACAAGAAAGCATTTGGCAAAAATGGGTGTAATATGAGCAGCCATCCTATGAAATATCATCACTGTACACATACGCCCACATGAACATGCTCTGGAAAAAGAGCATCTAAGGGGCTATGCTGTCAGTGAGCAACAAATACTGATATGAGAATTCAAAGACAGATACATGTTGCAGTTTTCAAAAATCAAATTCTTAGCACCATGATGCAACTGTAAATGCTAAAGGAATAATGGCAAGTTAACTGTGTGTGAGGTATACTATATACAAAATAAATAAAAATGAATCAATAAGCATGTATTCATGAAGAGTGCAAAGATTATGGGCTTATGCCTCAATTGAAACATATTTAATAAGGTGGTATCTCCAAATTAGGCCATGGTTTGTGTACAAGATGAGACTAGCCATAGGTCCTATCTTCTATCTTGTTCTCTTCATTGCCAGGATAGGGTAGAGTACACAACAATTTATAATTTAAGTTTGTATAAAAGCAAATGATGGAAGGCACAAACAAAATGTATGCTATAATTACACTATTTTTACAGTAAATTAAGTTGCTTGATAGGCCTGCATTGTGTAATGTTCTAGAGACTACCAAAAACAATTTTTTTAGGAATAGATCATGCACTTATATTTATAGGGGAAATGCAAACAAAAAAATTAAGGGATCCTTTCTTCTCCTACCAATTAAGAGCGTTCAGGCTTTTTTTTTTTTTAAATTAAGCTTCCATTGAATCTGTCACAGCTTGTCAAACACAAATCATGCAACAAACTATTTCAATTATTTTCCTTATTTAATTTGCTCCAAATGCCAATGCCTTGCATTTCTACAAGAAGTGACAGAGAACACCAATGTTTAAACTGTTTTAAGAGTTTCATTGTAAGATTAGTTCTGGATTTAGGCTTCACTTATGCAACTGGAGGAAATAACACAGATGCAAGAAAATATATGTCAAAATAAAACATTCAGAAACATCAAAGTGGGCCTTTTTCCATTTTAACTATAGTATCTGAAAGAAATAAAAATTAAACTGCTACATTGATTTTACCCAAAAATATCCAATGAAGCAGTTCCTATAACTCCTATTTCATGTTTCCTGGCCCACCTTCTCAATGCCGTCCAAAAGGATGATTTTGATTTGCTACCTTCTTCTAGCAGAATTATGAAAGTAGATAGCACTAGCGGGAAAAAGAGTACAAATAAAGAACATTTTGCATTTACAAGAATAAAAATAGTGATTTAAACTAAGCAAATTAAATATTTGAATACCATACTTGGCATTTTAGCAAAGGTAGCAACTGCTAAATTGTGTTTGCACATGGCAGAAATGTGCCAAGTGCAGCGATTAAGTATCACTGGGGGAGTGCCTGTGTGAAAGCTAAGGTATTATCACCTGAGCTAGTTAAAGTTGTTAAGTTTTTAAATAAAATTAAAAAAAAAAAAAAGTTTGGGTTACTTCAACAACACTTAATGCTTATTACAGCCCAGCTGAATTCAATTTGTGCACCTAGTGGAAACGGAAGGCACAGATATACCTTGCACCTGCCTCGCCAAAAAAAAAGTCATTCTGCACATTTTTTCACTTTTATACAATGCCCAAACATGCCACAATCTATTAATCACCCCTACAAAATTTCAAGTGAGGAAAACATATGCAGTAGTAATGCATTCACAATAAGTTCATAAAGAAAATAGCCAGAGTGAGACCAACCATGAAGTCTACATAACTAGGGAACTTTATTTAACTGCATAAATTTTCAATAATTGTGGCGGAATAACAATATGAAAAATTAAAAACTGAACAATAAAAATAAAATACAGGCGATCGACTAAGGACAGAATTCAAAAGTAAGCACCATGTTAAAACAACACATAAATTTACATACTTATCTATAGTGTCACAACAAAACACCCAATAAACATTTACAAGCCACATGGTGCACCTTGTGGCCTGCTTTTCACATTAACTACAGACTTGCTCCTGCACTATAATCATAGCTTTGATCTCCAAAGAAAACTGCAAGACGGGTTTCATCACTGCCATGAAAAAAAAAAAAAAAAGTATCCCACCCCAACAGCCCGCTGCTGAAGCTAAAGGGACTAAATGCCTTGGTTTGTTTTAATGTTCTCTGTTGAACACCTGCAAACATCAAATAAACTTGCAGTTTCTATGCTGGGGATTGACAAAAGCCTTTCATGTGAGAACTGTTCCATGGGAATGTCCTGACAAAGGCTCAGGTTTCAGTCGTCTCCCTCAAGAGATGCAGGAGAAACAAATACAGCAAAATGTGGACGTAAAAGTAACGCTTGCAGCAGCTCCTAAATGTACAAATTCCATTACTAATAAAACCATCTTGGTGAAAATTTGAGGTAAAAAATGTCAATTCAATTCTCTCAGACATCTTTTACAATTTACTTTTCAAAATAAACAAATTTTTAATCTATGACATTGCACTACAGGTCCATTTTCCTACCAACAATCGAAAATTTAGACATATTATCAAAGGCATTATTGTCTATAAATCGCATTCAGATATAAAATAAAAAATAATTCACTTTTTGATAAATGTACTGATGCCACAAAGAGATTATTCCATGTTTTATTTAAACTGTAACAGGATGTCACATATCAAGCCTCACAATAGCAACCAATGATTCAATAACATGGCTAACAGAAACAAAGTGCAAAGTGAGGGTCACCTAAATGATTTGCTGTAGGAAATTATATTTTCTGCTCTGACACACAAAAAAGAAGCAACCTAGCATCAAACAAAAGGCATAGGGGAAAAAAAATGTTAGTTTACAAATAACCTGAAGAAAACAGCTGATGCTAATGAGGTTAGACTATCAAATGTTAGAAAAGCACTGTTTTACTGTATCCTTTATCAAACCAAAAAAAGAAGCACTGGGTAGCAGTGAAAATGTTTCAAAAAGCCTATGCTAAATACTACATATGCATATAAACACATCCCAAAGACTTTTAAAAACTATTACATAATGAGCCAGCATCTGACTGAAATGTGCATCATTTTGCGAAAATACAATGAAAATTCAGCAGTGCAGTTTCAAAGAGAGAAAAAATTTTAAATGGATATGTTTATCCATCTTATCTTTCATATTATTTTTAGTATTTATAAATTTAGCTGCTTGTTTACTTATTACTATATAAACCCAAACATACACACATATACAGTGAAGATGCACCAAAAAAGTTACTCATTGCATTTGTGACATTTGTAAAACCATGCTACCATGTAAAAATGAATTATAATTATATGCAAAAACGTGAGCTTCTTATATGATGTTGTATATGTATCAACACACATACACGTGCAATGAGACATAGCTATGCCTACAGAGACAGAGAGAGAAAGAACAATACGGAAATATGCATAGCCCACCAATATGATATCTTCCAAAGGAAACCACCCCGGAGGACAAATCTAGTGCTGCCAGAAAGGTGTCAGTCAACAAAATCACCTTACAGCCAGCAAGTCTGCTGCTTCCGGATGCCCCATCCTTTTAGTGATCATGCAAAAGTGAAGGAAGTATTCTATCCAAACTCTATAAAGAATAAGCAACCTACATACAAACAGACAAACACAATAACCCCACATTCAACCTCCAATAAACTCTTTATGTCCTTGCATGAGCCTGCAGCAGATGGCCTTAAGCTTGAGTTTGCAGATTATTATTCAAGGGGCACAGGTTTTCAGTGCACTATGAAGAATTGGTACTTGTGAAAAGAAACAGGTATTGCCTTTTAAAAATATTACAAAGATTCAAAAAAAAAGACTACACTGAGAAAGCTTTGGACCACTTCCTATTTTTGCTGAATGTTGCCTAACTAATTTGACATGCATTTGGGATTTTTAGACTTCTGCTAAAATGTGCAAAATCTCAGGAAAGCATTTCATAGGAATTATAAATGTTAATAACTTAAATTTTAATTCCAAAGCACTGAATTCTTTCATCCCCAAACATTACACACTTAAAAATATGTTTTTCTACAACTCGTAAACAACTGATAGAAATATACAAAGTTCCAAATAAAAGTAAACAAGTAAAATACAGTAATATTAATTGAAAATCTAAACTGCAATATAATCAAACCAAAAATGACTTAAAAATGGTTAAAAAGAAGACATAATTACTTGTCACCAGTCTCATAAGTATTCCTGTAGTTTTCACATGCCTGCATTGCTATATGGAGGTTTGAATGTGTGAAAATAAAAAAAAAAAAAACAACTTTGGAGAGTATTAAGGCCTTTCTGAAAAAAACTTAACAGGATCAGTCTTCTCTAAATCCCAGATCACATCCCCACAACAAAAAAACAAAAAAAAAAAAAAAAAACAATGAACTTTAGCTTACTAATTCTACCTCCCTTTATCAAATCACATGATACAGAGCTACCACATAAAACCTTTAGTTCAGGAATGTACTAAGAAATAAAACATAGCAATGTCAAGTAAATCAAAGGATATGTTATGTTTATAAAAGGGAGCACTGAATTGGATCTTCTGCATTCCCTCTCTATCATTCTCCTAATCCTTGCCAAACTACATCTTATTAATCTCAGAATAATCAATGCAGCAATAATGCACAAAAGGCTAGATCTTATCTTAGACAATCATCTGTCTTCAAGACAGTAATGTATCCATTCTTGATGAAAACCAGAAGTAAACAGTTATAAATAAGACTAAGTTGATTTGGTGGGGCATTTGTATGTATTAAAAAAATAAACAGAAAAGGGCAAAAACAATTACTCATTGTTCTTTAAAGATTATATTATAAGACACAATATGATGATAAAAATAAAAAAAAATTAAAAGCAAAAGGTGCTTGCCAGCTTATCCCCAAATATCCAGTATGTTGCTATGGTAAGAGCCCAGACACTGCCGCTGGCACCTTCAATCCTGACATTGTGCCAGGACATCACCTAATGAAGCAAGCTTCGTCAAGGCCCACTAACAAGAACCAACTCTAAACAAAAATCCTTTATTTGTTTGTGGGGGATGGGGAGCTACAAAAATAATTAAGCATTCAAAAATGCCTCAAACAGAAAATTAGGGTAAAATTTGTTCATAAATTGTTTTCCGCAACAAAGAGTTTAAAAATTCAAACTAAAATAATATTTTTCTAGATTCTTCAAAAATATACAAAGGATTACTTATTTACTTTCAATTCTGTACTGCAAGTATTCTTGGCAAATAGAAATAACAGTCCAGGACCGTTTTAAAGTTTAAAGTACACAGATATACTTCTCATCTGAACCAAAAAACATTTAGTGAAAATAACCACTTACTGTCAAAAAAATTCAATTAGATAAACACTGCCTTGACCTTTGTTAATTTTACAAATAAACTGAAAGATTGTAAAAATTATACATATTTTAAATGTTCTTGACATTAACCCCACATGCAAAATAATGAGACTAATGGGTTCTCTATAACCTTTATGTTGAATTGGGCAGGTCCTTGATGAAATCTTAGAGTTACAAAGCATGAATAGGCAAAAGAAGCTCGGCATTTTAGGTTCATCTATTTGTCGCCACTGAAATGGACCAAATGAAGTCAGATACTATTAAATTGCTCTTACTTTGAAATATGACCTAAAATACAATGCTCAACAATGAATTAATAAGCAATGCTCACTAAGAAAGCAGTAAACTAAATATGACAAGGCTGAACACTTTTTTTGAGAGATTTCAACAGCAAATAAATCAAATTGGTTCAATGCATCCATTAGGCATACAGTTGAAGCACTTGTTCCCCAATTGCACTTGTACACAATCTATTAAGACCAATCAAAAATATAAACACACCAACAGAAACAATCTAAAATTATTTTATTGCCTTGTGTTTTGCACATTACCACTGCTAAAGAACAGTGATCTAAAACTGTATTTGTCTTGTTTTTTTCTTATTTGTGATGTTAGGTTTATTAGGAAAAAAAATCTCATTGTATTACAGCATTGACACCAATCTTTGTACCTAATGAGCACAGATAAAAGAACCCCGAGCCCCCCCCCCCCCCCCCAGCACCACCATCATCATCATCATCATCATGAGCGCATACACACATACACACACACCCACCCACAGAGTGTGAGAAAGTATATTTTATTTGCATCAGGATCTTTACACAATCTGTTCAGCATCCCTGTTAATTTAAAAATGACAACAAATAATACCATATCAAAAATGTATCATAAATTTGAATGGATTTTTCCCTTTGTCACAAAAATACATTTTCAAATGAAACAAGAGCCAAATCTATAACGCTGCAATAGAATTTCTTCTTCAGACAATTCTAAACCAAACCATGAATTTCAAATCAACTACTAAAAACAAACTGAAATTACCGAGAACAAGCATCTAAACTTAGAACTATCTACAGTACAACACAAAAAAATATTTTCGATTAACCTGTTCAAAAATCTTTTCGCACTAGCATTCAAATGAAAGCTCAGTATGCAATATAACAGAAAACAAAGTGGTAGCTGATTCGTATCCAATGTGTCAGTTTTTCCCCCAAGTTTCCAAAGGCACGAACATACACACATGCACACGCACACACACTTCAAGTTCAGATTTACATACTTGTGCCTGCAAAATTTCCACTTCCAAGTGAGGTTGGTCCATTTTTTCCACTGCTTACAGGGGGGGAAAACATCTAAAAGAAAACAAAGCTGAAGTTAAAACAAAGGAATAACCCCCACGCGTGTAGGCCACTGCAAGTTTAATCTTCCTAGGCAAAACATTTAACTCAAACACAGTACATATTACAACTTAGCAATATAAGTGTAATAGAAAAGTGTATACTAAAACACAAACATATATGTGACAATGAGTTTTCTACTTATACTATATGTGTATACCTCTCACACATAAAATGGTCAAAACACATTCATTATGAAAAGAAAACAACATGCAAATTTAATTTTAAATCAAAGACTCTTTTCATGATTTATAACGTGCAGCTATAATGGAAACCTTCACATTAAAAAGTCTGCCTGAATTAACTGTCATCCATAACAGACTGGCAGGTCTACTGAGCTACAGAACTAAGGACTATATTATAATGGAGATGTAAATCCATTGAAAGAGGAGTTTAACAGTAACAGTTAAATATAATCACCCCTTCTTAAGTCAGCACTTTACAAAATAAACTTTTTGAGGTGTAATTATTCATTGTATCCTTAGAGTTAATGCAGGATGCTGAATGACAATCACCCACATGAAAAGTTGTCCAAAAAACATAGATTTCAAAAGCATGGCCAGAGGTGACATTTCCTGTCCTAACTCCCAAAACTGTCTCTCACAAGACAGTTCTTGTCCAGTGTTTCCAAATACTGCTTTAACTCTCCAGCATTTCCAAACCCACCTGAGCAGGTTGGGATCCAACATTGAGAAATGAGGATTGCCAAGAACTCTCTATTTTATGTCAGACTACAAATGTTCTATACAACTCCAAAAACATTAAATTGATAAAAGGAGTAGAACAAAGGAAATCCTTAGGATTATCCACAACAAACATTAACTGCTACATACTATACTTTTTTCTGTCCTTACTACTACATATCTCTCTCTTTTATACGTTAAAAATGTGCAAATTAAAACAAAAAAGTGTACTGTTACAGATGTCTACTACACTTGTATTGAAAAATCTGCAGGAACGACAAAAGAAGAACAAAACAAGAAAAAAAATACTTAAAAGTGAGATATACTACCATTGATGTTGGGAACATTTTCAAATCGCTGTTTCTCATCTATAAGACAACAAAATTACTAATGCAATATCATTTCTTTTTGGAAAAATTGTTTCATTTTAAATCTACATTATTTTAGTACTTCCTACATACAAATTAAAACACAGTACATAGCAATACGTGCAGAAATACTACCCATATTTTATTCTTTACCTCAAGTAAATAGAAAATGAAACAACAAACATTACATTTTACTAGACACTGCACGTATATCTAGCGAATTCTTTGCACAATATTAACAGCTGGTAAAATGTACTTACCGCACTGAAATCTAGTAAATCGCTCAGTTCTTTGTCTGTCCCTAAGGCAGCCATTCGCTGTTGATGATGCATTTTAGCAAAATCGCACAAACCTAAAAACATGGAAACAAATCGCGATCAGAAGCCACCGGGTCCCGCACTGACTTGCCGAAGAGAAGGAGGAGGAGGAGGAGTAGGTGGGGGAGGAGGGGGTGGTAGTGAACGAAGAAGGAGGGGGCGCGCAAAAAAAAATCAAATCACTGTTTGAGATGTTTCTCAAAATCCACAAGATGTCCTGGAGTCAGATGATTCCGCTTTGCATTGTGATAATAAGAAAAATAAAAATTAACAGGCTAAAAAAAAAAACAACATAAACTGCCACCCATCACCCGATTCAGTGCTTTTCAAAGCATCATTATGCAACAGGAGGTTCGCACCGAAGGAATAGAAACAAAAGTAACGTTTTGCGGGAAAGGGGAACGAAACAAGGTAACAAAACACCCCTTTGTACGACCCAGCTGTTTTCCTGCTTGATCTCAAAGTCTTGCTGTGGTTGCTAACAAAACCGAATACGTAATTGAACGAAAATTTTTTAATGGACAAATAACAGAAGAAAGTGTAAGCAATGTCGGGAGGGCAGATAAAGAGAAGCGAGCACGTGCACGAAAGCGTTTAAGTGAAAAAGTGACAAGATCGTGGTCCCAGATGAAGAATGCAAAAATGCGCACCAATGCATTTTTTGGGAAAAGTGAATAAAGAAAAGTGATACATACAGTGGTGTCCAAGAGGATAAAGGGCTGGCAATGTGTCAGTGAATATCTTCCTCTACCCTAAACCGCCCCCTCCCATTTGTATTAATCAAAAGCTCCCTGATGGGCGATTTAGATCCCCGGTTCAAGAAGGCCTCCCCCCCCCCCTTATTTTAAAATCTTCTGCGTGCCCCCTTTAAACAGAACAAGTAAGGACAGTTGCCAAGCAGTACCTTTCATACAATTGGATTCGTACTCTCAAACAACCCGGTAACAATGCCTCTCTTCGCCGCCGCAGACAACCGCAGAATCCTTAAAATTGTGATTCGCGTCGAGGTACTTGTTTCGGGTGAAAGCAAGAAGTTCTCAACTCGAAATTCAGCATCAAGTCAGACCTGGCGCGCCACAGCAGCCAACGGCACGATAATAAGAGGAAGAAAACGCGTGTCACTCAAAAACAGCAGACGATCGCACGAGCAGCGCTTTGAAGACGCTGTCGGTTTGTTTGAAAGTAATGGGGGAAAAAATCCATAAAAGCAAACCATCTGGCTGGATTAGGAACAGTACAAAAACAATAACAATAATAATCATTTACAAGTTAATGTCTGCGTCCTTCAAAACTATATTGGTTAAAAAAGTGCAACTGTTTTCGTCACATTAAAAGGTGACAGTCCACCAAGAATGAATTTCACAAGCCATGTAGACAGATGACATCCTCATTGATTCGGCACACTCATCCAGTTTCTACAATTCCCAATTAAATAACGGTCATTTTGTGCTTCTGTTTTTCACTTTTGAGTGGAGATGGAGGAATGGAATACTGAAGGTAAATAACTACGGCGACCTACACGCAGTCTTGTTTCGACTTGTATTGGTGTTTGGCATTGTTTGGTCCTGTACTGTATAAAGCTATTTAACGTGATCTGTAAATCGTAGTGTGATGATTCATGTCGTTATATAAAAAGTGAAGATCAAGCGTTCTATCAGCACGTTTTCTTTACAATGTAATTTTATTAATAATGTATCACCCTAAACAGGCATATAAAATCGTACTGTATGTACATGCACGCACAGATCAAGACCATTAAGAACCGCACGTGCGCTCGTAAAGGCGGACAGACTTGCGAGTTTTTGTTTTTTTTTTACACACACGCAGCCGGCAGCAAAACAAAACACCAGCGGCTTACACTTTCTTCACCGTTAACATTAAACATTATTTAAAATAAGTATATTTCTTGATTATCGCAGCATCCGACATTGTACCAATTCCAAGATCGGCTACTTTGTGCATATAGTAAACACATTATTTTCAATTTAGGAGCTTAATAATTTAGCACCAATAAAGCAAAAATGCATAATTCTACATGCAAATGAAATCTATGAAATAAAACGTCACTTTTAAAGTTAAAGAAAAATAACGGTTATGCAGCAGACCGGAAAGTTTATAAAGTTCCGCGCCGTAAATGCCAAATGAATCTGGAAATCCAAATGAAAACAGCAACTGTAGAATAGATCTTTTTTTAAATACACGAAAACAATAACAAAAAGTGCACTGGCGAAGAAATCGCTTTACCTTGATCCGTTTATCCCCGACAAGCCACTCTTCTAAGCACTGTACTGTACACTAAAATATAAATAATATTCTTAAAGCATTAAAATATTTCCGAAGCCCTAATATAAATACACATATATATAAATTTCTATTTAAAAAACATGATTACAAGCTGTTTCTGGCAAAATGCAACTGTAAATCCAGGTGTTTCCCGATGTTTTGGTTGTATTTTTGCTTCTCGGATATCCCATTTACTTTCTATTGACTACCCCAGCATGTTTCACAGAAGCACGCAGTATGTCCCATCCACATCCGGGACGCACGTGACCCTCCAAGTCCGGGTCACGTTCTTGTGACGTAATTGCACCCCCACCCCTCAAGCCTGTCCTTCATAAGTGCCTGAGGGTCCTAATTGGTCAGGGTATAGGAATGGAAGCGACAGTGGTTTGTATTTGTTCTGAGCCAAATTAAAGAAAAGGTGGAGATCGTAATAAGTAATACATTTTGGTTTATTTTTAAAACTTTTGAAGTGGCGTCACCTTATCTTTTTAAAAGGGAACCCATTTACTTGAAATAGCCAACATTTTATTTCTTTTACTTTTCATTTCGAAAGTCTCTTCCACGGACAAGCGTCCTTAGATAGCACTAATTCAGTGTTAGAAAGCAGAAAGGAATGCAGCGTGCCGAGGTTGTTTCTCTCTCTCTCTCTCTCTCTCTCTCTCTCTCTCTCTCTCACTCGCACCCTCTTTGCGAGCGATTTGAGCAGCATTGCCCCCTCCTCCGAAATTAGACGAGACGCTGCACCTCGTGAGGTCGGGTTGAAATCAAAGATACGCACCATCTGTCACTGACAGGTTTTGAATGAGGAAAACCCGCGAATCCGCTGACATTACGGCGTTACCCCAGTGGGAGAAGACTTGTTTCATGGCCAGCACTTGATAGATTTTCAACAGAAGGAAACCCAAGGTTGCCACCTAACAGTTTTCACCGGAGAGTAAATTGTTTTGGAAGAAATCAGCCTATCGAGTGTCTAATAATCTTTATCTAAAACTTACTGTACATGATAATTGAAGTCATTTGCACATGTAAATGCTTGCAATAGAGCCTTAAGGGGTGCCGGTCAAAACTGAAAGTCTGATCTGTTAAGTAGTGGCATTTGCAGTCTCATGTCATCTGTATACAAATAACCGTTTGTGAAATGAGTTCTAGTTTTATACTTTTTTTCTGAACTGCAGCGGGCCTTTATTAATCAGTCATATTTATGTATGATTTTGCTGACAGATTGCTACCTTGTCAGGGATGAATTCACTTGACTGACTGTGAAGATTCAACGTTTTCCCACCATTCTCTTGAGTCCTTTAGTAATGCATTCATTGCATGTGCAGCATTCCAAGAATGTGCTGTAAAAGTGTGGGCTTCTCAGATTGCATGCCTTTTCGTTGTTTGCTGTCAGCACACTTGAAGATAAGTTCAGACTTAACTGCGAAGAATATTGCAGTTGGACATGATGACAGTGTGACAACAGTCTTAAACAGGATTAAACCCTATGTGACGGTGACTTGGGAAGCACATTTTTTTGCCTGTGTCACCCAAGAGATTCATTCATGCTATAATAATTACACCAGTCTAGCACAAGCTACATATAGCATAGGAGGACAGCTACAGTAATTCATTGAGTACCATTTAAGTGATGTTGTAATCACAGATTCCTGCCAAACAAAGATACAAGAACGTGGTTTTGAGTGATGCATACACATTCCTGCTTTGATGTGCAGATGGAAAAACAGAGTTATAAAGGTGATGCGATTTGGGTGGCAGAAGTGTAAGGGTGTTGACAGCAATGTTGCTATGAGCTACAGAAATCACAGGAAGATTTAGAGTAGTAGTTGGTAATGTGCCATTCCCCTTCTTTTTTTGTTAGCTTTGATTTGTTCGATCATAAGAAGCTTAAAATACCACAGGTTCTAATATTTAATGTTATTCTTTGCAATTTGGATTTCTACTTTGACTTTTATGCCTTTGTTGAATATCAGGGTGATTTCTGTAAGGATACCCATACACATGCACCTGCATAATGCTCTCTATCAACCCAATTTACTTGTGTTTAGGTGTCCTTTGAAAATACACCTTTTTGTTCAATTTTATTAGATCTGCTTAGCATTTCTCCTACAAGATAGCTGCTGTTGCACTAACAAAGCTTTTAAGATACTTTTTTGTCTTTGCAAGTTGCAGATGTAATTATGTAGTATTTCTTCTCCCTTGTGCTCACTTTTTATCTTGCCTTCTGTTGCTTTGATGCCCACACCTTCATTCTTGTATTATAACTTGTTTTAAAAGTTGCCTGGATAAAGGTGTCTGCTAAATAAATAAATAATAATATATGTGTCTAGGGATAGGTCAAATGAGATGTTTTGGATTCTCAGGACTACTTAAGTAGGTTTGGCCTGTTGTGTTGTTTCCCAGACTAAATGGATTGATGCTCTTTAAATTTGTTTTAAGTGTATATAGTGTTATCCATTACTGCTTTTTGTGTTCATTGGGACTTTTCGAGGTTATTTGTGTTGTTTTTCTTTACACTTGTACACAACTGTGTTTTTTGTGACCTGCTGTTTAAACTAAAGATTAAATGATTGATTGGCTGTCTTTTGCATTCACCTCTAATGGCTGACTAATAAAAGCATTTAATTGTTATAGCACCACATAACGGATGTTTAATTTTTTACTCAGTTTCTCATAAAAAAATACATTTAAGATTTTAATTTAAATAATCTTGATAATAATTTTATATTTATTATGAAACGTCCTGGTTTGCTTCCAACCATGTGTTTGCTGTTGTTTATTTAGCCCCTGTCTTCTTGATACCGTGAATTGGTTAAGCAAGTTAGAAAATGGATTTCCTTTTTAGTAACATGCATTGACTGGAAAACATCAGACCTTTAGTGTAATGTTGTAACTGTTAGGAAGAGCTATAACTTTCTACTCTTTATTCATAAGTCAAATTTATTCTAATTTGAGTACTAGTCATTGAAGATTATTGAAGGTGAAGATCAAAATACAGAACAAAGCATGTCTACCACAAGATGCATGTGTATATATATATATATATATAATATATATATATATATATATATATAATCATACAGTATAAGAGTAGAATATAGTGTATAAGTGTATATGTACAGTATTGTGTGTACATACATACTGCATGTATATAAATGTACATATTGATTTTACAGCTACGTATGTGAAGTGCAAATGGAGTAAAATTAACAAACTAAAAATGGTGCAGTTTACCTAATGATAGACTTTTTTTCTTAATACTTTCATAGACATACCCTCCATATCAGTTTACTTAGTTCAACTTTATTTTTTATTTTATTTTCAGTAGTGTCTATAGTAGTAATCATCACCACATTAGCAACATAAGATAACATACAATAAAATATTGGGACAGCATTTTGAATGCTGACATGCTGTCATCAAACAGCATAAAATACAAGTGAAATGAATTTTAGTAGGTGTTTATTAACAGGTGTGAAATATAGTACTTACATATAATGTTAATTTAAAATAAAAGTGTAAGTACTGAGTTCTATAACAATATCAAGCCTGTTAGGCCTACCTGCGGTGTAACTTGTTATTTATTTGAGGAAAAATACACCTGTCTTCAGTAATGAAAGATGCAGACAGTTATTGCCAATTTGTCTGAAACAAGGCTCCTGACTAATTAATTGAAAACCAGTAACTACACCATATAATTCAATAACAATTCACACATTCACCCACAGCATTATCCCTTATTGAAGTTACATATGATAGGACAACTCCATACATAAGCAAGATGTGGAAAGCTACCTAGGTATATTAAAATATTTTACTGACAAATACAGTATGCGGTAAATGTGTATGCCATAACAGTCTCATACATCCTTAATCCAGTTTAGGGTTTGGATGTGCAAAGCCTAACCTGGTAGAATCTGGCCCAAGTAGGAAACCAAAACTGGACAGAAAGGCTAGTCAATCACTGGGCACACTTGTACTAGGAAAATGTTTGCACCAGGCAAATTTTGAATTGACAGGTAACTCTTAGTGATGCTGGAGTGTTCTCCACACAGGGAAAGCTCTGAGACAGTGACAGCATTTGACATTTGAACCCAGGAAGCTGAATCCATGAGACAGCAGCATTGACAGCTATGTCAGTCTATGTTTTTTGATGACAATCTTTAACTTAAGTATTTCATTTTAGTTTAAATTGTAATAATATTATGTAAAATGTTAGTGATATTGTTAAGAATTATCATTATAGTTGAGCCAGTAGTTCTTGGTTTGTTTTATATATTTATTTTTTGCTTGAATGCACGTATAATTGCTGGCATAGGTATAGTACATACTCAGCAGAGCTTGAATGGTCTACCTGTATTTGTGTAGGCTTACAGCAGATTTTTCACTATCCTTCCATAGTGCAACGATATGCTGCTAGATTGATGGAACATCTTTAAATATTCCTCATATGAATTTTACATGAGTGTGCCTAGCTGTGGTCAGTATTAGGACACACTCCATCTGCTTGTGATTGTGTACTAAAAAAGCATGTTAAAAAACTAGATGAAAGGAAGAGGCAAGAGGATGACTACTTGCATATTTTTTTTTCTAAAATGTTTTTGTTTGCCCAGTAATCTTTTGTTTTCTATTATTACATTTCAAATTTAAAGATTTGTTTTACAGGGAGAATAAAATCGAATTATTTCACTTTAATTAAATAGTAAAGTGTATTTATTCTAAGATTCAAAATAACATTAAATATGTCATGAATCTCTCACTAAAATCTGAAGTGCTCATACTAGAGTGTCAAGATACTTTTACAGTGGAGATTTAATTTTATATATAAACTAGTCATTTGCTGTGATGATTAAAGTTTCTTTACTACTTTTTTTAATTACCAGTGTCTTATTTGTTTTCTTTCATTGCACTAAAAGAAATCCCATCTTGCAAGTTGACCAAGAAGTATACAGCAAAGAGTATTTAGCTTGCCTCCCACTCTTTACTTATACAGCTTATAAGTGGGAGGCGAGGCGAAAAAAATACAACTCTGAGTGTTAAATTATTTTTCTGTTTTTGCTTATTTGTTCACTTCAAATTATGGAAGAATTCTGTGTTTTTCATTTTAACAAGATTTTATTAATTTGATCTTTTAGGAAGCCAAATGAGAACTTGTGTAAAGGAAATTTACCTTTTAATTTTTTTATTTAATAAATTGATTTCCTTTATGCATGACAATTTACTGTGCATGCTGTATGTCCATTATTTAAATGATTTAAGTAAGTTAATTTTTGTTATTTAATTTACTTTAATTTCTTTACATATACTGTAAATACATAAAAATTAATTGTGCTTCTTCAGTTTTGTATCTGAGAAAACACCTAAAATAATACTCCTATGACAGAAGTGTAGTGTAGGATTATTTCAATTATTATTATTAAATTTTACTAATACTTGGAATTTATTAAATTAATCGGCCAATCTTACAAAGTTCAGCATACAATATATGTTCATTTTTACTTGTTAGGACCAGTGGTTTTTCTTTGAGTTGGCAATATAAATTATAGTAAACTGGCCTATTTTATGAATACTTCTACCTGTTTGTCAAAGGGTAAAAGACCATTATTTGCATCTTCTAGTTCAAAGGTAGGAGTGTTTATCCATCATTCTGTATTCTGCTGCCCTGATTTTTTTCTTCACAAAAGCCAAAGTTTGCACTCATAAGAAAGGAACAGATTGGAACAACTAATTCCCTGTATGAAAGGTTAATACCTAAAGTATATCATTTTTTGATTTACATTTTAATCATATATTTTAACATTTTAGAAGAATTAATTTAATTAATTAAAAATCATATTTGTCATATTAATTTAAATCATATTTAAATGATTATTGGAAAGTAACCATCCAATTTAAAAGTACAAAATCCCATTTAAACACTATAGAACATTGCACATGAACATTCCGACAGAGTAATGGAATTCACAAATCTAATTGTATACATTTTTAAGAAGTTTGATCATGTTACAGGTATTCTTGGAAAGAAATAAGGTCTGAATAGCAACACATCTTTAAATGTATGAGAATAAAAGTAAAATTAAAACACATTTTGTTCATTTTGTATGTTTCTGGATTTTTTTTTTTAACAAAGAGTTATGTTAGGCAGAAGCTTGTAATATTTTCTTCTTACCCATTACCTCTAAGTATTTGATTTACTCAGTATTAATTAATACTTTTATGTATCTTTATTATGTTTATGTGTAGTTGTGTGCTTTTGATTTGACTTAGTAATCTGTTCCATGACATAATATGTACACTTTTCCTCTGTATGTATGACTGTTGTTTAATTTAAAATTTGTATTGTGTTTAGAATGAAGTATAGAAGCAATTAACTAATCTAATGTTACTGAGTGTGATAATGAATTGTAAATGGTTGAAATTAATGCTGAACTGTTTTATATAATAATTTTTTAAATTTGCCTGAATGAACTTATAGAAGTGTTTAGATTATGAGAAAGTATTGGTGGGTTATGAAGCATGTAGTGATACCTATTATAGTTTTTCAACAGAACAAGTATAAATAAGTAAAAAAATGTCCTTCTTCCCTCAGCAGCCATTGTTCTAAAAAATTTGCATACTATAATATAATTGGGGAAAAAGGAACACCCTTTTTAATTCATTTTGACTGCTCGTTTGCCTGAATCAAATCTTTGTTTTTGTTAAAGGAGCAAGAATTGTAGTTTTAATATGAAAATAAAATTATTAAAATTAGAAATAAGAATAGAAATTAGAAATAAATAATATATATATTTAAATCCAGCATTTTTTTCTTTACATTAAGTTAACATCTGAAAAGGCTAATTTTAAATACATTGTATTAATAAAGATAGCAAGAATCTACAAAGAGCAGATGTGAAAATGCAGCATCTAAACACATATAGGAGAGCAAATTTAATGATTATTTCTGAGTAATGTAATATACCATATGGGAGTAGAACTACTGCGTAGATAAATTTGCTTTATAGTGAATGATAGTTGTACCTCCTAAAGCAACTTTAGACATTTTAGATAATTTTTCTGTTTATTTACAGAAAGTATTAAAATATCTTAGCTGCAAATTATTAAATCATTTATGTGTTTTGTTTCAAAATTATAACTAGTCAGAAATGAGACATTCTTTAAGTTTAAAGATGAATCTTAAATTGTTACATATTATTAAAAACAATAATTTTCTTTCTTTTTGTTTTCATTTTAAATCAAGTAAATCACAATGATACATTCTCTTTCTGCAGGACTAAAATCCTCACATTTTCTCTTTTAGCAAATTGACCATGTGTCACTGAATACCAGATGAGACAGAAAGCACACGCAGCACATCATTTCTCAAAAGCTATTGGTTAGTAGCTTGTCGCTAGGTGGATACTTTAGCATTCAGCTGTTAAGTGTCTCATGGGTTTACACAATTTGTTACAATTTATAAAGAGGATATGCAGTAGAGAATGTTAAAAAAAGAACAGTTTATTTAAGGGAAAACATTGGCACAGCAATCTGCCCAGTTAGATATTAATGAATACATTTAAACACATCAGGTAATTATTTGTTAACATAACATTTGATAAAATTGAGTCTACTTTATTCTTAATTTTCCTTCTTACATTATGTTACATTGGATACTATTTTTTATTAATTTTTCTATTGGTAGATGACCTATTCCAGACCACTTTAGTTACATACATCTACAATCCATTCAAATGTTATTTATAGTGCTCTCTATTTAAAAGTATTCACAGGATTTATAACTCCAGTAAACTTTTTGTACATAACTGATCATCCTAATTAGCTCATACATTAGGAAGTACAATGTTATAATCATTAAATATGTATTTGCTTGTTAGTATGCTAGCTCTAAAAGTTCATATGACAAATGTGTGAGAATCTGGCCCTAAATTTACATTATGACAGTAAAGTATAAAGCAAGACAATATACCACAGTCAGACTTTATAACACATCAATTACATCATGCTTATGTAGCTTTGTAGCTATCAGTGTAATTACAGTGTATTTATGCATTATTATAATGTACGGTATCTCCTTAAATAATTGTGTGATTAAGTCTGCATTTTTAAGCTTTGTTCAAAACTAATTACAAATACACAGTTTTTCAGTTACATACTAAGTGCTCTATAACAATATCTACTGTAGTTACAGAGATGACTGCGGTGTAATTGCTGTAAATGTTTACCATAACTAAAGTGACATAACCTGAAGGGTAACCAAGAACTTTTCAATTAGATTTTTGAGGTTGGTTAATCATTTACGTATTTCGTGATGTGGTATTTTCACAAAGTTTGATTTTGTACTGTACTTTATTTAGCAATGCAAACATAAGAACATATTTTTAGGCTCTAACTATAGTGGAGGATTTTACTGTATATGAATTAATTTAAAAGCATTTGCATGTAGTTATAAAGAGTAATTACATGTTTTACTGTATATTTCTGATCTTTTTATTACTTGCTGGATATCTTGTGTAACCTGAATATTTATTTAATTAAATTGATTATTTAGATTGACTAATTTTGTTATGATAATTTTTAATGTTTAAATTAGAAACACTCAGGTTCATTTTTAATTGCATGTTGCTCATGGGCCTAAAACAAAGACATTATGGTACTATTTACCATGGAAGTGCACTGTACCTAGTGATTAAAGACAAAATCATCTAACATCAGCATTTTAAAGATAAAAAGAGGTTCATTCTTGAAAGCAGGCTTTCATACCTTCTAAAGATACAGTTTATCTTGCACTTTAATGTAGTAAAATATTTCCTGAAAATGTATATATGTAAGCAAACAACATCACGTTGGATGGAGAAAAAATGGCAAATGCATCATGCATAAGAGTACTTCTTTAAAACATGTACAAAAAACACTCTTTCCTTAGCTTGGATTACAATTTAAAAAGGGATATAATTACATTAGGCATCTGAATGAAATCAAAACAGAACAAAGTCCGAACAAAGTTTGTCTCTGTACAAGTATGAATCAGATTTGTAGTACTTCCTTTTTATTAGTGTGTGTGTGTGTGTGTGTATATATATTATAATGACTATATTCTTCCATGGTACAGAAACCCTTATTTTATCTGTTTTCCTATGCTGCACTGCTTTCTGTATTATAATATTTTGCACAAATTGCAAAATCAAAACCAACATGCAATTTTAAGTATTCTAATGTTGTGAATTAATATTAAGCAAAGGGCATTTTCAAACCTTCTGTATCCCAGTCACAGTCACAGAAGGTCTTTTCACATTTTCTAAAAATAAAATGCACACATTCTGTTATTTATTTCATGAAATTGAATTATGGGAAATTGTAGAATTATTTTTTTCATCATTCTGGATCTTGTTCATCTTTCATACATCCTCAAACAGTAGGCCAATTCAAAGATGATTCCCACAAACAAAGGATGAATAGACAGGGTGACTAAGATATCAGACAGTAATCCACAAAGTTGCTGCCACAGTCCCAACCACATCATAATTTTTCTGACCGTGTGGAAAATCACATAACATGCCAGTGCTCAAGTGTACATAAAGGTTATAAGCAATTATATAATTCTGGTTTTAAAAACCTTTGGATAAAAGGCATTAAATAATATATATCCATCCATCTTCCTAACCCACTTATCTGGGGAAGGGTCAAAGGGTGGCTGGAGACCATCCCAGCAAGTTGGGAAACCCTGAACAAGGCACCAGTCCACCACAGAGCTGCTTGAAGCAGGCATACAAACACACAACGGAGCTAATTTAGAGTCTCCAAATTAACATAATAAGTGTACATAAAAGTAATATAATTGATAGAAAAAAATGTAATTAGCAGAGATACTGTACAAGTCTTATTATTATCCATATAAAATGGACATCAGTAGTTGGTTGGTTTGACCCAGTGTAAGGGAAGCAGGCTTACTATGACCATGGCATTCCTAATGTACTCAGATGTTAGGATGTTGGCTGTTATGGAGGCATTAAGAAGTTTTATAATATGACAATCAAAAATAATTTTCAGCAGTGGATCCCTGAACTATCTAGGCTCTAAACAGGTTACCAAGGCCTGTTCTGGGGTGACTGGGTGGAGACAGGAACCAGCCTTGGACAGGGCATCAGTCTGTTGCAGGCTACAGTTATAAACACATCCATACTCACTCTTTCAGGGCAATTTTACAGTTAATACCCTACCTGAAACACTTGGAAAGCTACAAATGTTCCAAAATGAGACCCACTTAACACTAGCAGAACAGACACAGTCCACACAGAAGGTTCTCCAGTTGGCATTAAGGCGGGTGTGTGTGCTGTTTACAAGCAGCTCTATTGTACCTGACACACCACTCTGCCGCTTCTGTTCTGATATTTTATTAAGTACCTGGTTACAAGTAAATAACCGGTTCTTCTTACCTTTCACAAGTATATTCTTGAAATCAATATTTGTAGAATTTACAAATACTTTGGGTTTTTTAACTTAAAATATATCGCAACCCTTTTTCTATTTCTTTGAACACATCTCTGAAAACACAGTTTATCATTCACTCTTGCTAATGGTAACTAACTCATTTTAAAAGATGACGTTACACTGGCTCACAGCACATGTGTCATTATTGACTCCCACTTGAGAATTTGTCCCCAGCCCTAATACCCACGGAATACATTTGAGAGTTTCATGACAATTTCTCCTTCATGATCAGCCTTCCCTTAGAACCAAAGCTGAATCTCTGAATGCAATGAAACACTGTTGCCAAGTCTGTCTTGTTCCTAATGGCTATTTGGCCCATTATGAACATCATTTCAAAAATGCCTTTTATCCCACATGTGTACTTTAAACCAGGAAATGCGTCTTTAGTGCAATGACAGTTTTACATGATACCTGTTCTACCCCCTGTGCTGGAGCGAATTGAGTTCATTTATGACTCCTTGGGGTTTTGCAGCTTTAGCAGCATATCCTCTATTTTTCGTGACGATTATATAAAAATAAATCCTCATAAGCCTATTACAGTTTGAAACATGCATTTAGATGAAATAATCACAAAGATAATTATAGACTTTGTTTCAGCATAAGACACAGTTTTGTCAATGAAAGTAGTCTCTGGAAGCAATAAAATGATGTGGTTTATCACAGTGTCACTGGTAATTAAAATAGGATGTTCAAATTAATAGTGTTATTAATATCATGGGAATTTATTTTGTACAATAAATCTTTTTTGTTAACAAAAAGAAGAGGAACAATAAATTAAAAACACCTGTTGGTGAACTGCTAATAAGCTCTAGGGTTTAGAGTGTGTTAGCACAATTTTGGCATTTTTGCATTACTGTATCAGCAAGTCTTAATTTTTCATCAGAGTCCTGCAAGGTACAAGATGATCCTAATCAACTTGCATCTTAATTCCATTAGTGCCTTTGGTGACGGTGTCTTGTGCTCCAGCAGCAGTAATGTTTTCCACAGCTTAGCCTGCTTCTTTCTTGACAAGTTGATGATTTATGTGCAGTTGCAGATATTGGGGCATTGATTCTTTGGATACTTTCCAACTGTCTGTCTAAGAACTGTCTAAATGTGGGCTATCATTTAAGCTTTGTTTTCTACAGATGATTTTGAGCAAATAACCATCACAGTATCCCCTTTGTAGGGCATTTTTAAAGATACACCTTATAATGTGCATATGTTTATAATAAAACCTAAAGTATAGACAAATCAAAACTGTAATTATGGGCCATCCTAACTACAGTTTATTTGGAAGAACTGTATTACCTCCATGTCACCAATATGCTTCTAATTAGCTGAAGAAAAACATGAAAGTGAACCAAAAGGCAAGTCTACATACAGCGTAATATTAAGTAAAACAGAGAGGATAATTCAGATTACTGTACTGCGGAAAAAAATTAACATAATGTCAACACAAATTTTCCCCAAGATAGCTTGCTGAGCTGCCTGCTCTACTCCTTGTTCACCTATGACTCTGTGACCAGACAGAGCTGCAGCTCGATCATTAAATTTGCTGATGACACTACTATCACAAACATGATCACAAGAAATAATGAGACATCTTACAGAGAACAGATTGGCCTTCCGATACAGTGGCGTCAAGATAACAATCATACCCCTAATGCCAAAAAAAGAAAACTAGTCATATACTTCAGGAAGCAGAACACTTTCCCATCTATATTAGAGGAAATGTTGTGGAGTGAGTTAACAGATTTACATTTTTTGAAGTTACCATCACTAATAATCTCAATTGGGTTCACCTCACCACATCTCAGCTAATGTCAAGAAGGCTCCTCAGCATCTTTACTTCATCAGAAGTCTGAGGAAAGCCAGGATCTCTCCATGTATGCTCACCAGCTTCTGCTGCTGCAAAGTGGAGTCCTTCTTCAATTGGTGCATAACTTCCTGATATAGCATCTGCTCATATAATGACCACAAAGTACTGCAGAGGGTAGTGAACTTGGCACACAATATTACTGATACACAGCTGCCATCTTCTCTAGACATACAAGTACTGTGCAAAAGTTTTAGGCAGGTGTGAAAAGATGCTGTAAACAAAGAATGCTTTCAAAAATGGAAGTATTAATCATTTATTTTCGTCAATCAACAAAATGCAGTGAATGAACAAAAGAGAAATCTTAATCAAATCAATATTTGGTGTGACCACCCTTTGCCTTCAAAACAGCATCAATTCTTCTAGGTACACTTGCACACAGGTTTTGAAGGAACTCGGCTGGTAGGTTGTTCCAAACATCTTGGAGAACTAACCACAGATCTTCTGTGGATGTAGGCTTCCTCACATCCTTCTGTCTCTTCATGTAATCCCAGACACACTCGATGATTTTGAGATCAGGGCTCTGTGGGGGCCATACCATCACTTCCAGAACTTCTTGTTCTGGAAGTGATGGTGATGACACTGCTGGACTTCTTCAGATTTCGAAGGGCAATAAGCTTGATGTGTCTTTCATCTGCTGCACTAAGTTTCCTTGGCTGACCACTGCGTCTACGATCCTCAACGTTGCCCGTTTTTTTGTGCTTCTTCAAAAGAGCTTGAACAGTACATCTTGAAACCCCAGTCTGCTTTGAAATCTTTGTTTGGGAGAGACCTTGCTGATGCAGTATAACTACCTTGTGTCTTGTTGCTGTGCTCAATCTTGCCATGACATAAAACTGTCTTCATGAAACATTCATGAATCATGAGTTCAATGAAAGGACTTTTAATCCACACAGCTCAATTATGACAATTAATACTACCAATATACAGTTTCACCTGCTGCCTCCTGACTTGGAATCCTTGAGGTATATAAGCAGGCTCCTTTTATGTTGGACCCGGGTGTACTTTTGGTGGCACATTGTGGCTTGCTGGAAGCACTTCTGAGTCATATGGAAACCTGAGAGGTAATCCCCAAGCAGTACACCTACAGGACTGCGTTTCCAGACTTCAATTCTCATGCATCCCTTTGGGTGTCCAACCTGGGACTATTGGCGAGGAGCACTGCCGACTATTAATTTGGGGGATGAGCTACTCCCGGCTTCCAGCAGTCATCAGTCCATTATTCCTTCCAGTATCCCAGCCAGGAGGATAGGAATTATAAGCTGTAGATATACTGTGTATATACTGGCTGTCCCCCGTGGCTCCGCCCACTTAGTAGTGAAGCAGGACAGTGAGGAGGACCCTGCCCAGCTCCCTACTCCTGACGTCACGCTTCTCCCTCTACTCAGTTTGCAGCCTTTGTCTCAGATTAGCGCAAATACATTGGTCCTGCAAATGAACTATGATTCTTGGCACGATGAGAGAAGTCGCAAAATCAACCTGAATGTGCAAGCAAATTATAGAAAAAAATCCCGATCTAAATCCATTAAGTAGTTCTCTCGTGAAAAGTGGACAGACAGACAGACATTGGAGTTTTTTTATAGAACTGTATATTGTTGGTATTTTATGACTGGCAATAATCTATAGGAGAACTCTAAGTAGCTTTTACTTGTACTGTGTACACATGACAGTAAAACTGAACTTGAATTTGAACTTCAACTGAGTTGGAAAATAGTTGTGTGTGCATGCAACTATAATGGAAATTGGTAGGAAAAGAAACCAGACATTAAGAGAAAGATAAATAAAATTCCGTTAATGGCCTTAAAGGCCTCATGTATGTATAGCTTAAGAGACATGCCTGTCTGATTAGTGTTTAAAAATACTTACAATATTCTGTGACTTTTTTTTTATAGATTGTGGTTATATAACCTCTTTCCCTACATCCATCCATCCATCTTCTGTAACCACAAAATCCATTAAAGAGTCATGGGGAGCCAGAGTCTCTCCGCTTATTCATTCATCTGTCCATTTTCATGCCCATTTATGCAGCTCAGGACAGGAGAGATTCACGGCAATTGAAATCATCTTGGCACAGGGTGCTAGTCCATCACAGTGCAAATTCCCATACTCACCAAGATTCACTGTTTTGGAGCCAGTTTAAACTTGCCAATTCAGCTAATCGCCATACTTGAGTAAAAGTCCTGTAAGTTAGTTTTCCCCTTGAGAAAACTATTGAAGTAGAAGTTTTAAAGTATCTAATATAAGTGTACCTAACAGAAGAGACATATAAGTTTCCTCTGCTTTACGAAGGAGCTAATTCATTCTTGAAAACCCCTTCATAAAGTTGTTTTATTTCTAAAGTAAACACCTAATTACAATTAATTGAAATGTAAAACATTTTCAAGTGTTCCATGGTCCCCATTTTTGTTGAAATAACACTGCACTGAACTAGATGAAAATTGGCAGTGTTAGTTTAGTAATAACATTAGTTATCAAAGCAAACCTTAATAAGACATTGCTTTTCATTAAAAAACATTTAATGTCCTTAGCGTTTTGTTTATCACTGAAAAAACAAATCAAAAGTGTAGATATTTTTTAACAAGAAAAAAATGTTGTTATGTGTAACTAAAAACATGTAAATATCAAAATGCCAACATCAATTGAATAGGAATGTTATGTCTAGTTACCAGTACTGTACCAATGCAGATTTAGCACACGGCCTTTGTATGATATATTTGAACCAGTAAACTGCACACAGCCGGATGCTGCAATTGGGACAGGAGAATCATGTTTTTTGCACTCTTTTCATATAATATTCTTTTCTTTTGCACAATAAGGTAGAATGGCAGTACCTGATCCATATGATTGACATCCTCCTTATATTATTGTAGGCTACATTTAGTATAGGAGAAGCGTGTTTTTTTTTTTGCATACTTTTCTTTTAATATTTTTTCTGTTGCTTGCATATGAGAGGGTAGAATGATAGTGCCCAATCCATATTATCGACATCTCCCTTGTATCATTGTAGGCTACCACAGTGCAAGACTTCTACATTTCTCCTGACTTGAATGTCAGTTGCCTCGCTGTGAACAGTGCTCAGGGGGTTTTCTTGTAATCCCACTTCTTCGCAATCATTTTGCCTTTTTGGCACTCACCTGCTTGCACTACAGTAATCCTTGAGGCGACCAAATTCACCAGGCATATCATGGCGGTTCGTAAAGTGTCATATGTATCAGTTTCACTATCTGTGTCAATGTCTGATGACCAATTCTCACTGTCATCACTAATGCTTGATTTAACTATTGATTCAGTTTCAGTTTGTTCTAAAATTTGCTTTACAGTTTCTCATTTGCACACCATTGTGGTTTGGTTGAAGGCTACACTCAACTTATGAATATTGATGAGATACCTTAGAGTGGCAAAATGCATATAAATATTCATAATACTTTGGAGCATAATGGCAGTACAATATTGTTCCAAGAGTTTTTCGGGCTTTACACTGTAAAACAAGTCATTAAATGTCAACCTGAGTTTGACTTGGGTTTAGCAGTAAAAACATAAAATTTTGAAACCAATTCATACTCAGGATTAACACAAAGGAGTTTAATAAAGCAGTCTGCCAGGACTTTATCATTTCTAGTTTTACATTTGAAGGGATGACCTCATGGTTTTCCTAGTTCACAATCTGTTTTGGAGCCATAATACCCAAAATAATATGAGAGGACGTCTGCAACACACAAACACCTCTCTGCAGTCTGAGGAACTTGCCCTTTCAGGTTGGGCAAGCTGCTGTGAAGAGAGAGTCTGAATGCAGTGGTATCAGCTGTGGAAGGAACTGAGACTGGGATTATAAATCTTCAAGATCAGCCCTAACGCAAACATCCATCCCACACCTTAGAGATTGCTGTGAAGATGGTGTCTGATCTATCATCAACTATGAGAATGACTGCGACTGGGACTGCGTGCCGTCAATGTACAATTCCACCCTGTTTGTGTATGTTTTGGAGAGGCGTACTTGGAATGACTGTGTAGATGATTGGGTATTAGTGCCAGTGGTATGAATTTGAAAATCGTCCCAGGTTCTTGCACACACAAATTTTCCTAAAGCTAGAGTAACCTTATTTTTAGATAATTGATTAAAACATTGCAGGGCATAGCTTGTTTGTTTTCTAGTTTAATATTGCAAAAATAAATGTTTCAAGCAAAATATATCAGGGTAAAAGTAACCATTTTCTTCTGAAAACTTTGTGAAGCAAAAGTGAAAGCAGACAGAAGACTTTATACTGAAGTGTAGAGAAGCCCAGTGGAGGGTGGCCAACCAACTGAACTTGGGTCATTCTGACTTCTGTGATTTAGAGACTGTTTACCATCAGACTTAACTTTTTGATTGCTCCCTTTTCTCAGTCTAACCATGGCCCTCCAGAGGTTTATTCTTCTCCTATTGCCCCAATCTTAGAAGTTGTTTGTTTTCCTCTCCTCCATGTCAGCTGGTCAAATAATCACATTCAGGAATCAAGAACTCCATCTATATCCTTAATCAACCGAAACTGCTATGGACTGTTTTATTTGCTTTTGTATCTGTTCACTGAATCGAATAACATACACCTATCTCCAATTAATGTGTTGCCATGTAGACATGCCTAAGTTAAATGCAGATATATACTGTATATATTTTTATATATATGTAAATTAGTTCTGGTTGCTCTCTTGCCATCTTTATGTATAAGGCTTTTAATTAGAAAACAATATGAACCTGTTTCTGATAAGAGTGAAGATTTGTTTTGCTCTTTAGTGTTTAAATTTTGTTTAACAATGCCCATTTGTCTATTTAGTATGCTTACATTTACTAGAGGTTATTGTAATATTAATCAATGATAATATCCAAGTAACTATGGCATATCTTTATTGTTGTTGTTGTTCACTCTTTGGAAAGCACCTTGAGTTGCATGTAAATGTATGATAAGGTGTTATATAAATGAAGTTATTATTATTATTATCATTATTATATTCTCAAAACATACTCGATTACAGTGAAAAGGTACATTTTTAATATACAACATACAATGCTGCATACATTTATGGGATGTGGATGAAAAAAAGGAAGTACCTGGGTAGACGTAAAGATAGTGCATAAACTTCACATGGCGACCATTCTGAAGTTCAGACCCAGTACTGTGATACTGTGCAGTGGCAGTGCTAACGACTGTGTCACCATACTGTCAACCCTTGGTGTAACCCAAGAAAAACTAAAACTAAGCTTGATTAAGGAACAATAAAGGACTGTTTTTTTTAATGTTCAGCTTAATTACAAATGCAGTTTTGTTTGAAAGGAGCAAGCATGGAACCACGGCTTCTTAATCATCAACAGAGAAGGACATTGAATTATTTATGGGTTTAACTGTCTCATTTAATATCGGTCCCTAAGAAATATTGTTTTGTATTTGTCAAACTGTCTGCATGTTGTGACTGTGCAAACCTACCTCCATTAAAAATGAAATGAGTAGGCCTATTCAACATTTTAGGACCCTCCAAGCTGTGCTTTAAAGAAGTTTGATCCATTTTGTTCCGTCTACTGCTGGGACACTTTTTAGTCATCTGTAATCTAGACAAGGAAAATAAAAAGAGTATTCAATGGGTAGAAGGTTCATCTCCTTATTATTATCAACTGACATTTGTCTCAGTATTCCTCAGTTACACTTACAATTAGCTATTTTATCTTCTTATTTGTAGTAATATTAAGCACACAATTGTTGTGCATCAGTGCTATTTCTTTGTCATATACTGTACACTTCTTCTTTAAAGTTTTGATTAAATCTGGTTGCAGATACACTATGGTTCTTGTGGTTTTCATCAGTAAATTGTAGCAGGATAGGGAAGACCTTTGTATTTTCACAATTTTTACTTTAAGGAGATATTTGCTGTCATCTTCTTGCTCTGGTCCAGAATAAGATGTTTGAATTCCACCCCCCCCCCCCAAAAACACATACACCAGGCCAAAAAGTCCTGCAACATATGACATAAAACCTCGGAGATCTTGCTTGCTTACTTAATTCAGATCAGTCCAGATTTTAGTGGAAAATGGAAGAACAAAGATAATATTATATAATAATATGCAGAATAGACAACAAACTAGCACCCCACTAATGGTGATACTCTGCCTAGTGCCAATTTGCTTCTTTGTACACTTGTGTAAAAAAAAAAGGTTTACAAATTGACAGGTTTGTTGTCATTTCCATTATGCCACTTTTCTACTATTCAACCTCTCACATTTCTGTACCAAGTACACCTTTGGCAGTGTGTTGGAGGGGAGCGGGTTTATTCTGTGGCTAAGCTATCACCTCCTGCCATGAGGGTATTGCATCAAATCATGTTAATCCGCTAAAAGCAATTGAAACATCAATGGGGTTGCCCCAACTACAGAAATTATTCCTTTTAAGCACATTTAATATAATGATAGAAAGGCACTGGGAAAAGAAATTTTCTCAGTGTTGAGAAAACAGTCACCATTTTTGAAAGGACGGCTTTGAGGTTTAGTGGCTGACAATAGTAATGTATTTCCACCCAAACTGGTCTCCTGGGAGAATGTGGTGGTGCGAAAATTTCATCTTCGAGATTTGATGTGGAGGAGGAGGGCAAATGCCTGCTTAATTGCTTCATAGCATTAAAATGAGATTGTTCATGTACACATTTTGAATTGACACACTTTTAGAATTCAGTTTTTAAAATGCTCCATTAACATTTAACAAAAAATAAAGGTAGGCCAGACAAGTTTATATAGTAACTTTACAGCAGATGCTGCAATACTGTTCTTTTAGAAATCTGTAGCTGCAGTATTGCATGAATGTAATGTAGCTTAAGGGTGAAATTCCCAAACAGTCTTTAAGCCCCAATCCGGGGCTCACTTGAGACATTTCCAAAGAGGTACCATAAGCAGATCAAGTCTCTTCGGTTTTCTCCCCTTCATCTGTGAACTGAAAACAAAAGAAACATAACAGTAAAGCTCATATTAATTAATTAATATGAATCTCTAAGGTATGCCCGTCTGCTCTGATTGTCAAAGCACAACATGGAACATTGAATATTTATTTTAATTGAAATGTAACTATTTTTTTAACATGCTGATAATCAGCAAATGTAATGTATCCTGTTCATTATGAGCCGCTCACTGCAGTTCATCATCATTCATATTTTTTCTCCATAAAAACGAATGAAATAATTGCTTCTTGTTAGATAACACGATTTAAAACCTTTCATCTTTACATTTTGGAATGTTTCACCTACATCTAGGTCTTTCCTTAGCATTCCTGCTATATCTCTTACATTCTTTTTTGCGATTTTTCTTACATTTTTCCCTAAACTACATGATTAAGGACTGATGCTTCTTGTTTTACTAAGCACAGGATAAGATTGTGGACGTCACAGTTGGAGAGATTCAAGCATGTGATAGCTAAACGTAGTGCTGTGTGTGGTCAGTAGAAGAGAGGGAGGTATGTTGTAAGTGAAAGCAAAGAGAAATGAAATAACAGGTAAAGCAGAATTAAAGAAAAGTTAATAGGTTTCTTAAATCCTAATAAAATTTGCTACACCTAATACTTGAACAAGGGTAGCATGATGGTGCAGAGGCAGCACTAGTGTCTCGCAGTAAGCACACCAGGGTTCGCATCCTGGGTCCTCCATGAATGGAGTTTGCATGTTCTCTTTGCCTTGTGTCTGCATGGGTCTCCTCCTGGTGCTCCGGTTTCCTTCCCCTGTCCAAAGACAAGCAGGTTAGGAGAATTGCTAACACTGTATTGGCCCTAGTGTGTGTTTGTTGTTTGTGTGTGTGTCTTCACCCTGCAATGGACTAGTGCCCTGACTAAGGTTTGTTCCTGCCTTGTACCCTATGCTAGCTGGGATTGGCTCCAAACCCACGCCATCTGCTACACTGGTCTGTATGTAGTGGATTACAAATGACATAATACTTGAATGTTCTTTCTAATAGAAGTTCAAAAGACTTAATTATTTGCAAAGGTTGTACCAAACCAATGAGCATATTTGAACTAACAAAAGATGCCTAACAGTATTAAATTGTATTGGGTATCATAACAGTTTCATCTCACACCTGACTGAAAATGATATGTAATATATATCTTTAT
>JANRMT010062822.1:33050626-33126214 GCA_026402145.1 Polypterus bichir lapradei | reverse complement strand
ATTAAAGGAACATTTTGAAAAAACACATCAGATCTCAATTGGTAAAAAAATCTGCAGGCTATCTGTACTGATATGGACTGATATGGTAATGTGTTAGGAACGAAAGGATGCCACATCGTTTGATGGAAATTAAAATAATCAACTTACAGAGGGCTGAATTCAAAGACACCCCTAAAATCAAAGTGAACAAATAATGCGGCAGGCTAGTCCATTTTGCCAAAATTTCATTGCAGCAACTCCAAATCGTACTCAGTAGTTTGTATGGCCCCCATGTGCTTGTATGCATGCCTGACAACGTCAGTGGGGGACATGCTCCTAATGAGATGACGGGTGGTGTCCTGGGGGATCTCCTCCCAGATCTGGACCAGGGCATCACTGAGCTCCTGGACAGTCTGAAGTGCAACCTGGCGGTGTTGGATGGACCGAAACATAATGTCCTAAAGGTGTTCTATTGGATTTTGGTCAGGCGAGCATGGGGGCCAGTCAATGGTATCAATTCCTTCATCCTCCAGGAACTGCCTACATACTCTCACCACATGAGGCCGGGCATTGTCATCTACCAGGAGGAACCCAGGACCCACTGCACCAGCATAGGGTTTGACAATGGGTCCAAGGATTTCATCCCGATACCTAATGGCAGTCAAGGTGCCATTGTCCAGCCTGTCTGTGTGTCCCTCCATGGATTTGCCTCCCTAGATCGTCACTGACCCATCACCAAACCAGTCATAATGAACGATGTTACAGGCAGCATAAAGTTCTCCACAGCTTCTCCAAACCCTTTCACGTGTGTCACATGTGCTCAGGGTAATCCTGCTCTCATCTGTGAAAAGCACAGGGCGCCAGTGGTGGACCTGCCAATTCTAGTATTCTATGGCAAATGCCAATCGAGTTCCATGGTGCCAGGCAGTGAGCACAGGGCCCACTAGAGGATGGCCCTCAGGCCACCCTCATGAAGTCTGTTTCTAATTGTTTACTCAGAGACATTCACACCAGTGGCCTGCTGGATGGTCATTTTGAAAGGCTCTGGCAGTGCTCATCCTGTTCCTCCTTGCCCAAAGGAGCAGATACCGGTCCAGCTGATGGGTTAAGGACCTTCTATGGCCCTGTCCAGCTCTCCTAGAGTAACTGCCTGTCTCCTGGAATCTCTTCCATGCCCTTGAGACTGTGCTGGGAGACACAGCAAACCTTCTGGCAATAGTACATATTGATGTGCCAATCCTGGAGAAGTTGGACTACCTGTGTAACCTCTGGAGGGTCCAGGTATCGCCTCATGCTACCAGTAATGACACTGACCGTAGCCAAATACAAAACTAGTGAAAAAAACAGTCAGAAAAGATAAGGAGGGAAACATGTCAGCGGCCTCCACCTGTTAAACCATTCCTGTTTTGGGGGTCATCTCATTGTTGCCCCTCTAGTGCATTTGTTGTTAATTTCATTAACACCAAAGCAGATGAAACTGATTAACAATGCTGTCTGCTACTTACCTGACCAGATCAATATCCCAGAACTGTCATTGACTTGATGCTATACTCTGATTAAAAAGTGTTCCTTTAATGTTTTGAGTAGTTTACATGTACATAGTTCAGTGCAAGAATATATTTGACATGTGTTGACTTTGTTTTATGTGACCATATGGTTCCCTATTCTAGTCTTCACTGCAAAGTTTCTGATAGTCATGTATTGATAATCTACAATGAGAACATCAACATTTTTGTGCTATAGGACCTTACTATCAATGTTTAGTGTCAGTACACTCTCAGAACCTTTAAAGATGCTATGATTACTGCAATAAACACCTCAATAGATTAGTGTCTCAAAACAATAATAAAGGTTTTCAAAAGTTTCACAAGTACCTGTCATGATTTTGTCATGAATACATAGTCATGAAAATTTCTCACAAATAAAACATTTCTTTTCTTAGTTTTTCTTATGTGTTATTATTTTATCATTGTGATGGTGATGTGACTTTGTGACAGTTTTGGAAAAGTTGTCAGCTTCCGTGATGGGACTGCAGGCATCATGGCACGTGAGGTTATGTCAAAATTTGTATATAAGATGACGCCGTAGTGGAAGAATCAACTTTTTTAGTTAGCTATTTAAATTAGGAAATTATCTTTAGGTTGCAGGACATTTAATTCTTGTTTTTGATTTTGATCTTTGCCCTTTGATTTTTGAAATGACTCCAGCTTTGTGTACCTTCCAGTTTTGAACATGTGCCTATGTCTTCAACTACCCCTTTGGTTATGTCAATTAGTTCATTTTCGTCTTTGTATTGGGCTGCAAACTCATTATAAAAAGGAAGGGGGCTTAAGACACAGAGAGCAAAGCTTAATAATTGTTGTATTTTATATTATACTAGCCATGGTACCTGTCAAAGACAGGTAATATAATAATTTAAAAATATTTACTATCTTGTGCCCTACATGTATCTTCAGTACCTTTCCTCTGTATTTTCTTTGCTGCTCTTTCTCTTGAGCATTTTTCCTTAAATCCTGTTTCTCAGACTCTGTTCATATTTTCAGGCTCCTTTTTCACCTCCTGTCTCATTTTATACTTTCTGTCTTTGAAGTCAGCTCTCTCAGCATGTTTCCTTGCTCCTCCTGACTACTTACACCAAAACCAAATTGGCCAATCAGATTGCTCAGAGGGCCTGAACACACAGAGCTTAGTGCTTTATTATATAGTACATTCCCTGTAACTGACTGCAGTGCCTAACCAGCACCTGAGAGTACTGATTGTAGTTTACACCCCAACCTTTCCTGGCTCTGAAGTAAATTAACAATTATTAATAAACCAGTAACGGCGTACTGCACGATAATGTGCAGTGAATACACTTGACTTGAGCATTCCTAGTTTTCAGACTCTTTCTCTATCTCTGTTTAGCATTCGTTTTCTCAGAGGTTGATGCGCTTGCTGCTTCCTGAACAGCTCTTCTTTTCTCCACCCCAGCGGCCCGCTGCTTCTCTTCTTTTGTCGGCATCTTTTCGCGTTAAAACTGATTTAGTTAGTTTTTGTGTTGCAATTACTTAGTACGTTTTCTTTAATTATTCACTTAAGCTGGCACTTAAGTGTTCAATCTGCCTCAAGAATGATTAGCGAAGGTGGTAGGGAATGAGAACTGCGCCCATACGCATGCGCCGCACAGCTGCCCTGCAGCGCGCTACCAAGAGTTGATTCTACGTACAATAAAATAAAATAAAAATAAAAAGAGTACTAAAAACCATCACCCAGAAAGCGGATAGTAGACGTCATGTAGTATATGTGTACCAAATTTCAAGTCAATAGGTAAAATGGTTTGCGAGCTACAGGTGATTTAAAATCCTGGACAGACAAACGAACAGCCACGGTAGCGTATTATATAAGAAGATATAAGAAAACATAATTTTTCTTTAATTAACAAAATAAAAAAAGAACATAGATTAATTAAAAAAAGGTGAAAAAGGTGAAGGCAGGGATGTGACCCAGGCAAAATCATGAGAAATGAAATTCCTTATTCCAGTTATCAGTCGATTGTAGTTGTCATGACTACTTGCTAGATTGCTGTCTAATGTAACTCAGATAGCAACTGGAAAAAAGTATATTTATTGTACAACAGAAATCAAGCTTGCGAATCTTCAAAATATTGCAGACCTTCTTGTATTTAACTCATGTTTTTTTAGCTTGAAAGCAATCTTACATCTTGAACAATTTTCTTATGATCTCTACTTCTTGACTTCTCCTTTATTAAGTGGAGGTGGGTAAGGGTTACGGTGTAAAAGGAAAATCTAACAGAGAGAAATGGACAACATTGTAGAAGTGATAAAATTGTAATTTACTACCGTTCTGCCTTAAATTGTACAAAATAGGCCACAGAGACTGAAAGAATAATGTTGGGAAATGAACATAACCAAAATAAATAAGTCGAGAAGCTTTAAGCTGAGTAATCGAAAGATTGTGCACTACACCAAAACATCAAACAATTTAAAGTTAAAGCAGCCTAGTGACCATAAACCATGGAAGTTTTTACAAACACCGGCCATCTTTTTTTTTTTTTTTACAAGAATCCACGAAATCAAACTCTGCATACTGCCTGGCACAATATTTTAAAGCGCTTCTTCTGTTAATTCCAAGCTGAAAGGATCTAATTCATTATATCAAAGGTCCAAAAATAATTATAGGTGTGTCACACGAGTGTGCATAAGGGACAGCTGAAGTGTTCTAGTGGCTGCAGTGGTACCAGCGCTCTAGGGGGTGGCGCGGTGTCCTAATTTCTTTTTTCTTCCTCCCCCTGCAGACTGGATGGTTGATGTCTATAACACCTCTGATGTCACTTATGGAGTCCTTCCACCTGGACCCATGTCTTCCCGCCAGAAGGACTGAAAACTGGAAGCTCTGCCATCTTTGTCAGTTCGATCCTGAACTCACGTCTGAAAAGTTGTCTCCATAATCATTGTGTTCTTTTCCTTTTGGTTGGCAATTAAATTATACTGAGTTATCAGGTATGGTACCCCAACTCTTTATCATTGTCATAGCTTTTTTCTTACAACTGTTATAAAAATTTTCAGATTTTGCTAACTACTTCTCAAAAACAGTTATGTGAAAAAGGGCAATAATAACATGCTTCCCTAGATTGTATTATAACTTAAAACTGCTCAACCCAGTTCTGGGTTCCAGAAGTCAAGAACCTATTTCAGCAAGACTGGGCACAAGACTGGAAACAACCCTGAACAGGGAGGCAGCCTGTTACATGGCCCACTCACCCACCCACTCACACACAACCAATTTAGAATCTCAATTTAGCCTAAAACAGACATCTCTCAGGATGTGAGTGGGAATTCAGAGAGCACCCTGAAGAAAATTGTGCAGACACAAGGAGAACATGCAGACTCCATGCAGACATTACTGAATCTCTGAGATAGTAATGCAATCCACTGTCCCACAGTGCCAATTAAAATCTGTATTGAGAAGAACAAAACATAACAATCAAAAACACAAAGGCTCCAAAAATCTTAACGTATAGGACAACTAAGGCTGACTTCAGGATGAGATGTCTCAGAGCCTGCTTTATTATACTGTATAACACCACCCCGTTACATGGCTGCTCCATAATTAATATTGTTTGGCAGTGATGAATAGAGTGTGCTGTTAGGGAGCAATCACACGTGAGAGGTGTGGCAAGAGTGCATTTCCAGGGAAGGAGTGGAGACCAAAGGTACATGATGGTGTCTCCAGGCAATTGGAAATATCTGCCCTGCTCTTATCGCCACTGAGCTCATTTTTTCAGACTCTGCTAAGTTAAATAAAAAAAATAAACAATGAATTAATAATCAATTAATTTAGGTTTCCTCCCCAATGGAATCACAGCCAGGCCAAAAGTTCCACATGTACAGTAAGCAGGGCTTCATGTTTGGCCACTTGAGCTTGGAGTGTCGGATGTTGTGTGCCATCAGTTCCAGATATCTTTACAGGTAAAGCTTGAACAAATTTATAGAAACAATCAGTAGTAAAAGAATAACAAAAGGAAACACTAATTCATAAACAGTTTTCTCTAGACTGCACTGTGAGTGGAGTGTGACCCAACCCTGGATGAGATTTCGCTTCAGATTTCAGACTGAAGCTGAAGACTCCTGTTTTGTGTTTGCATGAAAATATAGTTTGAGATGCGATGCTACAGTCAGCGGGTTAAGATGACTCATTTTTTCATCATCTTTGGTGTGCTGGTGCGTACTGTACAGTATGTGGATGACTTCATGAAATCAACTTTTTTTTCAATGTGAGTAGCTTAATAAAAGTAGTTTCTGACAGTACAAACAATGAAAGATGATATAATAAAATAAAACATCATCTCATTTTTGCACTATATCACTTCTAAAGAATCACAATAAATGTGCAGTTTTTTTCCACTAATACTACAGTGCATGATTGCAATTATTTTAAAAAATTTATTTTGGAGCATATTCATACTATGAACAATGAATGATAACAATAAACCTTAAATAGATTGCTGAATGCAGTATATGATTTGCTTCCTTGCCATTTCCATTCTCTTCTTTATGTGCTGGCCTATTTTCTATTGCAATTGCATTCCTTTCTAGTACATAATTGGTTTTGGACGCTTATGCTCAATGTGCTCGTAAGCAATAGTTGATTTTTTTGGAGTGTTGTCCATCGCCCCCCCCACTTTTTTACAAATTCAGCTCTGACACATGCAGACCCCTCATCCTGCCTGTGTGTGTGTTTGTAAATTGTGTTTTGATCTGTTTGCTTTTTCTGTCTCTTATAATGAGAGTTTCAATGCCAGTTCAAGCTGTTGAGAAGATTCACAAGAAATAACTTTATTTAACAGATCACAGACCCATTCTTCATAAAGCTTTCAGATGCTGCCCCTTTTTTTCTACTCCTACTCTTTGTGAAGTGTAAAATTATTACACTAAAAGGAAATAATCTACAAAAACAAATATAGGATTTATAATATTTTGCTATATATTTCCCCAGAAATTGTAAGAGTTTGATCACCAACATAACTTAAAAGTATTATAATTATATTTAGACTGTGGTTTTATTTAAGAGCCGGATATTAAACAATTTGGCGGCGCCAGTAAGCAGTGTATTGTCTTCACCCAAATAGGGTTAAGTGGTTCAAATATGACTCCTCTTGGTTTAATTCCAGCGTTTAGTTCTCTAAGCCTAGATGTCTGTCTAAAAAGGAATACTCGAGGGGGCGAGCAGATGCCCAGTAAGATGACTAATTAAACCTAGCTTTAAGAAAACATCACGGGGGACCCGAAGAAGGCTTTTCACCAGCCCTGTCACCCTTTGTAAAGAGAGGAAGGATGCCACCTGCAGGAGAAGGACCAAACATCGGAGCGCCAAAGCCGCCGAGAAAAAGCACCGCAGCAACTTCTTGTGAGGCGTGCAGTCAGCCTTTGTGCGAGCCAACTGTCAAAAGCGGGGCTCCGAGCTCCAGCGCCGGGAGAGCCGACTGAGCTAAGAAAAGAAAAGAAAAGAAAAGAGAAAAGGTGAAATCCCAGTTGATGCTTCAAGGTTCTCCTCACTTACAATATTTAACTAAACACGATCACCCAGCTAACGCACCGTCAAAACGCATTCCTGGTCCGTTAGTCCACTCTTACATTACGCGTACAAATGCTGACATACTTCTATTTAAAAATGCTTCTTTTAATGTTTTTACTTCTATTTTTTAAACGTATTGTTCGTACTGGAACTGCCACATACCTCTTTTAAAATGTCACACAGATACACAAATTATTTATTTAATAACATTACACTGTGTAAATGTACGTGTGAAAGAAAAAGTGGGATTGCTCCGTTCGTTGTACAATGCCTAGCTGTGCCAATGTGATTTACAGAAAGAAAATTCAAAATCTATACCGGCAGAAAAGATGTTGGAGTTAAAAACTGAACAAATAAGCCAAACGACATGTACACTGTAGCCCTTATGTTTTGAAAGGCCATTCCAGACACAGACTACGTCAAGCAACAGTGAAAAGACTTCCCAAAAACAGGAAATTTCAATCAATAACACATTAAAGCCACCCCAGTGAGAGCTGCTATAAACACAGAGGATAGGGAACGGCTGAGCAGGGCCAATTCAAGCAAGAACAGCCCAGGAGATGAATGGGACAAGTCTGGGGGTGGGGGACCTGCTGTGCTCATGTACTTAGTCGGATGGCCTACAAGCAGCACAAAAAAGGGGGCTCAGACTGTCCTTAATTAAATTGTGGTGCTTCCCCTCAGACAATATACAATGAACTGCATGCACAGTGCATTCCGAAAGGATACAGACCCCTTCACTATTTTCACATTTTGTTATGTTGCACCCTTATGCTGAAATCATTTAAATCCGTTTTTCTCTCATCAAGCAACACTTAATACCCTAAAAAGAAATGATCACGTTGTCACAAGTATTCAGACCCTGTACTATGACCCTTGAAATGTGACTCTGGTGCATCCCATTTTATTGATTATCATTGTCTGGAGTCCACCTGTGGTCAGTTGAATTGATTGGACATGATTAGTGATGAGTGGTGAAATCCGCCACTCGCGAACGCAGCAATTATGTTGTGTTTGTCGGTGACCTTGTTCACTGAATATTTCTCAGAAATTCACTGGCTGGCTTAGACAAACTTTTTTTTCCCCATTGCCCCATGATGCTTTGCAAGGCCAGTATTATATCACAAAGCGACAGCAGCCAATAGAATGGGACAGCTCCCTGAGTAACTTAGCAGTGGGTTAAAAACTAGTGGATATTTGAACACAAAACGGACACACAGAAGGAAACTGGAATTGCCTCGGCCTTAAAGGTAACATTTGTGTGTAATGCATGAGCCTTCCCCTTTAATAATAATACCCAGGTGTGAAAAATGCACATGCTTCAGTGTTGTGTTTATTTGGTAGCAGTGGCAGTGTATGAGCAAAGGTGTTAGGAAATTAAACAACCAAACTGTACTTTTCTGTTTGAGAGAGTAAAGGAAGACTCTTAAAAATAAAAGTGCCAAAGTAGATCTTCAGAGCGGTGTAGTATGGGAGCCATTTTTAGTTTAGTTTTAAAGGACCATCCACATAGACAGAACTTTATAGATTGATAGATGGAACTTTATTTGTCCCCATGAGAATTTTGGTGAAGGATTTAGAAAGAACCTTTATTTATTAAAATTTGCAATAGGATCCAAAAGTAGCCATGAGTGGATGATAACAGATTTGTGAAATGCCACTGGGCTCCTGATTTTAAAAGGACTCATACTTCTTATAATGACACAAGGTAAGTTCAGGTTTTCTTGATCTGTTAGTATTCAGCTTGGTAGAATAAAATACATAAAAGGTTTCTGTTTTGTTCATATTTAAGAAAGCTTTTCAGAACCCAAAGAACCAGTTTCATATGCAAAGAACTCTTCCCAGAATGCAATGGCTCTACAAGGAACTGCACAACCCAGTAAAGTGCCATTAAAGAAGCATTACTGTTAAGAGTGTACCCTTGGGGGGCAGCCTTAGTGAAGTCATTGTTCCATTCTGCAAGAAATGCCACTGTTCTAATATTTATTTCTATTAATTTTATGAGAGGCATGGTGGCACTGTGGTTAGCTCCGAGCTCAGGTTGCATTTTTGACCACAAAAATTGGTGCAGCATAGTTGGCATATGTTTCTCTAGCCATCAGGTACATTTAAAAGAACATTCCACCATTATAATCCACTCAGATCTACCATATATACTCGCATTTAAGTTCTCCCGTGGGTAAGTCAGGTTTGATTTTAGTGTATAATTTCCTGTATTTTATAATGTCGGTCGTGTAAGTAAAATGCGGAAAACTTATGCTATTGGTCCAAGAGATTATGATATGCTAACACCCACCTGAGCGGGCAACCACGGAGCACACTGCCTTTTTTACTATGTATTGTGCCTACGTGACCACATGGTAATACCCGAACTATTCTGAAGCAACGTTCGCACTGATTTGTGTTTTGTGTATCTCACTCCCTCATACACCTTTATCATAAGAGCTTCCCTTATCTACGATGGAGCATTCGATCAGCAGAAAATATGAAGCTGGTTTTAAATTAAAAGTCGTTGAAGTGGTGAAAGAAATTGGTAACTGTGCTGCTCCAACAAAATTCGATGTGTCTGAGAAACTGATGCGAGATTGGAGGAGGCAAGAACTGTTGTAACTGTCATATTTTTGAACGGGCATATAAGTCAGGTTCTGATTTTATGATAGATTTTTCGAGTTTCACGGTAGTTCAGTTTACCCATCTCCTTTTACTTCACAAACATTTCTGCAGTTTCACCAAACTCGAGGTGAAGCAAATTCAACTGGACTGGACATGATTAGGAAAGGCACACTCCCGTCTCTATAAGGTCCCACAGCTGATAGCGTGTATCAGAGGAAAAAACAAGCCATGAGGTCAGAGGAATTGCCAGTGGAGCTTAGCGACAGGATTATGTTGAGTTACAGATCAGGAGAAGGCTACAAAAAGACTCCTGCAACACTGAAGAGCACAGTGGCCGCCATACTTCTTAAATGGAATAAGTTTGGAACAACCACAACTATTCCTATTGCTGGCCACCAGGCCAAACTGAGCAAATGGGGGAGAAGGACCTTTGTAAAAGTGCTGCAGAGAAGTGCTCCTGCGTGGAGATAGGAGAAAGTCCAAGAAAGACAACCACCACTGCAACACTCCACCAATCTGGCCTTTATGACAGAGTGGCCAGACAGAAGCTTCTCTTCAGTAAAAGATATATGAAAGCCAGCTTAGCGTTTGTAAAAAGGCACCTGTAGAATCTACACAGGGTTGTGGGGGACATCCGGGCTTTACTCAGTCTCCTGAGGAAGTAGAGGCATTGTTGGGCTTTCTTGACTACTGCCGCAGTGTGACTTGACCATTTAAGGTCATCAGTGAGGGTGACTCCGAGGAACCTAAACCTGCTGACCTGCTCCACAGCCTCTCCTCCGATGTAGATGGGGCTGTGCTCTGTTGCCTGTTTGCGGAAATCCACAATCATGTCCTTAGTTTTGCTAATGTTGAGGGTGAGGTTGTTGTCCTGACACCATTCTGACAGGAGTCTGACTTCCTCCCTGTAGGCTGTCTCATCGTCCTCTCTGATCAGACCTATTACAGTGGTATCGTCAGCAAACTTGAGGATGGTGTTAGAGCTGTACTTAACTATGCAGTCATGGGAGTAGAGAGAGTAAAGCAGGGGGCTCAGCACGCTGCCCTGCGGGGTGCCAGTGTTGATGGTGATGATGGAGGAGGTTTTTCCACCAATATGCACTTGCTGAGGTCTGCCGGTGAGGAAGTCCAGTACCCAGTTGCACAGTGAAGAGCTAAGCCCCAGATCCAGGAGTTTAGTGATGTGCTGGGATGGAATGACGGTGTATACACATATATATATATATATACACATTCACCAGCCACTTTATTAGTTACACCTGTTCAACTGCTTGTTAACACAAATACTGTATCTAACCAGCCAATCACATGCCAGCAACTCAATGCATTTAGACATGTAGACCTTGTCAAGACGACCTGCTGAAGTTCAAACTGAGCATCAGAATGGTGAAGAAAGGTGACTGTAGTGACTTTGAACGTGACATGGTTGTTGGTGCCAGATGGGCTGGTCTGCGTATTTCAGGAACTGCTGATCTACTGGGATTTTTTACGGACAACCATCCCTAGGGATTACAGTGAATGGTCTAAAAAAGGAAAATTTGAAGTGAGTGGCAGTTCCCTGGGTGAAAATTCCTTGTTGATGCCAGAGGTCAGAGGAGAATGGCCAGACTGGCTTGAGCTGATAGAAAGGCAACAGTAACTCAAATAACCACTGGTTATAATCAAGTTATGCTGAAGAGCATCTCTCTGAACACACAACACGTCGAGCCTTGAAGCAGATGGGCTACAGCAGCAGGAGACCACACTGGGTGCCACTCCTGTCAGCTAAGAACAGGCAACTGAGGCTGCAGTTGATACAAGCTCACCAAAATTGGACAATACAAGACTGGAATAATGTTACCTGATCTCACCTAATGCAGCACTTTGGTAAGGGTGGAATTCTCATGCAACAGTAAAAAATGTAGAGTTAATTATGAACCTTAAAAATTACATTCACACTCTGGGAAATATTTTCATTTTCAAATTGCGCATAAGACAGATAGAACAGCCTCAATGCACTTCAGATCTATGTGAATCAAATCACTGCATGTGGCCTTCTAAGCTACCTGTCAGTTGTTCCTATTCTTGATTATCACAAATCATACTGTGTATTTATTGATTATGTGATTTCTGTAGAAATTTGTAGAAATTCTCCTCAGTAAAAGAGACATGAAACCCAGCTAAGGGTTTGCAAAAAAGCACCAAAAAGGCTATTAGACTGTGAGAAATAAGATTCTTTGGTCTGAAGAAACCAAGATTGAACTATCTGGCCTCAATTTCTAAGCATGATGTCAAGAGGAAACCAGGCAGCGCTCATCATCCTCACAATACTATTTCAATCGTGAAGCATGGTACTGGCGGCATCATTCTGGGGAGTTGGGACTGACAGAAAAGTCAGTGTTGGGCTGAGAGAAGGAAAAGCAAAATATAAAAATATCCTTAATGAAGGCCTGCAACAGAGGGCTCCGGACCGCAAACTGGGCCAAAGGTTCACCTTCCTATAGGACAACGCCTTTAAGCAAAAAGCAAAGACAATACAGTGGTGAGTGCGTGAGTGAGTGGCCCACCAATTTTCTTAATTTCTGGAATGTTACAGAGGTTTCAGTCACATGTACAATGTCAGTTAAATGCCTCTCAAGTTTCCATGTTTAGTTGAAAAGGGTCTTTTAGTTTGCAGGACATAGTTTTGAAACTGATAAGGTATTTAGAGAGGTGTGCAAATTGAGTGAAATAGTGGAGTCTCATGTGCAATTACGAAACTGGGGATCAAACCAAAGCAGTGAGGAAATTATAGATTTGTTTTGTTCCAATGCCTATTTTGTGTGTTTTATTGTTTTAAAGCTAATCTTTTTCATTTTGTCCAAAATAACAAATGTTATTTAGTTTTTTACTTATTCTTTTGTTTGTTTTTACTGAGGATACCCAGTGTTGTGGAAGTATTGTATTGTGAAGCCAATATTTCAGCCTGTATTGTATGGGGATTGAGTGTATCATCTCATACCTAGCAAGAATATGGGAGTGGGAAGAATGTGCCTTGCCTCAGGCGACATTATTTAACATGCCAGTGTGTTAATGGCTGAGCTGTATTGGAGGAACTGTTGCCTCTGTATCTATATGGCAGTGAGAAATCCTGTGTAGGGTGGCATGGTGGCGCAGTGGGTAGCGCTGCTGCCTCACAGGTAGGAGACCCGGGTTCGCTTCCTAGGTCCCCCCTGTGTGGAGTTTGCATGTCTGTGTCTGTGTGGGTTTCCTCCGGGTACTCCGGTTTCCTCCCACAGTCCAAGGCGATCCTAAATTGTTCCTAGTGTGTACTTGGTGTGAGTGTGCACGCCCTGCCAGGGGTTTGTTTCCTGCCTTGCGCTCTGCGTTGGCTGGGATTGGCTCCAATAGACCCCCGTGACCCTGTTAGGATATAGTGGGTTGGATAATGGATGGATGGGTGGAAATCCTGTGTAATAAGCAGAGTATGTTGGCATCTGGACTTATATGAAATGGACGGTTATGGCATTGATAATTTATTTCTTTGTGACTACTGTAGCTTTCCTTATAAAACCAACCACCGCTTACTTATAATGAGGTTGAGTCTGAGTTTAATTCTTTCAAACTGCCTGTTCCCCAAGCATTTATCGTGTAAAGATCTGTGATGATTTTTTTTTTTAATTTTGGAATATTTTATCTTTTTGCCCCACTTTATAGCCACAATGACATGTCTGCATTTCCCCAATACCCTTTTATGCTACTGGTTTTCTTTTTATTCTTTTTCCCTCCATCCACATTGGCTTCCCTTACTCACAGTGGAACATTCCTGGGACAGACTTCCACTATTGTACATGCACTGGAGTTGAACACTTTGCTTCAAAGTAATCAAGTGTCAAAAGCTATATTTGCACTGTTATGTTGTGCTGTTGATTCTGGATACAACAAATGTCCGGTGCTAAGTCACGCATACATCAACACTCCTTCTGGGACTACAGCTACTAAGATTAAAACACTTGCAGCCCCACAATCCTTGAGACTCAAGATGTGCCCATTCCCATCAAGTCTGGATTTTCTCTGAGCAGTCCTTTGAATTTCTCCCATGCAAAAACATGTTTCTATTGATTGAAATTTAAATAATCAACTTTATAAAATGGAGCCCATCCATAACAGGGGCCGAGGTTGCCGAGGTAGTTAAAATGCTCCGAGGTGGCAGGGCCCCTGGGGTGGACGAGGTTCACCCCGAGTTCCTCAAGGCTCTGGATGTTGTGGGGCTGTCCTGGTTGACACGTCTCTGCAACATCACATGGACATCGGGGGCAGTGCCTCTGGATTGGCAAACCAGGGTGGTGGTCCCCCTTTTTAAGAAGGGTGACTGAAGGATGTGCTTCAACTATAGGGGGATCACACTCCTCCACCTCCCTGGTAAGGTCTATTCAGGGGTGCTGGAGAAGAGAGTTTGGTCGATGGTCAAATCTCGGATTCAAGAGGAACAATGCGGATTCCGTCCCGGCCGTGGAACACTGGACCAGCTCTGCACCCTGGTCAGGATCCTGGAGGGGGCATAGGAGTTTGCCCAACCAGTCCACATGTGTTTTGTGGATTTGGAGAAGGCATTCAACCGTGTCCCTCGAAGCATCCTGTGGGGTGTGCTCCAAGAGTACGGGGTACAAGGCTCGTTGTTACGAGCCATTCAGTCCCTGTACAGGAGGAGCAGGAGCTTGGTCCGCATTGCTGTAATAAGTTTCGTTTCCTGTTCAGGTTGGAATCTGCCAGGGCTGCCCTTTGTCACCGATTCTGTTCATAAGTTGTATGGACAGAATTCCTAGGCACAGCCAAGGAGCGGAGGGGGTCTGGTTCGGTGACCTCAGAATTGTCTCTGCTATTTGTGGATGACATGGTTCTGTTGGCTTCATCGGACAGTGACCTCCAGCTCTCACTGGAGCAGTTTGCAGCCGAGTGTGAAGCAGAGGGGATTAGAGTCAGCACCTCTAAATCTGAGGTCATGGTTCTCAGCCGGAAAAGGGTGGGATGCTCTCTCCGGGTTGGGATCACATTACTGCCTCAAGTGGAGGAGTTCAAGTATCTCGGGGTCTTGTTCACGAGTGAGGGAAGAATGGAGCGGTAGGTTGACAGACGGATCGGTGCAGCATCCGCAGTAATGTGGGCTCTGCAACGGTTTGTCGTGGTGAAGAGAGAGCTGAGCCAAAAGGCGAGGCTGACGATTTACCAGTTGATCTACGTTCCTACCCTCACCTATGGCCACGAGCTTTGGGTAGTGACTGAAAGAACAAGATCGCGGATACAAGCGCCGAAATGAGTTTTCTCCACAGGATGGCTGGTCTTTCCCTTAGAGAGGATTCTTAGGGTGAGGAGTTCAGTTATCCGGGAGAGACTCAGAATAGAGTCGCTGCTCCTCCGCATTGAGAGGAGTCAGTTGAGGTGGTTTGGGCATTTGGTTACGATGCCCCCTGGACACCTCCCTGGGGGGGGTGTTCCGGGCATGCCCTACTGGGAGAAGGCCACAGGGCAGACCCAGGACACACTGGAGGAATTATATCTCTAGGCTAGCCTTGGAATGCCTCGGGGTCCTCCCAGAAGAGGTGGAGAAGGTGGCCGGGGAGAGGGAGGTTTGTGCTACCCTGCTTAGGCTGCTGCCCCCACCTCGACCGCCGGTAAGCGTGGACAATGGATGGATGGATGGAACTTTAGAAAATGGATATAAGGACAGATGGACAGAGATCCCTAAAAGATGAACATGTTTATTCTGATTTCTGAATCTAATACATAAATCATTTCCCTTTTCTCAAGTAACAATTTAAAGATTTAATTGAAGTATTGTAGGTCTGCACTTAGATAGTGCAGTAGTTAGTGTTGTGACCTTATAGCTCCAGGAGACTGACTGGGTCCAAATCCTTTTCTCCATCTGTTTGGAGCAGAGCTGCTTATTCTCTCAATGTGTGAAAAATTTATTTTTTTCTTGATTCTACAGTCTTCTCTCAAAATTCCAAAAAAGTGCAGATTAGTGGTGTGCTTATAATATTGTACCAGAATGTGCATGAACGTGTTCTGCAATAGACACCTTGTCCAAGGTTGTTTCCCAGATGATGCCATGCTGGAGTCTGGCTCCATGTCACCTTGAATTGATGTAAGCAGTTCAGATATCACATCGATCCAATGACATAGAATGCTACAGAGTGGAGCACCTTATTGTTCATCCACTGTACCCCAGGTTCATTCTCAGTGTGGGTACGTCATTTCATTCTTAAGACGTGTTGACAGTTTTCTTGACTATTCTAAATTGTCCCAGTATGTGCATGCGTATGGGCTCTCTGGTAATACAAATGATGTCTTGTCCAGTGTTGGGCATATACCATTAATCTTAAGGACCCTGTGAATTTGTAATAAAATTAAGAAAAAAACCAAAATCACTTGATCAGTAAGAGCTACTTATTTATTGAAAAAAGAGTTGTCATTCAGCAGCCTTTACCGTAAATTATTTAATCAAGAAGTAGCGTCACACGATGGCCCGAAAGTTAGTCTTGCAGCCTCACATCTTCAAGCAGGCAAATTTGAATCCATGCCTTGTTCTTCTCTGCATAGAGTTCACTCATCCTCTCCATATCTGGATGCCTTTTCTTCTGCATTCTCTGCTTTTCCATGCCCACCACAATAACCTGCACGTTAGAATTGATAGAAAACTGCAAAATAGCCTCAAAGTGTGAGTTACCCCGGAGTGGCCTGGCTTACCGTCTGGGGTTTGTTCATGCCTTGCTTCCAATCCTCCCAGGATGAACGGGTTTAGTAAATGGACAGATTGAGACATAAAACCAAAATGAGTATTAGACAATTTCAATTTTTTCTCTTCAACAAGGTACTGAAAATTTGAAATAAACACATACAAATCAAGGGAATTAAAGTGCTATAATAGTATTTGGTTATTCAAGAGGAAACGCACCTATTTGAAAATGAGAGCGCATTTATTGTCTCAGTAATTATGCACAGTTAATTTGCAGGATCCCAGATCAATATTTTGCAGATTTTCTGTTACTTTTGTAACACGTACTGTATTCGATGCTATCAGGCATTTATTCACAGATACATGTTGTTCCTCACTGGGGTGTTTTACTGCGGTAAGTGTTTGCTTCCCAGTTAATAGTTTCCAATCAGACTTCTCCCATCTGCGTTTTATCAGGTTTCAGTTTGAACTTTGGTGTAATTCTCATCAGCTTTGACACTTCAATCTTTTTTCTGAACTATATGACAAAATACTTTATTTAAAGCACTGCCAATTGGGACATTTTCTCTCATATGTTGTCTTTCTTTGAAAATTAACCCTCAAATGCTGAAAGTCTAATGTTTTAACGTACAGGAATAAAAAATGGTGAACAGATAGCACTTTTGTCAGTTTATCACAAATCTCCTAAGCAAATTGCCTTTCTGGAAGGGTGTGGGCCAATAAATGTAAGCATTTCTGGAAATTTGCCCTTCTGCTTTCTGCACAGCACCATGTTTGTCAGATTATAATGATATGGTAACAGATTCACATTTCAATGCATAGTAGCTGAGAAGCTGGTCAGAATTCACTTGTAATGTTGCTGTGTCAAGAGCAAATCTATCAGACACCAACTGTGTTTGGAGGACAATTCCATGAATTTCACATCATGTTCAAATTATGTTAATACCAGAGCCACCACTGAAACAACAGCGCTCAGCATTAGGAAGTGAACCTCTGCATCCATAGGATGGTCCCTATGAGTTATAGTGCTTGTTGGCATTGCAATTACCTCTGCACTTCTGTGAACACCACAATACCAATAACAATCTGCTGCGTGCTTTCTGTGGAGATGAAGTCAAATCGAACATAAATACTGTTGGACTTCAAGAAATTGAACATGAAGGAAATGCCACCTGAAAAGGAGCAGAACCAATTAGTAAAATTTAAATTAGTAGTGAGTATCGCAATAAAGTGAATTACTCATCTAGTAGCACTGTGGTCAATGCAGCCTGTTGGAGCAGTTTTTAATGGAAAAGGCAGGAAGGGAACTGGAAATGTGTGAATGAATATTGGTAAAAAAAGCAAGCACATTACAATTAAAACTAAAATGTGTAATCCACTCATTGAAATAACTGACTGAATTTGTCCAATTGACCACTGCCTAGGGAGATAAGTTGTGAGTAATGTTTAGTTCAGGAACACAAATGATTCACTCTGTACTAATATTCTAATAAATGAATCATTCTGACTCTAGAATGCTGTTAACTTAACCAGGGGGACATTGGAATGAACAAACTTCAATTAACACGTTAGATTTGTGGACACAACAAGCTGGACCTGCTCTATTTGAATGTCAGTACCTTTAAATGTAAACCTGCAGTACAACTGGGCAGAGCTGACCATGTCTTATAGCCACCTACAAGCCTGTGACTGATAGCAGCTACTCTTTTATTCAAGCCATAAGCTGTTATATAATAATTCTTAACCTTTATATAATGCTTTTCTCACTACTCACAGCGCTCCATGTAGGAAGAACCTGGGATCTGAAGCCATGATCTCCTTACTGTGAGGCAGCAGCCTGCCCAGCTGGGATGTCTGGAAGGACTGGGAAAGGGACAATACCTACCCCTGGCCATTAAGAGGGCAGCTGCCTTGGTTTGCATCGGGGCCACGGGATCAGAGTTTAGATTACAGGGCCCTGGACTGCAGCACTTCTGCTACACCAGGGAGTGCTGCCAGAAGATCATACATTATAAAAGGGACAGCCTCACTTCATTAGATGAGCCAGAGTCAGGAGGAAGAGGACAGAGCTTGCAAGGAGAGGAGTAGAGGCGGCAGAAGAAATAAGAGAAGAGAGAAAAGAAGGGAGTGTGAGCAAGTTGTAGCTGTTAGGGCATTGTGTGGTGTTGTAAATTGGAAGAAGAATATTAAACGTGTGTGTTTTTTGGACATCTGGTGTCTGTCTGTCTGTGTTCGGGGACTGAACTTCCACTATATATATATATTTTTTTTCTTGAGCTTCTGTAAAGTTTTAATTTCCGCTTGGGGACAATAAAGTCTATCTATCTATCTATCTATCTATCTATCTATCTATCTATCTATCTATCTATCTATCTGTCTGTCTGTCTGTCTGTCTGTCTGTCTGTCTATCTGTCTAGTGTGGTCAGGTGCAGGAATGATAGGTCTCAAAAATAAAAGTTGGAATGCTAAACGGTTCAGCCCTTTTAATTTAAGTGAAAGTTTCAACAAAAAACAGCGCCTCTTGGCATCTACGCTCCTCTCCCGCAGACTTTTAACTAAACAAAAGTTCATCTTTAACCACAGGTTCAAGCTATGTTTGTTAGGAGTTCCATCTGGCGGGTCTCTCTGGTCTCAAAAGATGCCTCCTTTCAGGCAGGTGTGGTTCTTATAGATGTGGAACCAGAAGAGTTGGGGTTGCATGTCGTCACCGGACAGTTTCTTGGTTTTGTGGAGAGAGAGAAAGAAAAGTATATTAGCGACTGCATCCCATCATCTCCAAGTGGGTTATTACATAGACTTGATTGAGCCCCTGAGGAGTTCCTCTGACATGCATCGTGACACCATCTATCTATCTATCTATCTATCTATCTATCTATCTATCTATCTATCTATCTATCTATCTATCTATCTATCTGTCTATTGTATAGTGCTTGTTCTCTATCTATCTATCTATCTCTGAGAAACTGGAATCGGTGCACACTTGAAAAGGGAGTATTTGTGACAAGGTTGTCTTTGTTAAGGCAGCACTCTTCATATCATGTCCCCATTAGGCTCCAGGGACTCCTGAAGTCAGGTCAACACCCTGCAGAACACAACTGCTTTAGCCAGCCCAGCGTCTGTGCGTGAGAGTGTCTTCTCCCAAGGTGCAGGTTTCTAACAGACCACATCAGGGTTTCCACAAAGATTTTCCTGTATTTTACTTTCAACCCTCACCAGCCTTCCAGAGAATACTGCACAGATGCATTCCCACTACATCATGTTGCCACCACCACCATGCTTCATTATTGGAATGGTGTGTTTTTGATAATTTGTAGTGTTCAAACATGGTGTTTTGTTTAGTGTGGTGGTGAAAAAGCTCAATTTTGGTCTAATTAGACCAAAATTCCTAAAGAGTCTCCCATGTGCCATCTGACAAGCACTAGTCAAGATGTCATGTCCGTTTATTTTTTATAACAGTGACTTTCTCTTTGCCATTCTCCCATAAAGCCACAACTGGTGAAGCACACAGACAACAGCTGTTGGCTGCACTGTCTCTGCAATCTCAGGTACTGTAGCTTGTACTGTAGCTCCTTCAGAGTTATCACAGATTTCTCGGTAGCCTCTCTCTTGTCTGCTTCTTGCATGATCACTCAGTTTTTGTGGCTGGCCGGCTCTAGACAGATTTACAGCGGTGCCATACTTAATGATTTCTTAATGATTGGTTTAACTGGATTCCAAGGGATACTCCATGACTTGGATCACTTGGATCTTTCACAGAGTTGCTTGGAGTGTTTTTTCTCTTTATTGTGTAGGGTAGGCCATCATACTGACTCATTACAAGTTGAAAATTCCAAATGAGGTGCAATTATATATTCAATTAAAACCCCAGATGACATGACTTTCAAAGACAATTACAGTTGCAGCACCAACGATGGGTTATGTGTGACTTTTTAAAGAGGGCGAATACTTATGCAATCAGTTATTTTATATTTTATATCAATTCATTTGTTGATCCGTGTCACAAAAGCCAAAATAAATCTACTCTGATTCAGAGTACAACATGAAAACGTCTAAGGGAGTGAGCACTTTTTATAAGTACTGTATACTCCATCCTGGATGTGTCACCTCATGACATCCAGGAAGGCATCCCAGAAGTTTCCCCACTGTAAATTATTTTAGTATGATGCACTGAGTGAGCTACAGTTATCTGTGCATTGTCAACAACACAGTGGAAATTGAATTATAACATATGAAAAGGTAACACATGTGGCATTAGATAAACCATGTGCTCACCTGAAATCCCCACCATGATAACAAATTGCAATGGCTCTCTGCAGCAATGAACTGCATATCTTATATGTAAATGTCTACGCGTGGAAGTGTGTGTGTCTGTCTGGCCCAGAAGTGAGAGGTGGAGTTGGGGTAAGAGCTCCACCTTCGAGGAAACAGAAAACTCGCTTAGCTGCTAATGACACAAGTGAGGCCAACACGTCAGCAAAACAAAACTTCCAAAGAAAGACAAAGACAAAGTCGCTTAGCTGCTAATTCACAAACGATGCAAGCACATCGGCAAAAACTAATCCTCCTAGAAGACAGATCCAGAGTAGTTCCTTTCAATTACCTGACATCTCTACATTTAATTTTTTTTTCCTGACGATTTCAATAGTTTCTAGGACCCTGGGCTTTTTATAACACGCTCTTACACAGCTATAATATAATAATATAATAACCGTGATATTTACCGTATATGCTCACGTATAAGTTGGGTCTTGAAACCCGAAAAATCGATCATAAAATCGGACCGTTCAAAAATGCAACATTTATTTATTTTTTTTACATCTTCTTGCCTCCTCCAATCTTGTATCAGTTTCTCAGATGCATCGAATTTTACTGCAGCAGTACAGTTACCTATTTCTTTTGCTACTTCAACGACGTTCAATTTAAAACCAGCTTCATATTTTCTTCTGATCAAATGCTCCATCATAGATAAGGAATGCTCTTGTATGTATGAGGGTGTGAGATACAAAAAACACAAAACAGTGCAAACGTCGCTTCAGAATAATTCGGGTATTACAGTGTGGTCACGAGGCACAATAGAGAAAGAGAGATCTAATTACCACACAATACATAGAAAAAGAAGGCAGTGTGCTCCGAGGTTACTCTCTCAGGTGGGCATTAGCATATCATAATCCCTTGTACCAATAGCGTGAGTTTTCAGCTTTCGACTTATACGACCGACATTATAAAATACCAGAAATTATACAGTAAAATCAAGTCCCGACCTATCCGCAGGAGAACTTATCCATGAGTATATACGGTATGTGTTTTTTTCCATCAAACATGGGTGGTCTTATTAAAAGGATATTATCATCTAGAAAATTGGAGGACAATTTTAATTTTCTTTCAATCCCATAGCAATTTTCGTGCTAATGCTTATCCTGATTTTTATTATGGTAGGAGATATTGATCCCAAAATCTGTTAACGGGCAAATAGCTATTTTTTTAAATTAGGTGGGTAGAGTAATTAAAAATATATGCAAAAATATCTTCATTATTAGTATTATAAATTATGGAATGAAGGCAAACTGATTTAGACTGCTTTACTGATTAACTCATCACTTAGGATTTGCCTTTAATCAAACAGATTTAGAGAAAAGGACAATCAACCAATTAAATTCAGTCTTAAAAAATGTATCTTTACCTACACTGTAAATGTTAACCACTGTGCACATAAAAGCTCAAAGTGTTAAAAGAACAAAATATAAAAGATCACTGGAAGCTCATTCATTATACCTTTATTTTCAGGTTTCCATCTATAACCTAGAAAGACACACAAAGAGCCTGGAGAGACTCTTCGGCATAACGAGTCACCACAAAGAATATGAGACAAAAGGACCCTTCACAGAATCTATCCAAAGTGGCCAAATGCCCACATCCCATTCTTTTTCTTCTCAATACATCATTTAAATTCGCCATTACCACTCTTGCCCTGTAACTCCCACCCTAACCATGCACATAAATGTTTGATTAAAAGTGCAGACTTTATAAGAAGCCAGAAAGAGTTACAATGCCAGGCTGGAATGCTTCATTACACTATCATTGCAGACTAACTACACTGTTTTATAAAGCACATTCTAACTGATCGTCTTCGACTAAAGTGTGAACACTTTCTCTGCAGTAGCTGACGCCTTATCTAAGACATGACAGTTATGGCTTATTAGGTTACTGGTGTCAGATGAGCTGAGAAATCTCAGCAACTTTCCTTGAATTACATTGTCTGGCCTAATGAGTGTCTAAAGTGGTTTACGCCAGCCTTGTCTGTTTTAAGCGTACAAAGAAGCTGTGAGTTGAGAGCAATGTGTCATCGAAGCTCTTGGGAATGTCAAGTGCATTGCTGTCAGGCTGGTAGTTATCCAGGCGGACTCTGCCTTCTATCCAAAATTGAGTGCTGGCTAATATTTTAAGCAGCAGAAAAGCTTTTTTTTCAAATTGTTAGGATTTTAACATCACTAATAGGCTTCCTTTTGAAAATCTTATTAATTCATTTTAGTGAAGACTGGATAAACTCCCTCTGAATGTGGAAAGTTGAAATCTAACAGCAGCATTTGTATGGTGCTCTGTTTCTTTCGGCTTAAGGGTGAATCACATACTCAAAGACACCAGTAGAAATTAAAGAGAAGTGCATGTAAGATTGAAGCCAGGAAGCACTTCTTTTTACTGAAAGAGTTGTGAGGATCTGCCACAAACTACCAACTCATGTAGTTGAAGCAGAAACCTTATCAACCTTTATGAAGTATCTGGATGAGATACTGGGACAGCTTAGCTTTTAGCTAAACAAATGGGCTCGATGGACTGAATGGTCTCCTCTCGTTTGTCAAATTTCTTAGGTTTTATGCTCTTATGTCTATAAAACCACTAATTAGGCTGAAAAGTACATTTTTAAACTTGAATGAGAGTTAAAATAAATTAAAAACAAGACCACATCATAACATTATTTAAATATGCTAATTAACATCGAATGTCACCACTCTCTGGCACTATGATGAGTGAGTATAACAATGTCAACTGTAACTTCTGTTTTCCTAACCTGAAAAATCTCAAATACTTTACAGTCTTTATTTTGATGATGTCAGTTTAGTTTGTTATCTTTTGGTTATCATGCATGCTGAGCCCAAGAGGGGAGGCCCCTGACTCTACACTTGTCCAGTCTAAGGGGTGTTGTGAAATGGAGACACGAACATGGCAAAAAATTGGTTTTGAGGACTCCAAAATTATAATAAGGCAGCAGATCCAGCAGAGGCTTACTTCAGACCAGCTTGGCACAGAAAACAATATGCTGGCTTCCATCCTACAAGGCCCCAAAATGGGTAGTTGGCTTAGAAAGCTAAAAAAGAATATAAAAGTCCCAGAAAATACAAAAACGCCTCACTACAACAACAACAACAACATTTATTTATATAGCAGATTTTCATACAAATGATGTAGCTCAAAGTGCTTTACAGGATGGAGAAAGAGAAAAAAGACAAAATATAAAAAATAAAATTAGGCAATACTAATTAACATAGAATATGGGAGTACAGAAAAAACAAAAAAAACTGCAGATGGCTTGAGAAAAAAAAAACAAAATCTGCAGGGGTTCTGAGGCCATGAGACCACCCAGCCCCCTCTAGGCAGTCTACCTACCATAAATGTCCTCAGTCACTCTTCATGGTTTTCAGGCTTCACATGGAAGAGCTTGATGATGATGGCCATGTGGACTTCTGGCCTTTAATCCATCAATGTAGGAACATAATGGTGCTTTGATCGAGTGGTGGTGAAAGCAGAAAGTAGAGAGGCAAACCGTAAAAATGGAGATAAGCCTCATAAAGAATCTTTCTAAAGGAACTTATTTATAGTAAAAATAGAACAAAATAGAACAAGATGCTCTAAAAGGCAATGAGGCAAAAAACTTGACTTGCTTACCAAGGCAATCCAAAGTAAACAAGTCTCAATATGAAATCCAAATGCAAAACATAATAACAAAAGCAGAAATCCAGAACTAGAAAATATCAAAATGCTCAAATGCTCTCTTGGTGAATGAATTCTCTTGGTCTGCTCTCCAAATAAAGGCAGAGGGAGGAGCCAGCAGCAGTGATGTAATGATGACCCTGCCTCTTAAGGCTCCACCCACAGAGTACATGGAATGGCCTCATCTTTAAAGACAGTACATTGTAAGAGATAGCCTGGCCACAGGCAGACACGACACCAATGTCCAAAACACATGGATTTATTTACAATAATATTTACAATTTGGCTCCACCCATGCACACAACATTCCTCAGTCCTTTCTCTCTTCGGCCTCCTCCACTCCTCTCTTGCAAGCTCCGTCTTCCTCCCCTTGACTCCGGCTTCTCGAAGGGAGTGAGGCAGCCCCTTTTATCACGCCCCGGATGTGCTCCAGGTGCTTGGTGATGGTCTTCTGGCAGCACTTCCTGGTGTGGCGGAAGTGTTGCCCTTGCACCCGGAAGCCCTCTGGACATACACAGTTCCTGGAGCGGCAGCACTTCCTGGTGTGGCGGAAGTGCTGTCCTCCAGGGCTCAGGAACCATCCAGGCAGCCCCTTGGTTGGCCCACGGACCCCCACAGGCCCTTGATGAAAATCGGGGGGGCTGCCCTCTTGCATCCAGGGAAGATATTGCCCCTTTCCCGGACCTTCCCTGATCCAGGTGGGGCAAGGTCCCTGGTCGTCTGCCCCAACATAAATACAAACAGCAGAAAATACATTAGAAAATGAAAAATAATAATTCAAAAATAACAATAAAACATAAATTCCACAAAATACAGATCCATACATAACTATCGCCCCTTTTTCTTAACCTATTTGCATTTTAATATTTTGATTTGAACTTTTAAGACTTACATGATATGAAATTGAATCATACACTGAGGTTCTCAAGAACCTACAAAATTTCATATGAAGCAGGACAGCTTTAAGGAATGTTCAGCTGACAAAGAGCAGCAGCATAATCAGGCAGACGGGGTCAGGGGTCCATTTTCTCTCTGAAAGTTATTCATCAATGTATGAGCAAGAGTTTAGAGACACAGCAGTGACCAACGCGTGGCGTCATCACCAAGTATGTAAGGAGTCCGAGTTTCAGCAGGAGTTTTTTTTTGTTTTTTTTTTATCACTGTCCTGTTTAGACATGTACCGTTTACTACACAACAAATCTTTCAGTTGAGCTTTATTTTTTAAGGTCTCAATGCAAAAGAAAATGTTACAAAAATAAAAGCAAAGTAAAATGTTACAATCCAAAAGGACTTAAAACTAACAAATCTGTCTTCAGACTGACATTTACAAATATAAGCTTACAGTCATTTTATTTTGGAGGTGAGCACAGAACTAATATACTGTATGAAAATAAAAGTCTTTACAAAGTTTTCTTCCTTTGTCTTCTAACAAATTACCAGAATAATTTAACAATTTTAATCTGTAGCCATTCACTTTATTATACTAATCTATTATTTCATCTCAAAGAGCACATTTTCATTTTTTTAAATGGGCAGCTATAATGTTTTGCCGCAATGCCATCTGCTTATCTAGTCACTCTTCTTTATTCCAGTTTTCATGCTTTTTGTCACCATTATCTCAACTGAATAATTACAACAGTGTGACTGATTCGGTCATTTGAAGTTGAGCAACCAACCTTCAATTCTAATTTTTAATCACTGAGATAATGAGTTCTGTTTGCTAGAGGCAAATAGATGACATTATTTTGTCCATCTAAAATACTTCTGTATTTAATTCTAATAGCTGACTAGTAAAAATTTTCAATCTAAATACATGTTATAATTGTTTATCGAAGTACGCAAAATGTCTGTGTGAAACATATGGCCTTCTAGGCTCTTTAGTGCTACTGTTCTGCACTATGCCGAAGCACAAAGGCATGTTTTATGTAAGGAGCATTGCTGACTCAAACATAAACTGTGACTTCATCATTTTTTAGCTACTTTATAATGGTTGTATATTATTATATTAATCTTTTCCTTGTTTGCTTATTTGGCAGGAAGGCAGCTGGCAACAGGAGGTCAGATTAAACAGGTAGTGGCAAGGAAGCAGACAACCACCATAACTTACTGCAAGTATATTGCAAATACAACAACACATAATAAACAGTGGCATAGAGACATGCATCTAAGTGGACAAAGAATGATGATCAAGAAAATAAAAAAATTACAAAATTTGACATTGTACATTCAAATTGTTAGGACCACAATATTAATAGTGAATATGGTTTCCCTTTGGTCTCAGAACTGCCTCAGTTCTTTGTGGCATGGATTCCACAAGATCGTGGAGCTTGTGGTCCATGTTGACATGATTGCATCAATCAGTTTCTGCAGATTTCTCAGTTCCACATTCATGCTGCAGATCTCCTATTCTACCACATCCCAGAGGCGTGCAGATCTGGTGATTTGAAAGGCCACAGAAGAACACTGACCTTATTATTATGTTCATGAAGCCAGTTTGTGACATGCTGTATTATCACGCTGGAAGTAGCCATCAAAAGATGGGTAAATTGTGGTCATCAAGGAATTCATATGGTCAACAGTGATACTCAAATAGGATGTGGCATTCAAGCAATGATTGATTGGAATTAAGGGGGTGCAAAAGTGCTGCAAGACAGAGAGATTTGAAAGGCACTATAAGATACATAGATAGATACAGTAGATAGTGTAAAAGGATCAGACTCGACACACTTAAAAAGGTTTGGGGCAGCCACCCGTATATAATATCCCTGGCTGCAATGAGTTTTGGAAGTAAGACAGTAGTGTCTTTGAAGGAGTCCCAACAAGAACTAATAAATAGTAGCTAAGATGGCATCTTTAAAGTGATGTAAGGGAACCGAAAGTGACCTCCTTCTGATGTTGTAACCGGAAGTGATATTCTTCTAGGCACGGGAACCAGAAGTGATGTTCTTCTAGGCGCTGGAACCGGAAGTGGCGTCTTTAGGGATGAGTCAGACAGGTTTTCCCGTGTTTGGTCTATAGAGGTAACAGAAGAAGGTTTAGTACACCCCGCCACCCCCTGGCCTGGTGTGGAATTACCCTCACTCGGTCCATACAGCTTCCTGCAACTCGCACGTGTGTGACAATAGATAGATAGATAGATAGATTCTCCACTTCATTACACCACCAGCAGCAGCCTGGACTCTTAACACAAGGCTGGTTGTTTGCATGGTTTCATGCTGTTTGTGCTAAATTCCGACCCTACCATCTCTGTGTCCATGCAGAAATTGACATTCATTAGACCCGGCTATGTCTTACCAGTTTTCAGCTGTCTAGTTTTGGTGAGCCTGTGCGCACTACAGCCTCAGCTTTATGTTCTTGACTGACAGGAGTGGAACATGACATGATCGTCTGGTGTTGTAACCCAGCAACCTCAATGTTGAATGTGTTGCACAACCTGAGATGCTTTTCTGCTCACCACAGTTTTTCTATTGAGTATTGAGTGGTTATCTAACTTACCGTAGCCCTTCTGTCAGCTTGAACCAATCTGGCCATTCTCCTCTGACCCCTCTCATCAACAAAATGTTTCTGTATGCACAAACTGCCACTCACTGGATGTTTTTTTTTGTTTTTGAGTAGAGACTGTTGTCCAATAAAATCCCTGGAGATCGGCAGTTGCTGAAATACTCAGACCAGCTGTCTGGCACCAACTATCATGCCACAGTGGAAATCACTAAGATCACATTTTTTCCTCATTCTGGTGTTTGATATGAACATTAACTAAAGTTTCTGACCTGTATTCACATGATTTTATGCATGCTGCCACATAATTGGCTGATTAGATAATTGATTGGATTGGCAGGTTTGCAGGAGTTCTTCTAGTCCAGGCCAACTAAGCCATCCTCCCTGTTTCAGGCATTCTATAGTTTCATATGCTAGATGCTACAGTCCAGAGCTGTTAATGTTGTGGTGCAGCTGGAGTCTCATCCCTGATTTAACTGTGTTTTCTTTTCTTTATCTTTAGTCTTTTTTTGCTTTCCAAACATTATTTTGTAAATTTGGTTGTTCATTTTGTCTTGTTTTTTTCAAGTCGAGTTATTTCTTTACCATTATGGTATATATTCATTTGACCCACAACGTTGTCTTCTTTAATTAGGTGTTTTCTTTAAATGTGACAAAAGAAAACATGCCTTCTGTGTTTCCGATGCATGCTTGTGACAACAATAGGGACCTGGCAAAATCATTTCTCCTCATATTCCTGCTACTATTTTTCTCAAGGTAAGGATGCGTTTTCTGTTTGCAGTGGCCTTCATGAGAGGAGTTCTTATATAAATACGGAAGTAAATCAGCAAGATACCAAGCTTGTGGCACAAACTGTTTAGTGTGATTTTGCCTTTGGAGAGGAAACCAGAACCCTTAGGGGGTGAAAGGTCGTCGCAGGAGAAGACAAACACTGAGGTAGTATCCATAGCTGGTTTTCTTTGAAAAAAAGCTGATGCTTATAATATTGCTGATTTTTGTTTATAATGACATGTAGAAGCTATTTTACAATATGCGTGTAATCTCAAGACGCTGATCGATACTCGACAACTTTCTTGGCTTGAAAAATAGACATATTCACTACGTTTTTAGGCTTTTGTTTTCCAGGTATCCCATGCTACATAAGGTATCATTATAAAATGCCTGGACTTACAATTAATTTTTTTTAATTGATAGAAAACTCTTAATTTCAGAATATAATTTCATGTGGTAAATGTATATTTACATATACTGTATATATGTTATGTTTGTGGAGAAAAAACTTTGACTTAAAAAACACCAAACATCCTTTAAGGATTCTGATTCTGAATAGTGGTTTTGGGCTTGGCCTTCTAGGCATCTCCTTTTGCCTCTGTTGAGCACTTTTCTGTATTTTTCTACTTTAGATTAATATATATTCGATTTATAAAGATCCCTTGCTGCCCTTTTTATTCACAAGCGGGGGATTTATGATTATCCTCCTTCTTTTGGAGCTTTTGTTGTATTGTTATGCCAGCTTCCTATATTTGGGGCTTGCTCCAGCTGAAGCCTGCTTCTTAGCTTATTTTTGGAGGACACATTCACATTTTGCCTCCATTTCAAAACAAAAACTATAAAGCTCTGGGATCTCTGGTGGGAAAAATCAAACTTAATGAAAGTAATTCTGGGTGTTTTTGCAAGGAAATGTGCTGGTGTGTCGGAAGTCTAGACATTCCTCTTGTCAAACTGACACTTTTCTTCTGATGGAAATGTCTTTTATGCAGCGTAAGTTTGGGGAGACAGGAAGTGATGTCAGTAGTCTGTGGGTGGGCCTTTCTTTGTTGTTATAACGGGAATGAAAGGTAGAGAGATATACAGGGTGTAACCCACTTTCAATTAAATCTGATGATCTCACAGGCGGAGTGGTGGCTCTGAGGCTAGAGATCTGCGCCCTGCAATCGGAAGGTTGCCAATTTGAATCCTGTAAATGCGAGAAGTGACTCTACTCCATTGGACCCTTGAGCAAGGCTCTTAACCTGCAATTGCTTCATCCTGGGTAATCTGCATTCAGCCCTGCCAGCAAGTTCTCCAATTTACAGGGAAAATTTGGGGGTTTGTGGCAGGATTAGCATTCCAGCCACCGTAAAAAACTCACACTGTTCAACTGTGGTGCTGAGGTGTCACCCACTGCACTTGTGTCCCAATCCAGGTGGTTCATTGTGTGGCAGCACGCTATCAGTGCATGCTTCCAACCTCTGATGATCTCACATTGATAGATAAATATGTTGATAGAACCTTGAACTGTTAGATAAATTAGATTGTTTAGCTGCAGATGGAAAGGTTCGGAGGCATGTGGTTCTCTGAACATAATGTCATAGTGTATGGAATGTAATTAAGATACAAAAGCCTTGAACAAAAACAAAAAGGTTTTTTTTTTGTTTGCATTGTCAACTTTTTCCTTTTCTTTTCATGTAAACTGGTTGCTGTGAGTTTCACTAAAACTTTTAAAACAAAGACACTTGGACTGTGGCTTTTTTGACTTCATATTATACTCACTGCATGAACCTGTCCAGTAGGTGCATTCTGGAAACTGTTGACAAACACAGCCACAGATAGTGTAGCTATGTGAGTATAAAAGGATAAACTTGCATCAGACATTACTCCTCTATGTACGTTGATTCTGCAAAACTAATAGTCAGGCCCTTTGAGGTAAACTTTTGTAGTATGTTGATTTTGCTTGCAGAATTACAAAAAATAATATAACTTACTTTTTTTTTCCATATTTAAAGCCAATGAGGTATTTCTCAAAGTAATTGTAGAAACATCATTAGGTTTTCATTGCTGCAAATGAATGGAACTAAATATATTACAAATGCAAACTATATCTGCCATCTAATGTGACTTCAGCTCCTAAAACGTGAAGGCTGGACATACAAAAAACAAAAAAATATCTGCATGATAATGTAATGTCAACAATACAGGTTACAACTATTTCTGAAACAATCGCCCCGACTGAAACTGGCTGCGGTTGTGGTGAGTTTGAGACTAAACCTGAGAGTGAAATTAGTTTCCTCATATTCTTTAGAAAGAAAATGTATACATGAAATTAGAACATTAGAACACTCTAGACGAGAACAGGCCATTCAGCCCAACAAAGCTTGCCAGTCCTATCCACTTATTTCTTCCAAAAAACCAATGAGTCGAGTTTTGGAAGTCCCTAATGTCTTACTGTCTACCACACTACTTGGTGTCTTATTCCAATTGTCTATCGTTCTTTGTGTAAAGAAAAACTTCCTAATGTTTGTGCGAAATTTACCCTTAACAAGTTTCCAACTGTGTCCCCGTGTTCTTGATGAACTCATTTTAAAATAACAATCTCTATCCACTGGACTAATTCCCTTCATAATTTTAAACACTTCAATCATGTCACCTCTTAATCTTTGTTTGCTTAAACTGTAAAGGCTCAGCTCTTTTAATCTTTCCTCATAATTCAACCCCTGTAGCCCTGGAATCAGCCTAGTCGCTCTTCTCTGGACCTTTTCTAGGGCTGCTATGTCCTTTTAGTAGCCTGGAGACCAAAACTGCACCCAGTACTCCAGATGAGGCCTCACTAGTGTGTTATAAAGGTTGAGCATAACTTCCTTGGACTTGAACTCCACACATCAGGGTGCTATATAACCTAACATTCTGTTAGCCTTCTTAATGGCTTCTGAACACTCGGAAGTCGATAGCTTAGAGTCCACTATCACTCCTAAATCCTTCTCATAAGGTGTACTCTCGATTTTCCGCCCATTGTGTATTCAAACCTAACATTTTTACTTCCTATGTGTAATATGTGGTTAATAGTAATTACGTGTAACTGAATCAATTTAATAAAAGTCTGCTAGTGGTTATTTTTTGTATTGATAATATTAATAATTTGCATTGCAAGTGTAGTAATTGAGTTTTTCACTGGCTTTGTTAGAGCAAGATCTGAATTAACAAGTGGTTATTTTTACTTTAAAAACCAAAAGAAGAATTCCCTTTCTTGCTTTTACTAAGGTGACTCACGTGTTCATATAGTTTGACCCACAAAATTATATTTTAGAATTGATTTAAATCTTGTTTATATCTTTATCCTCACTTCCTAGCCTGAAGCAAATTATTCATCTTTGCAAAAGAGAAGCAAACGCAGGTTAAAAACAAGCCATCCTTGACATATTTCATCTAGATATAATTGTAAACATTTGTCATGTGATTGATACAATATTTTATAATACTAGTTCTTGACCTCAGGATCAAGACTGCTTGAAAGGTCTCAGGAAAACATGAGGAACTTGAGTGGGGTTAGGCTTTCTGTTTATGTTTACATTCATTCATTCAGCCAACACTTTTATCCAACGCAACTTACAAAGGAAGTCAACCTGATTGATGAAACATCAGTCGGGTGGTCGAGTGTTTGGGAACAAGTGTTACAGGACAAGGGTTTAAAATTGATCATCACAAGTTAAGACTTCTTAAATAAACAGAGTGCCTCAAGGCTAATTACTCTTAGCTATTAAGAACCTAGCATATAAGGAAAGGTTTTTAAAAAACCTCCAAAGTTACAGTTAAAATCCCTACTTTGAAGGGACATTCCACCCAAATATGATATTTTTTTATATGTTTCCCCATGATCAAAAAAAAAAGTTTTAATCTAATGTTTTTTGGAAGAAAGTACATAAAGAAAATTCAAATGGCATGGAACCCAATATTGATCAATTTTGGTTAATGGTAAAAAGCATCCATGGAAAAAGTGAAAAAAAATTCTCATGTAACTTGTGTTGCATAATCCATATGTCCTTTATCCATTCAAAAGTTCAAAACATGCAAAAGAGACACATTTTTTGTTATTAATACTTCTGTATGGTTCAGCATAAAAAATAAAAATGAAAAGCACATACCCATAATGGATAATTGGAGATCCACCCCTTCTCTTCTTTCATTGGTTAAGAATCCTTCCTTCAAGTATAGTATTTGTAGTAAATATAGTATTTTGAAGAGCTGGGAATAAACTTGAGTAGTAATGCAATAAGCATATCTGTTTTTTAAGTTTAAGTTTTTTAGTTTTTTTATTTCAATAAAATAACTATTGGATTATGTTACTTGTTATTTTAAAAAGTAATTTGATTACATAATGCCTTACCTCCAACATGGGAAAAAAGTATTCAGTTTTTTAGTCATGTATTAATTTTAAAGGCAATTCTTGGTTATGATCTTTGCTTGAATTTTGATTGTTATGTCCCTCGATCCAATCATTGAATTCTTAACTGTCTCTTTTGAATCATTATTATCATAAATTAAGGTAAATGAATGATTTTGATTTGGCATACTTTGTTAATACCCAAGGGGAAATTGTCTTTTCACATGACCTTTGGGGGTCAGAGTGCTGGGTCAGCCATTGTACCACACCCCTGGAGCAATTTTCAGGTTTAGAGCATTGCTCAAGGGCCATACAGAATAGGGTCCTTTCTGGCAGTGACGAGATTTGAACCTGCAACCCCCCAGATACCATTGCAGATCTTAAGGCACAAGGCCACCACTCCCCCATCTAATTTCTTACTTGAAATCCACTCTGTTTTGTAAGCTCATTTCCAGAACCGAAAATGTGGTCATCCAAGACACAAGGTGGAAAAATATTCAGACATGATTAATAAAGAAGGCACCACATTCAAGAATAAATAAAGACACATCGTGTGCTAAAATAACGCCTCAGTGTTGTCCATACCCCTACATTTTCATTTAAAAATGCAGACATTTGTGTTTATTTTCACCTCAGATCTACACTACCCTTGTCTTTTTGACTGACAATAAATACTTCTAAAAACACCCACCAGAGTCGGACACTGTTGACGTGTTGCTTCAGTGTGGTTGAGTGAACACTAATAATAATAATAATAATAATGCATTTTATTTATAGGGCACTTTACATTAGCAGTAAATCTCAAAGTGCTACATAAAGAAAATTTAAACTAAGGTTTTTGTAAATGCAGACCCCAATAACGCTCTGGTTGGTTCTTCCTTATTAGGTGACTCTTCCTTGACTGGATCCTGCTCATTACAAACGTCTCATCCCTTGACTGGTCACTTTTCATGAAAGAAAAATATCAAAGCGGGCATAGAAGATTTGCTTTCCATGGCACTTGTTGTGCTGATTACTTGTATGCATCTAAATTGCATTTTGCACCATTTGAATGCTGCATACATGCACAAAAGGCAAATATTTTACCAGTTGCTACAGTTTTGTGATAAATCCTGTTATTATTCAATGTGTGGGGTATAGTGGGGGGGGGGGGGCTTTACACAGCAAAATTTATAACAAGTTGTTTACTGAAGGGTGTGGGTGTAGAATGCAGCTGAGCTCACAAGAATACAGGACAGAGACTTTAAAACAGAACAGACATTAAAGCGAACATCTAGACGCACGTGGGTATGTATTTATTTTCTCTATTGAGTTAGCTTATGAACAGTGATCAATGCATTAATGTGATACGTGAGCAATTCACTGTATTTCCTTAAAGAATTTCTTTCTTTTCGAATTCTTTGAACGTGTTATCTGAGCCCTGCACAGGCACATAAAGCAATGAAAAGTGATTTTCACCTAGCTCTGAATTTTTCACTTCCTAGCCCCTTCATGGAGTTTTTCCGTCAATGTATGCATACCCCGTGTTGGCAAAGCTCTACATCATATGTGTTTTTAGGTGTTTCAATGTGGAAATGGATTCTTACGTGAACTCAAGTATGGACAGAAATGGTTTTCGCTTTCTCACACATGGCCGCATTGGAGGCAGCTAAATGGCTCAAATGGATGTAATGCCAGACCAGGGGATGGCAGTGTTTGCTGATCCTTTCCCTCTTTCCTCTAAAGACCAACAGGAAATCCTGCCTAAGTCTAAGGACGTCACTTCTGGTTACACCGACATCACTTCCGGTTACACTGACATCACCTCTGGTTACACTGACATCATCTCTGGTTACACTGACATCACTTCCGGTTCTGGCTGCTCTGACATCACTTCCTCCAGCTTACCTATATAACTGCCATTGTTATTGTTGTTACTCAGTTCTGTTTTGGACTCCAGGTGGTATTTTTGCTTATTCCAAGTATATGGTTGCCTCAAACTTTTTCTGTTTCTTGTTCTCTTTATTTCCATAGCTTAAAAGTGTCATTTCTAATTGAAAATGCAGTGGTGTGGAAGTAGACTTAATGTGCATATGTAGAAACACATTTTTATATACAGTACACAATTTTAAGGATTACTTTAATGCTATAGAAGTTAATTTAATTTTTGCTGTACAGAGTCCTGAAGCTATTAGAAAACAAGTGCCATTGTAACATCATCTCAAAACCAGTTTCCAACATAATTATAGAATTATTGGAGATCTTTTTCTCCAGGTACTGTAAGATAATAATGCTGTATATTTGTTATTGTCACATATTTAGCATTGATAATGCTACACTTGATAGCAATTTGAATCAGAGCGAGACAAGGATTAAATTACAAATGTATTTGCACATATCATTTCCTTTAAAATTTACTTAGTACAGTAAGTAAATCTATCAATCATTTATCTACTGATGTTAGTCTGTGCAAAAGAAAATCTCTGTCTATTTACATATACTGTTTGATTCTGCTTCAGGTGGGATGAACAGCGTGTGTGTCAAAAGTTCTCTAGCGCTGTGCCTTGTTGACATCATTTTGACTAATTTCTCAGTCTGTCAATCATTATTTTGCATTTTGCATTCTGTGCTGCTCTTTACATAAGCAGCGAAGTAGCAGAACCACACACACACATTTTTATTACCATTCCAATAACCAGGGACACAAAGTGCAAAGTACCAGCCATCTTGTAGGCAGTATGGCATTCCTTTTCCTGTACTTAGCAAAGAGTCTTTCTGGCTGCTTATTCTTTAAACAATTCTTTCAAAACCATACAAAGATTGTCCAAGCTAAATTTTTTATTTGGTAAAATTAATTCACAGGTTAAACTGGGGCAGAAACATCTGCCAAAAAAGGACCAAATTGACTTTGCTGCTGCTGCCTCACATTTCACGGTGGCCAGATTTGAATCCCTGTCTAGACATCGTCATTGTGGAGTTTTGGATGGTGCAAAGTGGACACAGTATTGCAGAGGATTGTCACATCACATTGCTTGTACTGCCATCTGATTCCTGACTGGAGTGTCTTCTGTGTAGAGTTTGCGAGTGTACATGTACAGTACAGTATGTATGATGGTTTTCTTCAGTCTACACTCATAGACAGGCTACACGACAAACTGCTTCAAGCCCAATTGGTGGAATTTGGTGGGTGAGTGATTGAGTTGGTAAGGCTGTGTACATGAGTGTGTCTGACTTGTGTCTGCTGCTGTAAAGAAAGGCTTCGCCTTCTCTGTCCAAAAAAATGCAGATTTTAAAATTAATCATTGGGTCAATTGGGTGATGTGTGAAAATCCAAATTATAATACCACATCTTCAATCTTGCTTGTTACCTTACTTAGCATCCTTTTGCGTGCAGCAAGTATTTTACCAAGGCCTTCCTGTGGAACTATTAGACAACCTATTATATGTCAGACACGTGGGCACCAGGAGCATTTCAGGGGTTTGTGTAGGACAAATACGGGGAAGGAATTAAGCGTGACACTGCCGCTAACATTTGTTCCATCTGTTTCCTTAGAATGGAGGAAGGGAAAACCCTGGAGGACCCCTGAGCTAATTTCTCATAATCGTAAACGCTTCTGGTAGTATCTTTGGAGGAGATTGGAGTTCCACATCTCAGAGGAGTCCCTACTTAACAAATGGAAACCGCCAACTGTTTTGTTTTAGCATGATTGTGTCCCAACTTCATCCTTTGGACTGTACAATTAAATAGGGCATCCTGCAGGACCATAATCCTAATTTTTTTGTGTGTTATCTTTATTTACAATGTGCTTTTCTGCATATTCTGGGATTTTGACAAATAATGAAATCAATTTCTGGTGTTATTTTCACATTTTGCCTAAAAATTCACAAGTTGATTTTCAATAACATTTTGGTTTTCTTTCTTTACACAACATCGATGTGCCGATGATGTAATAGATGTTACGCTATAAATATGGCATTTTTCGCACAACACATTTTTTTATGGCAGGTAAAAACTTTAAAAGAATCTTTAGCATCAGATTATTTACCAACTAGGCCCTACCAGTAGGATTTCATTTTCTTTTTTGGTTTTCATTTTGTCTTTGATTCTCAAGTGTCCATCCATCCATCCATTATCCAACCCATTACATCCCAACCACAGGGTCACAGGGGTCTGCTGGAGCCAATCCCAGCCAACACAGGGCGCAAGGCAGGACACAAATCCTGGCCCACCACAGGGCACACACACCCACACACCGAGCACACACCAGGGACAATTTAGGATCGCCAATGCACCTAACCTGCATGTCTTTGGACTGTGGGAGGAAACCGGAGCACCTGCAGAAAACCCACGCAGACACGGGGAGAACATGCAAGTGAACCCGGGTCTTCTAACTGCAAGGCAGGAGCGCTACTTACTGCGCCACTGCGCCGCCCTTCTCAAGTGTCAAATTATCTTTTTGTTCTTGGTAGACCCTGTCTAGCTTTGATGTCACAATCCTGACCCTTGCTTTACCTTACCACGTCTTTATTCTAATTATCATCTCCCAGTATTTTTTCAGTTTCACAATAATCTCTAGACATTATAATGTGTCCATAACACTTGTGCAGGTTATCCTTGGTCCGTCTATCATTTTTATTAAAATTGTAGCATTAGTCACAAGATGTATGGTAGCGGGTTTATTTAAAAGAACTTCTGGACTCATTCAGTGCTCAGTCATTGAATCGTAAATGGAATTTATCTGAATCACTTAGGTCTGTTGCAATGCTTATCTTCATCTTTGTTATTTGAGCTTCTGTGCTTTGACTGATTTTTGAAATTGGTTTTTACTTTATCTTCTTTCTATATCCTCACTTATGGTTTAATGTTACTCTATTTGTCTATTTTACATCCCTGGACTAAAGGGCATACCCTACTCTGACAGCATAAGGGTGCGTTCACAACACTTAATGATGCTGACACATTAGTTCAGTTGACTGAAAAATATTTTTCTGCTGATTTCCATCTGAACTCAACATCTGATGCTTCTTGTTTCAGTGTCCAACAAAAGTCTGCCAGCATTGATGGATATCTCTTGCCCTGATACCTGCTTTTCCATTGTTATATTGTCCTGTGAAACCTTTCACCATGTCCATCACCCACTGCACCAAGATTTAAGCTAAAGAAGATTAAGAGGTGACATGATTGAAGTGTTTAAAATTATGAAGGGAATTAGTCCAGTGGATCGAGACTGTTATTTTAAAATGAGCTCATTAAGAACACAGGGACAGAGTTGGAAACTTGTTAAGGGTAAATTTGGCACAAACATTAGGAAGTTTTTCTTTACACAAAGAACGATAGACAATTGGAATAAGACACCAAGTAGTGTGGTAGACAGTAAAACTTTAGGAAATTTCAAAACTCAACTTGATGTTTTTTAGAAGAAATAAGTGGATAGGACTGGCGAGCTTTGTTGGGCTGAATGGCCTGTTCTCGTCTAGAGTGTTCTAATGTTCTAATTTGCAAAGAAGTCCAAGTATGAATGCATACAATTAATCTTTAGTGAAATGTTTAATTTCATGGTTTTTGAAGCATGTCAGTGTAGTTTGGTGTGCAGTGCCCAGTGGCCAAGAAAATTCTCAACAACATTCTTAAATGCCTTCCATACCATCCTTTTTGACCCAACTAACAGATCTTCTAACCGCTTGTCATTTATGACTTATCTGATTTGTGGACCAACAAAAATGCCTTCCTTAATCTTGGTATCAGTTATTCATGGAAACATCAGCCTCAAATGAAATCCTTCAACTTCCTTGTTCAGCGATTTCATGTAATTTTTGATCAGTTCAAATTTTATTTGAAGAGCAGCCACAAATATCTTTGTTGGGTCAACAAGTGGTTTATGTGCCACATTGTTCTACCCTGGAACCAAATGGTTATAGAGTGCCCAGTTTTTTTTAATGTAATGAGACTCTTTAGCACAGTTGTGCCAGTGACAGTACTTGGCATATCCAAGCTGCATTCCTAGGGGCTGTGCTTCTACCTTTTAGATCACTACCAAGGGTCCAGTAGTAATTGTTGTATTATATATGCATACTTATAATATCAGAAGAAACCACAAAAATAGGCAATGAAACAGTACGATAGGAAAATGTGAAGGTGATTCTTGTGATTAACAGTACAAAATCCATGAGATACAACCTAATGTGTTCAAGAAGCAAAATCGTCACTGTCCAGTGTAATTCATTGATACTAAACCCACCAGAAAAAGGAGTCACGCCAGAATACCTCAACATCATTTTAACATAATGGAATCCAGGATTCAGACTTTGAAGGCTGAGTCGAGAACAAAAGGACAAGCGGGATGGAGTTATGTGGGGAGACCAAGCCAAACCATCCTATCCACTTATAACCATAATATGCCTCTTTGCATATTAATTTCTTGTTATATTTTGTTTTTATTTTTTTAATGCTTTGTTTTGTTTTCAGTAATGCTGCATTTTATTTTGGCTTTGTTCAGTTATTCACCTCTGTCTGTGTAAGGACAGGTGAATGAAGAAATTCAACCATAAGGACTTTGCGACGTAGCTCATTTTTTCAGGCTACTGATGGAGAATGTCATAGCTTTTAACGCCTCGTTGTGCTTTCACAGTTTTTCTCCCTGCTGCTGCTAATAATCCGTGGCAACTCAGTGGCGTGTTTTAAGCAGAGTAAATGTGCCTGCCGGTTGTGACAGTAATATTACTGAATGACTGAGCTTTGATGCTAAAATACACATGCCTCCTGTCAACATGCAATTCTTCCCATAATTTATATATCTAGTCACTCAAAGAGAGAGGTAAAGACAATGGCAGATTGGGGACTTTGGCCAAACACAAGGTGTGTATATTGTAGGGCATTACAATGACTGTTCCTGAATGTAGGCATGGCATGACATAGAATACCCATCAGTAGTTGACACTCAATCTTTATATTCCTCCCAAACTGCCCTGTGGTTCTGACTTTGTTTCCTGCTATTTTTGCTTAACCTGTCATTCAGAGATACACCAATCCATTAAATGTTGGTGCTTCAGCTTGTATCTCAACGTCTGCTTTCTGCAACTGCTTTAAATTGGTTTATAACTTATCTTTCAGGCAATTGACTCTATACTTCTGATGAGGGTTGCACATCAAAAATGACAGGTCAGTCTGTTGTAGCACCCCAGGGTTCAAAGTGCTGTTTTTTTTTTTTTCTGATTTATTTATTACCTCTCGAGTTGTTGCAGTCTTTCTTGATGTATTTTGACAACATCAAAACTCATTGTTTCTCTTAACCAAGATGTTCCTGATCTAGATTTATTATTTAGCAGAGCCATAAAAACCTGATGGCAGGCATGGAAGAATGCAGTTAAATGACAACAACGCAGGGATTATTTGACCTGCTCCACACAGACCTGTGACCAACCTTTTAAAATGAATGGAGTCTTTTTGACTTACGCTGATATGATGTACACGTAAGGCAAGACATGTCAATAAAGATACATGCACACATACATATTACCCACAGAACTTCTTTTCCTGAACTCACTTTGTTTCCTGCTATTATCTTGACTGCTGCAGCTCTTGAGGGCTTCAGCCATTATACAGTGACTATGAAAAGTATTCACCCCTTGGACATTTTCACATTTTAATTTATACAACACTGAATCACAGTGGATTTAATTTTTTTTTTTTACATTGATCAGCAGAAAAAACATCAAAGCAGAAACAGATCTGTGCAAAGTAATCAAATCTTCTTATATAATACATTACCGTGGCTGTCCGTTTGTCTGTCCAGGATTTTAAATCACCTGTAGCTGGCAAACCATTTGAACAATTGACCTGAAATTTGGTACACATATACTACGTGATGCCTACTATCCACGTTCGGGGTGAAGATTGACCTCCAAGGTTATTCCTCTTTTTATTTTTATTTTATTTTATTGCAGAATCTACGGGTGCCGTTCTCATTCCCTACACTGTCACTTCCCCTACCTCTTCATATCTTAAATCCTTCTTGAGGCAGATTGAAGACTTAAGTGCCAGCTTAAGTGAAAAATTAAAGAAAACATACTAAGTTATTGCAACACAAATACTGACTTAATCAGTTTTAACGAGAAAAGATGCCGACGAAAGAAGAGAAGAAGCAGGCCGCTAGGGTGGAGAAAAGAAGAGCTGCTCAGGAAGCAGCAAGCGCATCAACCTCTGAGCAACCGAATGGTAAACGTACAGAGAAAGAGGATGAAAACTATGAATGCTCAAGTCAAGTGTATTCAGTGAGCCGTCACTGGTTACAAACATAAAACACAAAATAATTGATCACATAAGTCTTCTCCCCATATCTTATTTAACTGATCCCAGCCTTCATAATCTCAAGCTCTCCCATATTTTTTAGGCTTGTCATAGTGAACTGAGCTGTGCACATGGCAGGGCTCCCTCAGGCCTCTTGTAATAAAGGACATCTGACAGAACCATTGTAGCGCTGATCTCAGCTCTTATTTAAGTGAAGATTCCACAAAAAATTGGAGTGAATTGTATAGAAAGTGACTGATAGCACTAAACGACAGGGCAAGAAGAGTTTGCTAAACGTTCGGATGCCTCAATATCTTTGAGTGATCACTCTATAGTAAATATTTTGATGTCTTGCTCTCTCAGATTTGACATGATTTGATTTTAGTAAGATAGAGCTTTGTATGTCTGACTGTATCCAGCAAGGAGTATTAGCTGCATGAATGGTCCAGCGACAATGCTGAGAAATACACTGAAGAAAATTAGTTTCCCTTCCATTACCACCTCATAGTCAATAACAATCAAGAAATATTCCACCGCAACAGAAATAATCATTTTATACTTAGGCTACTTTTTCATTTAAGAGAATTTTTTTTTAAAATCTCAATCCGTACTAATATTTTTACACAGCTTGTGAAAGGATCTCCGGCCACACTAAAACGACGGTAAACGCATAAGACACGGGCATGCACATGTCAGAGGAAAACAACTTAAAAAGGGGTGCTAATGGCTTCGACCACAGGATTTATCTCAGATATGTAGTGACTGTTAAATGATTTGCTTTTTGTGCATGTATGCAGCGTTCAACTTGTGCAATTTAGATGCATACAGGTAAGCAACACAGAAGGCACCATGGAAAGCAATTCTTCTATGCCTGCTTTGTTGGAATAAGTTTTTTTTTTGTGTGAAGGGCAACCATTTAGTGAATGAAATGTTGGATTGAGCAGGACCCCATCATGGAAGGGTCACCTAATAAGCACCAACCAATCAGAGAGTGAAGTGAGTCTGTGCTTTCAAAAAATTGCATTTATCCTGTCCACATTACAATGCTGAGCCTGCGTTATTAGAATTATACGACTCTGGAGAGCATTTTTAAGTCTCTGTTTTCAGGTGTTGGATTAATGCGGACAAAAGGTGAAAACAGGGACTAACAGCTACATTTTTAAATGAAAATATGGTACTGTGGATGGGGCCTTACTTTGCATTAAATAACCATTCAACATACAACCCACAACAGGCTTTACTAGGAGAATCCCATCTGGAATTGAGTAGAATGAATGCTGCTGCTGCTGCAGCTCTAGTTCCAGTAGAGTGATCTCGCGGCCTCTCTTATTCTGTCTCAATCTCTCTTTTTTTTGTTGGTCGAGGCCGTCTCAGTGCACTTGCCGTTATTTTCTCCAGGTGTTGTCAGTGTGTGCAGCAAAAGGTGAAAGGTTGTGAAGGGCACAACTCAAAAGACTCAATGTTGAGCAGGTCAGCAGTTGTTGTTTTTTTAGCACTTCTGAGGTCCACCAGTTGTGCTACAGGATGGTAAAACTTTTTATAAGTTTAACAGTGGCATTTCTACTTTAAGAGCCAGTGGAGCACAGTCCCGCCAGATGTTGCGCAAGGCTAGTGCACTGTGGTGTGCTGGGCTGGTAGCATTACTTCAAGAGAGGCCCACCGAATCAACAAGCTAATAAAATGGTCAGTTATTGGACACACTCTGGACCCCCCTGGAGATATAGAAAGAGAGAATAAAAACAAAACTGAGTGCCATTATGAACAACGCTGTACATCCTCTCTCTGACAAACTAACACTGAGTATGTTCAGCCAACAAAATATTCAGCAGAAGTGTGTCAAGAAGCACTACCGGGGCTCCTTTATAGCAACAGAAATATGTTTGCATAATGCTTCACTGCAACTGTGACAGCGAAATCAGAACTTTTCTTTCTTTTGAATTTTCTTGTTACAGTATATAGCAATTCTGGTGAGTATTCAGAACAAAGTATGTGTATATTTATTTATTTACTAGGGGGTTCCCCTCTGCTCACTTCACTTGCCAACTCCCCTTGCCTGCACTATGCGCCAGCCACTTTGTGTCTCTGCCACTTGCGTTGTGAAGTGAGGGGGCTGAACCCCTCTTAAACGGTGATACAATGGGAAACAAATACAGGTTTATTTTTACCTCCTCTTTGCTCGATCAGCTGCTGGCTTGCTGCTGCTGCTGCTGTGCCACGTGATCTGCATCTTGCGCGGCGCTTCGGACATTTAAAATCCGGTGCAGCAGCTGTCTTTGTCATCTACTTTTTGTCTTTTATTTCTGGCTCAAGCGTGGTTAATTCACAACTTCTCGTCTCGTGTGACATGAGTTCTTGATATTTTTTAGTTTGTAATTTTAAAAATGGAATAAGAATGCTGCCAAACCAGTTAAGTGCGATTTACACAATTAACACACATCACTGAGCCACTATGACTATGTGCGTTGGCGTGACAAAAATATTAAAGTTCAAAAATGATGAATATAATGCACAGACTGTGTTTTAATTACTTTTTGAGAGACAGTGCTGTGCATTTGCAGTGAAGAATTGTTTTGTTTTTTTCTCAGTTTATATTGGCTTCCTGTTGTCACTTCTCAGGGAACTGGCTGACAGGTCAAGAATATCTCAGCCAGGATTCACTCCATCTTGCCTGTTGTGCTGGAAGCCATTAACTGACTGGCAAGGCACTACATCCAGTCTTCGTATGTTGTGGATGAACATACAAAAAACAAAGAAAAACCACGCTTTTGCCAACATAAAATGGCAATCTGCAATAGTGTGCGGTTCTAATAAAGAATTACACATTCATATTGAAACAAAGGCACCTAGCGAGAATGAAGCTGCTTTTGTTAAGCCGTAGGCAGCTACGCTTCATTAACATACAAGTCTTCTGTGATGCTAAGTTGAGACTGACTATCGCCACAACTGCACTGGCATAATGCCCCATAAAATTACAAATACAGGTGAGTGGTAATGTGTTTCTTCCTTCTCCCATTACATACACACACTCTGCTGGTGACCAGTGATCTGCTTTGTCGGTAGAGATCAAACCTTTGCTTTTTATTCCATTATTTCCATCATGGTGTGGCTGGATTTCACTTCATTTCCAGCAGCAGTAGCATATTGCCATTCATATCTGCACTTGATGTTTAGGCCACCCAATAAAGGTTCTTTGCATGCCTCTAATTCAGAGATGAGAACTTCTCGTGCCTTTGTCATGTAGGAGGCTGCTCTACCAGTCAACGAAGCTCTGTAGCTTCGAGGCTGTACAAGTATGAGGTTGATAAGCATGGTCCATATATGGCTGTTTAAGGGCATAACCAGCCGTGGTTTGAGGCATTCACAAATGCACATTTATAAGATGATTGTGATTTATAAAGGGTAAAGTGCGTAGAAATGTGTGTACAGCAGGTTTTATAAATCTGATATTTTTTTGGGGCTTACACATTGTCCTGATTTTTGCTGTATATGTATTTTCATGCTCAGAATCGTTCAAAGTTTAATGAAAGAGGCCCCTGCTCCTACCACTTTATGGAAAAGAAGTCAGCAGTACAACACTCCAGTTAACAACGAATGTAGGATCCTCAAGCACAAATAAGAGTATGTATTTAGAAAATTATTTTCTTTAGTTGTTTTCCGGCCTTCCATTGACCATCAAATAGCTAACTGTAAAGTAATTAGTGCAGACATGTCATGCAGTTCAGGTCATGCAGTGTGATTGGCCTGTGTATTCCCCCCATGTTTTCATGGGTGATCCTTTTTAAGCTCAAAGCCATTTGACTCTAAACTTGAGATGTTGCCGTTTCAATTTTATGTGGTTCATAGCCAATATACTTTCTTGTACAGTGGGTGCCTGTGAGGCTATCGCTTTACTTTGCATTTAAATCTGTGTTGATATATTTTGTCAGGTGATAACAAATCACGTTGTTGTGTCCTTCATCTGAGAGGCTATTACAATATCTTCAAACAATTTTTAAATCTCTTACTGTACATTTAAAGTAAAATAGGAATATGCAACAACATAAATTCAGTTAGGACGGCACAGTGGCACAGTGGGTAGCGCTGCTGCCTCGCAGTTAGGAGACCTGGGTTCGCTTCCCGGGTCCTCCCTGCATGGAGTTTGCATGTTCTTCCCTGTGTCTGTGTGGGTTTCCTCCGGGTACTCTGGTTTCCTCCCACAGTCCAAAGACATGCAGGTTAGGTGCATTGGCGATCCTAAATTGTCCCTGGTGTGTGCTTGTGTGTGTGTGTGTGTCTGTGGTGGGCTGGCACCCTGCCCGGGATTTGTTTCCTGCCTTGTGCCCTGTGTTGGCTGGGATTGGCTCCAGCAGATCCCCGTGACCCTGTAGTTAGGCTATAGTGGGTTGGATAATGAATGCATGGATAAATCAGGTTATTCAAGTACAACTACGCATGCAATGATCTAGCATAACATTCTCAAGCCGGTGTAATCTTAATTCATTGTTGCAGTAAGTCTTTGTCAGCAGCATCAGCAAAAAGCATTTCCTGAACAGGACGGCAGTCCATCGCGGGACCATCTAACATTGCACACGAACAATTAAACACTCACACACAGCCGGTTTAATGCTACAAATTAACGTGAATGCGTGAGAAAAAAAAAACATTCACACATGGAGAGAACGTGCAAAAGTTCGTGAGGACAATGATGGGGTGAGATTTGAACCCAAGATTCGCAGAAAGCACTGTGCCAGCATGTTGCCCCGAAAGTTAGTACTGAATTCATATGCCCAAAACCCAGCTTCATTATGAACAGTATGTGTCTGCTTTAAATTATGTAAAAAGTGAGATGTGGATCCATGAAAAGAAAGAAAGAAAGAAAGAAAAAATGCAGTTTCCACCTATTAAGATACGTTTTTTGCTCACATACATCTGGCTACAAAAAAAAAAAAATCACAGCACTTAATACGATGTTTTCCTTTTATACAACTGAAGATGAAAAATGCTTTTCACCAGTATTCCCCATCCAATTTATGGTTGCTTGAGTAATTTTACAAAGAAGAATGAGCAAAACTGTCAGTATCCGCATGCACAAAACTGATAGTGGCCTGACTGTTCAGAAAGACTCATGAGTGGAATTTCTGCCAAAAATATCTCAACCAAAGAGAGTGAATACTTATGAGGTTAGTCATTTTTAATTTTTTTTTTACTTAATATTTACTTAGACGCATATGTTCAAGTCGAAGCTGATGGTTATTGTCATGTACAGTAAGCTATTGTTTTCTTAATGTTATACATTTTAGTGTTGACCTGTGGCTAAACTCTGAAGTGAATGTTTTCATGGTCAGTAACATAATATACATTAACTAAGGAAAAATCCAGTGTGGTGCTGATGACTTTCAATATTAAAATATAACAATACTTTGTTCATTTTTATTTTAAATGTATTATCAGTTATTGGGAACCAGCTCCTCTGTCACTGCCATATGTATAACCGAATGACATCCCCATGGTCTTAACCCCATCAGAGTACACCCTGCTCTACATTATTGCTGTCCGAAATTCAACCACGGACTTGCATCCTAACAGGAATAGCAAGCGTTATTCTAGAGATACTTTATAGGATTGCAAAGTAAATATCAAACAACATGTGATTTTAAATTAAATGCGATATTACAGCATATTCTAAGAGCATTTTCATAGCTATTAAAAATCTCTGTCTATCTCAGATTTTCCAGCAGTACATCTGTGGGACTGAGTAGCTAGCTCTGAATCCCATGCTTTTTTGTTTTGTTTTTTATTTAATGAAGCAGGATTTACTTTAAACTCTGAACAGATGGTCAATCTGGTTGGGAGCACTCGGGCTGGAAGTATGTCAAATCTAAATCAGCTTTGGTCAGGAGTAATTCAGCCATCTAATAGTTTGGGAATAACTGGATCTACATTTAGTCCAATTTAGCTCACTGTAAAGGTAATGATGGAAACTGACAATTAACAAATTAGAGGGGAATAACATTTCTATGTAACGAGTAGGGTGCTATGCAAACAGTGATAGGCTTTCAATCATCTTCTGTGTATGTAAAACAATAAAATAAAAAATCAAATAATAGGATGCTTTCATTTCAAGGGTAAGAACACTGTTATAAAATGAATGAATAATGGCTGGCTAGTCTGTTACTTCTGCTTCAATTTCTGTTCAGGATACCTCATTACATCAATACTTTTTACAGAGTTGAATAAACTGAAGAAAAAGTATAATATTAACTTGAAAATATCCTTTGAAAATGATCAAACGCCATCTAGATTGGATAAACATATTTTTTTACCCAGATATCCTAGAAGTGGTGCAACATGTTATTGAGTATTTTGTTTCGGCTGTCTAATTTGTCAACTTTTGCCATCTACCTTGAAGAATAAGGAAACCATTAACAGTTTCGGGGGACCTCTTCAAGATGTCTGCGCATTTCAATCAAACAGACATTATTTAGACAATCAGACACTATCACAAGGTGTGCTAAGCATTAAACAAGATAGGCAGTGGGATGAAGTAACAACGGGACTAACACCTGATCAAGGCACCATGCAGCCACCAGTAATGCTGGAATGCCTCAGCTGTCCATGATGCCGAATTCTTTGACTCCCCTCATATGAAGCCTGGAAACAAAGAGGACTGAATTAAGAACATTTACATTAGGTAGAGTGCCCAGGGGGCTAGGTGGTCTTTTGGCCTTGGAACCCCTGCAGATTTTGATTTTTTTTTGCCAGTTTAAGTTGGTTAAGTTTTTGTTTTCCTGTCCTCCTGGCCATCTGACCTTATCACCAGACTCATCTTTAGAGACTTACTGTACATCATGTCAAGAGTGGTGTTTGGGGATGGCTAGAAGGATGACCACCCCAGGCCCTGCGCCTAAGGAGGCCCCGCTTTTGAGGTCCACGTGTCCCGTTCGAGCAGATTTATCAAGTTATATTCTCCAGTATATATATAAGAGAAACCCTTTTAAAACCCCTCTTCATGGTCAAATTCTGTACATGTACGTCTTTGAAAATGTTCCATAGTCCAAATATTAATGCACAAAAACATGTATCGCTAATGATAACCAGCTGACATGACATTAACGTGAGTTATGACTATGACATCCTGCATACTGCGACTCAGAGTGTACGTGCAATTTGGGTACTTTTCTAGAAGAGGTCCTGCTAATTTCTGAATGACACCACATCGCATTTCACACTGTTGTGCTATTGTCATGAATTATGAATTGCACTTTTTTAATAGATTATATCATTATATATTAATAAAGTCCACATGTTATCTTGCAAAAATGTAGCTGGATACTGTCATGAGAAAATCTTAACATTAACATTATTTTTATTAAATTCACGTGAAAGTTTTTACAGTCCACACATACCGGTAACAGCGTTTGACATAACCGGCCCCACGTGCGGTTGGTCAGCATTAGGATCCGCACACCCCTAAGGCCGGCTCTGCATCATGTTATTGTATATAAGGACACTACTTCTGTATTTGATATTTACCTGTTGTTTTAAGATTGTATAGATTGATTTGGTTATTCTTTGTTACTTTTTCTCTAATGTTGCTCCCTAATCTTATTTGTTTTTCTTTTCTTGGACATTTTCTAAAGAAACATCAGAAGATGATTGTGAAACGTCACTGATTTCAACATTTGAGTAACGCTTTTGCTGCAGGGGGACAAGGGGGACTGAATTGGCTGCAACCCCTGCTGCTCACACTCGGCCCATCTCTCCTGCTGGTGGTCCTGGCACTAGTGCAGCAATTTTAACTTTGTGGTCCATTTGTTTCTGAACTGCTGTGCAGGTATTATCAGGGGACAAAGCTCCTTGACTCTTTCATTGCTTAGTGGCGCACCACCACCTGTTGCCTCACTGAGGTCTCCAATCTCCTAAACACCCTTGATCATTGATCGTTTGTCATTTCCTCGTGGCACTTGATGCTTCACAGGATACCTCAAGCCCTGGATGGCCAATCGAGTGCCTAAGCTTCACAGAGAAAACATTTACATGATTATTGAAATTTATAAAGGTAAACTACTCAATTTATATGTACATTTTATGCACAGAGTTAAAAGCTTATTTTTGGGAGTTCAATATGTTCACCTGCAGTACTGCATGCAGTTGAAAAATTAGAAATTTGACTTCTTCAAATTTGATACTACTTTTGTAGAGAGTGCAAACACAAGTCAAACATTTTCTAGGAGTGCGGGACATAGAAAGGGTTGGGGACCACAGCATTAACTAACGATCAAATATATTTACACATGCAGGCGATGGGCATATGAGGTAACCAGCTACTTAAATAATACTAAAAAACCAACTGTTCCAGCAGTCACATTTGCATTTCTTTCCTATTTGACTATCTTAAAAAACACAGACAAGTGAAGCTTATCACCAATAAATTACACAATTTCAGGTTAGCCATCTTCATAGGCCCTGTGTTGTTGTTCTGTCCCACAGATGGATATTGAATTAGTGTAATTCAGAATGAAAACTGTTTGAAAGTGCTTTGCTTCCCTCGGTTTATTTTTTTAATTGAAAGCCCCGGCCTGTCCAGTGACTGGCTTAGGCCAAACACATTAAGCCATAAGATATAAATTCAAGAAGTCGTGCAGTGGTTATACCTTGGAAATTCTTTTTTTCATTTACTTACTTGACATACAAGATCACCTTTTAAGATACATTTTGATACACATTATAATTCGTTCAAATTTTAAAATATTATTTTATCCAGTTGTGTTTCTCAAGCTCTGAAGACAGTAAACTGTAAAATTGCTACACCGCACTTATTCTGGTGCCCGGGTTATTCCATTTTCTTTATCTATTGATAGTAGCCTTTATATATGTCATACCAAAAACTCACTTTTCTTGAAAAGCAAAGTAACAGACAAAAATGTTGAAGATCCATCTGATAACAGACCTACATATTGAAAGCTTCTATAAATATTCCTAATTCTTAAATAAACCACTTTTCAAAATAAGCACTTGTGTCTCCCCATGGCTTTTGTTCCACGTTCCCAGTTCCTGGTCCTGTTGAGAGGCTTAATGCATTAAAATAGTGGGCAGCTGTTGCTTCCTGTTGTTGACTATGGTAATATTATGTACACATGACAGCAGGGAAAGGGCAAGTTTAGGAATTCTGTAGTGCACACAATACAATTCTCGCACTTATTTTATTGAGTAACTTGGCAAATCACCAGTGTGACCTTTATAAGAAATGTGCCAGGAATTTGCTATTTAAAGGACTCTGGTAGCTGTGGTTTAGCACAGAATTACATATATACAGCAATTTAGGCCAAGAAAATCCCATTTATTTGCACTTGGATTGAAGTAAAATTTAATTTTGAAACCTTGAAAATGTAATATCTTCTGGTGGTGTTCCAGTAAACGTTTCCTTTTATCTTGACCATTATTTGCAAAATATGCTTTGACACCAAGGGTGAGGAAAGGGGGGGGGGGCCCCCCCAATTTGGATTATGAAAGATAATAAAATAGAAGAAGATGGAAAATTTAAGGTGAGATAATTACACTTACTAAACGTGAAACTGGTGAGTGGTGACATGTTGTAGGTTGATTAGCACATGCAAATAATAATTTCACCGTATTCTGCACATGTCAGTAATGATCCTATAAATCAAAGATCTCAAACTCCAGTCCTGGAGGGCCACAGTGGCTGCAGGTTTTCATTTTAACCCTTTAACCCTTTTCTTAATTAGTGACCTGTTTTTGCTGCTAATTAACTTCTTTTGAATTAATTTTAATTGACCTGCTCTTGAAGACTCAGATCCCTTTCTTTTTCCTTAATCAGCAGTCAAACAATACTGAGATACAAAATGAACCAAAACATCACCAGCAAACTGTGTCCATCATACAATATATGAGAATAAAAAGAGTGGAGGTCTCAGGAATGTTAAACTGCTCAGGTCCCCGAAACATCTGAACAGTGCTCTTAGAAAAATAAAGAAAAAATCAACAATTTTGAAAATGTCTGCTATTGCACAATGAGAACAACAACAAGCCATGGAATTAAAGAACGAGTTTAATTAATGACAAGAATCGACATCTAATTAAGCAACTGGTTGGGGTGAAAATTGATTGGAGTTTGAGGACCTGACTTAGTTTGCCTCACTTCACATTTCAGTTCTGTTTAAGGAAAGAAATGAAGCAATTGAGAGGAATGATGTAGAAATTCCGGGGAACAAATCTTAAAAAGCAAGTCAATTAAAAATAATTCAAATGAAGTTAATTAGCAACAAAAATAGGTCACTAATTAAGAAAAGGGTTAGAATGAAAACCTGCAGTCACTGCGGCCCTCCAGGACTGGAGTTTGAGCTCCCTGCTATGAATCATCCATGCAGTGCCTTTAGATAATATTCAGATAATTCTCTTTGTACACAATTCATTGTGTTGTAGATTTAGATTTAAATGGGTAAATTTGCCATGTTTGCCTATCAATCTATGTTCAACAATCCATAATGAGAAAAAGTGAAAACATGTTTTCAGAAAGGTTTGAAAATTTATTAAAAATGAAAAATGGAAATCTCTCATTCATAAAAGTAGTCAGACCTTTAATTCATTATGCTGTGGATGCCCCTTTGGCAACAACTATAGCTTGACGTCTTCTTGGGCAAGACTCTACAGCAGTGTTTCCCAACCTCGGTCTTGGGGACCCCCTGTGGCTGTAGGTTTTTGTTCCAACCAGATTCCTATTCAGTGACAATACCTGATAGCACTGATCTCATTTCATTAGCTGGTATTATTTTTTTCTTTTATTCTACATTCAGAAATAGAAATATTTCTGCTTTTGCTATAGATTTAAATGCTTAACTCTCTTTTGTTGATTTCATTATACTAGCCAACCCGCGGCATACCATACGCTGCATAATCAGGCCGTTTTTTTAATGATTTTTAAGCACAGGGAGAAAATTAACATTTGAAAAATCGGTAATGTAATAAATCAGCAAGAAAAGCAACATTGTAACAATGCACGGAACGAACCAACACACAATCGTCCGTGACTGAAAACTGGCGGACCGCAATCGCGCCTTCTCCTGCCAGACGGAGGGATGGGGGTGCATGGCGCGGAGTGTGGAATGGGAGGAGAGGAGAAGGATGTCCATTCAGCTCCCTCCGTCATGCTAGTCTTCTGATTTCTCGTTCAGTATGCACTGCCTGCTCATGTGCCCACCTCCAACTCGTCACTTGAGTCGTTGTCGTCTTTACACAGTCCAGAGGCACCTGTGACTCACGTAGACGTTTCATTGCTCTGTGCGGTTTTGGCTGCTTTTCTATATATAACCCACCAAGACACCCAATCACGGTAGTAGCGAGGTGGGAGGGGGGTGTGTACAAAGGGTAGGGACGCAACCAGTGGGAGCGTATGTGTCACACTTAGTGGGAATTCCACGGTTTGCAGCCCGAATGGGGTTCAACGGCTTACCCACGCCTCTCTGCGCCGGGTAGACACACGCTCAATCTCATGCATAATTATTTACTGAATGCTAAACACTTCTGGAAAGACACAGTTGTCTAAAACGGTTTGGTGTGAGAATACAACAGTAAGTGAATGAAAAGATGGAACTCTGGAGAGAGCAAAATACAACACAATAGTGAACCCGCGGCATAACAAACACCGCATAATTATTTATTGATGGTTGAACACTTCTGGAAAGACACAGTTGTCTAAAAAGGGAGGGTTTGAGGATACAACAGAAAGTGAATGAAAAGATGGAACTCTGGAAAGAGCAACATATAATTGTCCGTGAGTGAAGAAGACGCATGTTTGTTGCGGATGCAAATTGCTGTATGTAGCGTGTAAAACAGTTTGCTATGGTGCACGAGGTTGTGCATTGTAACCGAAAACTCGGTTTTTAAAGACTGCTTACTTCATTGTGTTTTAACCTCAGTTGTAAAGGATTGTTTTAAGGATCCCATGGGATACCCCTCGCAAACCGTTTTACACGCTGCATATGGTGACTCACCTCCGCGAGAAACATGCCTCTATGAACAGTCAAGGTGGCTCGGAGGTACATGAGGCCTCTATGACAGACGAATATAAATGACGCCGTTCTTTCTGTGTCATTGCATCCGAGTTGGTGGGCGTGGCTCTGCGAGTTGTCGTCGTATCCAATGGTCTTGGAGTTGGTGGGCGTGGCTCCTCCCTGCGTGCGCCATAGGTGTCTTACTTGTCGGCGGCTTAGTGAATCCACGCCCTTTCCGGCGTGCTTTCCATGGATGTCTTGCCTTAGTGAATTATATATATATAGATTTTGCCCTTTCTCTGTGCAGTTTTTCCCCTTCGTTGTATCTTATTAATGACAATTAAAAATGAGCAGAGCAGACACGCTGGCAAACAACACTGAATAATCAAAGGCTGCAACTACTTTAGCATCAGACCCACTGATTCGTAAATAATGGATTCATTAAACAATTAGAACACCTAGAAAAGTAGAATGAAAATCAAGATGAAAATATTGTTAAAAAGAAAAAAAAAATTATTCCCATATAACTGCTTGACACATTTTTATATATATATACAGTGGTGTGAAAAACTATTTGCCCCCTTCCTGATTTCTTATTCTTTTGCATGTTTGTCACACAAAATGTTTCTGATCATCAAACACATTTAACCATTAGTCAAATATAACACAAGTAAACACAAAATGCAGTTTTTAAATGATGGTTTTTATTATTTAGGGAGAAAAAAAAATCCAAACCTACATGGCCCTGTGTGAAAAAGTAATTGCCCCCTGAACCTAATAACTGGTTGGGCCACCCTTAGCAGCAATAACTGCAATCAAGCGTTTGCGATAACTTGCAATGAGTCTTTTACAGCGCTCTGGAGGAATTTTGGCCCACTCATCTTTGCAGAATTGTTGTAATTCAGCTTTATTTGAGGGTTTTCTAGCATGAACCGCCTTTTTAAGGTCATGCCATAGCATCTCAATTGGATTCAGGTCAGGACTTTGACTAGGCCACTCCAAAGTCTTCATTTTGTTTTCTTCAGCCATTCAGAGGTGGATTTGCTGGTGTGTTTTGGGTCATTGTCCTGTTGCAGCACCCAAGATCGCTTCAGCTTGAGTTGACGAACAGATGGCCGGACATTCTCCTTCAGGATTTTTTGGTAGACAGTAGAATTCATGGTTCCATCTATCACAGCAAGCCTTCCAGGTCCTGAAGCAGCAAAACAACCCCAGACCATCACACTACCACCACCATATTTTACTGTTGGTATGATGTTCTTTTTCTGAAATGCTGTGTTCCTTTTACGCCAGATGTAACGGGACGTTTGCCTTCCAAAAAGTTCAACTTTTGTCTCATCAGTCCACAAGGTATTTTCCCAAAAGTCTTGGCAATCATTGAGATGTTTCTTAGCAAAATTGAGACGAGCCCTAATGTTCTTTTTGCTTAACAGTGGTTTGCGTCTTGGAAATCTGCCATGCAGGCCGTTTTTGCCCAGTCTCTTTCTTATGGTGGAGTCGTGAACACTGACCTTAATTGAGGCAAATGAGGCCTGCAGTTCTTTAGACGTTGTCCTGGGGTCTTTTGTGACCTCTCGGATGAGTCGTCTCTGCGCTCTTGGGGTAATTTTGGTCGGCCGGCCACTCCTGGGAAGGTTCACCACTGTTCCATGTTTTTGCCATTTGTGGATAATGGCTCTCACTGTGGTTCGCTGGAGTCCCAAAGCTTTAGAAATGGCTTTATAACCTTTACCAGACTGATAGATCTCAATTACTTCTGTTCTCATTTGTTCCTGAATTTCTTTGGATCTTGGCATGATGTCTAGCTTTTGAGGTGCTTTTGGTCTACTTCTCTGTGTCAGGCAGCTCCTATTTAAGTGATTTCTTGATTGAAACAGGTGTGGCAGTAATCAGGCCTGGGGGTGGCTATGGAAATTGAACTCAGGTGTGATACACCACAGTTAGGTTATTTTTTAACAAGGGGGCAATTACTTTTTCACACAGGGCCATGTAGGTTTGGATTTTTTTCTCACTAAATAATAAAAACCATCATTTAAAAACTGCATTGTGTGTTTACTTGTGTTATATTTGACTAATGGTTAAATGTGTTTGATGATCAGAAACATTTTGTGTGACAAACAAGCAAAAGAATAAGAAATCAGGAAGGGGGCAAATAGTTTTTCACACCACTGTATATATATATATATATATATTTTACCAAACTTAGTTTTCTAATTTCTATATTGTCTCCAAAACACAGAACTTGGGAAATAATAGATCACTTAATTAGCCCAGGAGTCCAATTAAAAACAGAAGCTGGTTGGAACAAAAACCTGCAGCCACAGGGGGGCCACAGGACCGAGTTTGGGAAACCCCGTTCTACAAGCTTTACACACCAGGATTTGGGCAGACCCACTCAAGCTTTTTTAAAATGGATGGTAGGCATCTGCAAACTGCCATCTTCAGATCTTTCTGCAGATGTTCTGTGTGGTTTAAGTCTGAGCTTTGGCTGGACTACTCAAGAACTAGTGTTGATGAAGACAGACATATGATATATATACATTTGGAGACAATCATGAGTGAATTTAGATAAAAACTGGGTGGGGATAGCTCACTGAGTGTCACATTTCTAAACCAATCCAGCGTCTCATGAAGGTGGTGGTCAAGGTAGGGGTGGTGATTTTGAACTGCACAGGGCAGCGGTGTTCTTGTTAATCTGGTCCCACAGACAGCAAGCGTCTGTTTTTGATGAACCATCTACAGTTGTAATGTCTTCTAAAAATACCTTAGACATATAAAAGTGTGTCGCATGTGCAGAGAGCACATTGCACATTTTTAAAATAAATATAACTTGATTCAAGGGAAAAATCTTTCTATAGCATCAGATTATAAATTGGCATCAATGGACAAATGGTAAATGTGAATGATATGTTGTCACAGGTGCTGTGTTTGCTCACTGTTCTTTGGCATTACGATGATAGTGTTGGAGTTGATGTCAGCTTGAAAGAACTGTCAGCTATGCCTGTGAAAATATGAACTGCAAAATATGCATTTGAAATAAGCACTGGGTGACACTCCATCCAAAGGGCTACCATTAAGAGAGCTGATCATGAAGAGCCACAGGAGATGGAGATTTCAGGACTCAAAACACCTGAATCAACAAATCTGCCTAACACCACCAGTGGATACACAGGTGAGGCTGCACAACATCCACTTTCTGATTGCACCTCTAAATGAATATTCACAGACCACAGTGCGTATCTAAAGTCTGCTTGCTGTTGTTATGTCATATAGTGATGCAATAGTCAAAATGACAGAAAGAAAGCATAACAGACAGAGGCACTCCTCAAATGTGTACAGCCCAGTAGCTGCAGTGGTCTACGTGTGTCTGTGTGTGTGTGTCCATCTCTACCGCCTTATTACAATGTGCAAGTTAATTATTAAGCTTCATTTACATTGTGCTACTGAGCTCCTGAGTGGATAACAGCAATTTTATCTTTTTATTTTCTCTCAGACTCAAGTCTTTTACTCCAGTATCTTTTGCTCTCTCCCAGTCACACCACAAGCGATTTAAACTTCATGGGCTGGAGAAATTGTGGGACAGGTGTTTTAGGAAGAAGCCCTGTGGGTGTAGCCTTTGCAGAGCAGGATTTTCCACTATTCACTACAAAATATTTTAACATGCTGTCCCCGGTCTTGTATTCTCATTTGAGAATCACGTCTGGCCCTTGACAGTCTACTCATCCACTCAGAAGACTGCATATCAGTCTGTCCCTCATAATGTGGATCTAAACCAGCCCAGTGAGGTCTACGGAGGCACATATAAATTTCCTCTTCTGCTCAGTGGCCTCATTGGGATATGAAATAGGACTGGAGGAAAATGTAGGAAAGAGAAAGTGTGACATAGGAATTCAGCATTTTCCTGAAGCCATTCCCAATGTGAGACACAATCATGGTGCCCAGGGAAAATGTTTTATGGTCCTGATGGATTAAAGATGGGGCCCATAATACAGAGTTATTCTGTTTTTATCTTTCTATTAGAGTCATTTATTCCAAGTGCCTATGGTTCATTGTGTGAACAAAAACTTTCTAACATTTGTATAAAAGTTCACCCTTAATACATTTCCAGCTGTGTCTCAGTTTTCTATAGCTCAAAGTGATAAGGTCGAACTTTTTAATCTCTCCTCATAACTCAATCCTCTTTTGGTTTAGCAGTCTGTCCATTTTCACATACAAGCGACATCCTGATGCTATCACACTGCAAACACCAAGACACCATTTAAGAACTGATGAGTATTTTGTATTTTACTCATTGTGTGGAGTCGATTGTGTTTAGTTAATACAGTGTACATGGTAATAAATGTGTTGTTTATTTATGCTATGCTTTTTTCATTCTTTTTTTCTACATAGAGTTGCCTCCTTTTATGGAAAGCAAGCAGAAATAAGAGTTTCTCTGTCTGAGTGGTTATTGACAAATAAGTAAATCTTCATCCTGATTACCTCTGTAGCCATAGAGCAAAGAGAAAAAAAGGAATGATTAACAGATAAAGAACTGAATCTAAATTAGTGACTCCATGTCTGTTACAAATTGTTTTATTTGTGAACCTGAAAGGAGTTTACCAGGTGTAGCGTTGATTGTTTAAATTCACCAGTGTGTCTCACAACTAACTTGCTGGGTTCACCGGTGACCTTTTTTGCCATATTTTTCCACAATAATTCACCATTCAGCCAATTTAGACAAGCATTTTTTTTCCCAGCACTCCATCATACTTTGCGAGGCCAGCGTGACATCAGAGAGTTGTAGCAGCCATGCCAGATAGGGATGTCACTGCCTGATCTGTGCTACCTGCCTAATTTGTGTAATGCATGAACAGAACTTCATGTATGTGTACAGTAAGTGTACTCCACCTCACTCCTTATGCTGCTGCCCAATCTGCTCCATGAATTAACCCTTAAACCGCCTGAACCGGCTATTGTTGGTACCCAATGCAATTTACCAGCACGCCGGAGGTGAGTATATTCTGCAACGTACATTCGTTGAATTCAGCAACCGGCTAAAGTCGGTTCCCAGTGCAATTTGACAACATGCCGGAGCCGAATATATTCGGCGACATACATTTGGGGACATACATTCATTGAACTCCACAACCGGCTATAGTTGTTTCCTAGTGCAATTTGCCAGCACGCCGGAGCTGATCAGTCAGTGCCATACAGTCGTTGAGCAGCCAGCTCATGACCACTGCCGCCCCCCTGTAGTACTGCAGCATCACTGTCTCTGGGATTGAGCCGCTGTACTAGACTAGCCTGCAGTCATCAGTGTTGGCCTCTGAGTGCTTGCGTGCAGCCAGTTCAAGCACAGTTGGCTCGGTGATTTACTGAATTTCATCCATGGTGTCAGTTGCACCTTGTACATATTGTACCAGTAGTTTTTTTTAATAGTTTTTATAGTTCATTGGCAGTGTGTAAAATGATGAGTGTTGCAGTAATTGTGATGCTCTTTGCATGAAAAAAATATGCATTCCATTTAAATTTCACTTTTTCTTTGTGAATTGTGATGTTTATTTAAAAATTGCAGCAAAAAAGTATTTGGAGTCCAGGGGTGCATTAACCCCTAAGTATGTGGCAGTTTAAGGATTAAAGGAATAATTTATGGTGTATAGTCACATGTTACCAGATTGCTACTCTGGTAACTCTGGATCTGCACCCCACATACATAGCATTTTCAATTAAAGGTTACGTTAGCTGATCACATAGACAATATTATGGATACCTTCACTGTACTTTGTGTCTTCACTACTAGATTAGCAGTTATGCTCCATACTATGTAGTGCAGATCAGGCAGTGACTGGGAGAGCCCACCGAGTATGTAAATCTGATGTTTTGCATCACAGGCCCTGTAGGTGTCACTTAGTCATGCTGACTGGAGCTCGGGAGAGGCAGAGAGAGATGAATGACTTGGATTTTTGTGAACACAGAGTAGAATTTTATCTCCGGGAGGCCCAGCGGTAAGCAATGCTGCCACACCGCTCATCACATTTTTGGCCACAATAATCAGTCACTTCCTTAGCCCTCAGTGACCATTGCACGATTACAATTAATTACAGTTTTTCCTTCACCATTGACTTCAAAGCTTTTTACAGAATCTAAAAAAATTCCCAAACATTTACACACTTCCACCAAACTCGACGTGAAACAAATTCAGAGTTGCTCATCACTAGTCGGAAGATATAGAGTCAGTTTTGTATACGGTGTTTCAATGAACTAATCATCTGTCACGACATGTTACAACACTGAACAAAAAATGTTTTGGTGTTTCTAGTTAATCAGGATTTGTTTGCCTCAACTGATGTGAATATGAGAAGTAGTGTATGATAAATAAACTCAAAACAGAAAAGATGAATAAAGTGAGTAATCAACCAACCAAAGCCCCCAAAATTCACAGCAGGATGGCAAAGCCAACGATAATGATGATGTAGTCAGATGTTACTGTCTTCAAGTCTTAATAAACCTTTGCATAGTTCTATGAGTTGGGTATACTAAAGAAGACGTTTTGTGTCATAAATTATTTATATTATATTATTATGGATTGTATTCAAATAAGTTGTAATCACTTGTATAATGTTTAATTTTTGTTTTTCAGGATCAAGTACTACAGTGTGGTTCAGATCCTGTATTATGGGCTTTTAGTATATTTTACAGATGTATAATACCAGAGATAGGAGTGGGGGTTGAGTAAACTCTTCCCTATTTAAAAATTCATTAAACAGTCTCTAAAGTTACTTTTGATTAAAAGTCGACATCCGTCATGAAAGACTGGATATCCATAAATAAGTGGTGGTTAAATCCAATGACTTGAAATAAGAAAAACTTAAAATAAACGAGTAACATTATTTAACATTTCTAATGATTTTTCAGGCTTAACAAGTCGGAAGCATTTGAAATCTTTCGTCATGTAGTCTGCCATCCCCAACAACTCAGTCCATGCAATCTTAAACTCATCCTGACAAAATAAGGGAATTTATAAAACCAGATAGGAGACGAGAAAGGCACCTCAAAAATAATGATGGAGTCTGAGAAGCAGGCTTTATGTGAGTACGCTTGAGAAAGGGAACACCGGTGATGAGAGGTTCACACATTCAACTATAGAGGATAGGTGCTGAAGGTACACGTAGGGCAAGAGGTAGCAAATATTTTTAAATTATCCTCCATTTATGTATTTGGCTGACACGTTTATCCAAGCAACTTATAACATTTATGATACAATTAGTTACAATTGCTTTTCCAATTGGAGCACAGGCAGGTCAAGTGACTTGCTCAGGGTCACACTGTGTCAGTGGTGGGATATGAACCTATAACCTTAGGGTTTGAAGTGCCAACCAAGCCTTGCCCACTACACCACGCTGCCTGCCTGTCCTATGAGATGTCTTCAACAGCTAGCGTGGCTGGTAATGTCATAAAATATTAAATCAGTGTCATGTTTGCAATCCCAGGGATTTATGGCCACCTTTCACAGGTTGGTTCATTGACATAGTGCTATTTGCACAACACTATTAGCACTTTGTTCATCTATAAAGCACACTGCAAGCAGAAGATCTGAACTGAACTTAAAAAATGAAGAGCCAGCTAGATATCATCATGGTTTAGATAAATAATTAAAGTTCTTCTTTTAGGAATTGAAATTAAAAATCAGAGCAACAGCCTAGAGAGTGCCACTGTATCACGGCACAAATACAACTAGACTTAAAGAAAGAGGAGAAAACCACAGCAAGAATATGAGTACTTGAACTTAATCAACAGAAGTCATCTGTCCTTCGAAAGATTTGCTGACAATATGTTTACCAAGAAGGAGTGAAAAGCTGGATTACTCCTCACGCAGACCACACCCTCACTCTTCCCGTCTTTTCTTCCACCACCACAACCCCCCCCGCCCGCCCCCACTCCCTCATCTGTCTGCACTCAAAAAACCTCGAGGGTTATTCTGTAATGTGCTGGAGACCAATTCGAGGGACACCTGGTGTCTTTGAACAGAATGATTGATCGAAAATTCCTAATTACATTCCTGCTGAAAGTGTTATTTTTAAACTCGAGCAAATGAAAAAAATGGAGGTACATTTATTTATGCATGCATGTACGCATTTATGTTATTTCTCATCAAGCACCTGTGTTCAGCTCCGTGAGCATGTCAAACATGGAAACTGTAGCACATTGTTAATGCCCTTGTAATTCAGGCAGTGAATTTCTCCTGTAACCTTTCAGATATAGTTTTGCTGAATGCTTCTCTGGGAGAGTCGACCACAGGCATCTACAATTTCATCAGTTTATAAACATGTGTCTAGCAGAATGACATCATTTGAAAGGGTGGTCAGCATTTCTTTCTCCTGTTTCCTTTTTCCTTCTTAAGTTTATGTTTCTGTGTGAAAGTAGAAATGCTGTGCCAAGCAGATGGCAGTGTGTTTGGCACAGGTGCATAAGGATTGGCGGCCCAGGAGTTCACTCCCAGGGCAGTGTTCTGAAAATTTTTAATTATAGGTATTTTAATAGATAAAGACCAATTGAGATTCACATCTCACGTCCTGAGAGTAACATCAGATTAGGCACTGATATGAATGAACAAATTACCTAAAATATAAATAATAAAACAAATCAGAATTCATTATGCAAAATAAAATTAAAAAGCAAAATAAACAATTACAGTGCTTTGCCATCTGTTGAAATAAGCCCTGGGGTAGCCCATCCAATATTGGAACATGCCTGAAAGGAAGCATAGCTTGAAGTTCAGGTGTGTGTATATGTGGAAGAGAGCGGTCGATATCTGGAGAGGTTGGACGCACTGCAGTCCTTGTGGCATTAAAGCTGTTGGAAAAGGAGAACGAAAGGCAATGTCACCAAAGGACCATGTGCAGCCGTCAGACTCTGGAGTTTGGAGTTATCAGTCTGAATCTCTTAAGCCTAGTCATTAGTCAGCAGACTTTAAATAATTGTTCCAAGGGACACAAAACAAATCAAATTAGGCAACACAAATTGTTAAACGTCTTTGATTTTATTTCGCCAAAGCGAGGAAAACAAAATTAACAGACAATGACAACAACAATAATTTATTCTTGTATAGCCCAAAATCACACGAGGAATGCCTCCATGGGCTCCAACAGGCTTTGTTTTTTGACAGTCCCTCTGTCTCTAAGAAGACAAGAAAAAACTCCCAAAAAGAAACACTTGTAGGGGAAAAAATGGAAGAAATCTTAAGAAAGGCAATTTAGAGAAAGAGCCCCTTCCAAGTAGGCTGGACATGGAGTAAATACAAGACACAAAACACAAGTAATCCTCTTTGCAGAGCTAGATGGTCACTCTATCATGGCCACCTCAGAAATACAACAGTATAAACTACAAGGTAAAATACAAGAATAGATTATACCACACACTAAATACAAAACTATCAACGATGAGGATACAGATTTGCTCAAATACGCCAAAAACCAAGTAGAAACTCATTAACAAAACTAATAAACAACAATATCTATCCATGGCCAGATTGTAGAAAAGGAATCAGACAAGCCAGACACAGTCAGAGTCCTGGAGACCCCGGCCAATAAGCAGCCCACCTACTGGCCATTCTACAGCTGAGACACTGCTGGGCCAGGCAAGCTGATGAAAGGACTTTTCTACCTGATGATTCCAGTGCTCCTTTACCTGAGATGACTTTTTCATAGGCAGCCAAACAGCTTAGCAGTACTGCGGTGGCACCAAGTGCCTCATGAGAATACCGAGAAGAAAAACAGTTTAGGCAAGGGTTGGTAACAGTTTATAAATATTGTATTACTTATATTTTAGTACAAATGACTAACAACAGAGATGCAGTATGCACAGCTAATCAGCAGCTCTAGTCAGGGTATGCTAAACTGAAGTAGTGAGTCCTATGCCTGGGCTTAAAAGCTGAGACTGTAGGGGCATCTCTTATAGCAGCAGGCAGACCATTCCACAGCTTCAGAGCCCTGTAACTAAAAGCTTAACCTCCCACTGTTATTTTTGTTAATCATAAGCAGACCGGCATCTTGAAAAGTTAATGTGAGCTCAGACCTGGTCTGGTTTTAACATCCTGGAGCTCTAAACATGTTAGAAATACCCTGGCCCCTCAGTTCAGACTAGGCTCACAAACAAGCATGTTTTGTTATGTCAAAACTCCTCTCTTGATCCTGAAATGCATTGTTGGTGTCTTGCACACAGGAAAAACGTTGATTTGCATCGTCTGAGTTCAGCATTGTTGCCCCCTGCAAATCCATTTCTCAGTGACAGATGGCCGAGAAAGCCCTGGTTAGCCAGATTACTACAAAATAAATGAGAGACTCCTCTGGAGAGACACTTTGTGGATTCATTAGTAAGAAATCTTAAGCAGGCTGACACCTTACTCTGAATTTTGGATCATTCAACACAAAATTGATTTGAAGTGGGATGGGTTGCAATTTTACTGTTTATATTTCCTAAATATACTTGAAAGTTTGCTGAAATAGTCATTACTACTATAACAGTTATTTTTTGCATAATAATATACATGTGTCATTTACAAATTGTTTTATCAAAACATTGCTGGAAAAGAATTTAAACAAACAAATATGTAAAATCACTGCATAGTTTTTAAAATGGTATATTCATGAAAATGTCAGAAATGTGATAAATAACATTGAATTTGAATTTTAATAATAATTTTAACTATGTTAGAACAACACGCCTACATAATGACTGTGCTATGATTTTGTGCCTTTTAAAATTATTTCAGAATTTCCTGGTCATTTATAAATGCTTTTAATTAAAGCTCTTGCATTATTTTTCAATGAGGAATTTCTGTGTTATTTTATTTTGTTTTTGGGCATCATCATTATAAGCTTTTATTTTATTTTTTGTGCTATGTTTATGCAGTGCTGTAATCTATAATGTCTCTCCAATGTCGTAATGTTTGGTGGCGGATAAATATGGTGGCACCTGCATAGAGAATTAAACCTCTGTGGAAAAGAAAAAAGCTTCCTTGAGGCTTCATGGTGTTATGGCATGGGCAGAGGTGTTGCTCTGACTTAAGTTTGTTTCTTTTTTGTTCAGTTGTTTTGTTATTTAAACTAGCCACATTACCTGTGTAAAAGAATACACTTAAAAATATCTGATATCTCTCACCCTCTGTATACCTTTAGTGCCTTTCCTTAGTATCCTCTGGACCTCTCTTGAATGGCAATCCCTCACTCGAGCACGTTCCCATAAAGTCCCCTTCTCAAAATCTGTCATTTTGAGGTGTCTGTCCACTTTTATGCTCCCATCTTTGAAGGCGACTCTCAGCGTGCCTCCTACTTCTTATCTCCTCCTCCTCTGTCTTACATTCACGTTTCCTCTTTCGATCACATAACCAAAACCAAATTGACCAATCAGATTGCTCAAAGGAACCAGACACACACACAGACCTTAGCGGTTTTTTTTATATAGTAGATGTAATGAATCACATTATGTTATTTTTGTTTTTGGTTTCGTCTGCTCATGATATTTATGTAAAAATATTCAGGTACTTAGTTTTGTCGACCAGAGAGATTTTTTCCTCTGCCCACTTTTTTGGATTGTGTGGACCTGTAAAGACAATTTTGGACCTTTAAGAGCTCAAGCTTATTTTAGGCCTGTGAGGATAGGAGAAGCCTGCCTGTTGCTTGAGGGTCAAGGCTGCCTGGAGGAAGGCCTGTCTTTAGGCAGGCCAGAAGATGTCCTGGCCTGGTACTGTGGGACACCTTTTAGGTCCTTACCAAGCTTTTACTATTTGATGTGCTTTAGAATTATAGCACACAGGAGTTTATGTTTAAGTTTCCCTGTGGTGAGGTTCATCTTCCGTTTATGGCTCTGGCTCCTTTAGCATGACTATTCTTTTTGGTTTTCCCTTTCAAACTTGACAGTTGGTGTTACTTACCTTTGGCTTAGGCTCTGCCTTTCATTCTGCGTTCTTTAAACAGTTACCATCTCCATGTTATTCTTTCTCACAATAATCCCTGTGTACTTGGTGTGCTCATGATAAACTGAAACCATAGTTCTCAGTAAAAAATGTGAAGATACCAGGACAACACACACTAATTGAATGAATGCATCATTGATGGGGTCGGCTCTAGCTTTTTTGCTGCCCTAGACAAAACTGACAATTTCACGTTCGATCTATGGAGTCTTGAAGGCAATTGCTACAATATACATATCTTTGCAGATTATTGAACACTTCCTTGGGTGTTTTGCACACTTATGTCTGATTGAATAGCAGGACAGGGCGCCTCTGCCTTGAAGATACACACAAGTTATATGTTGATGTATGTTGACTCTCTTGGACAGTAATATGAGTTGTACCTAAATTATATTTCGAACGAATGGGGGTGGGGACAGTTCCCCATGAATATTCATATGGTTTGCACAAACAGCGGGCGGGGTGGGGTTGGTCTAAGGAGGGAAAAATCAAGGGTTTGGAGAAATTAAGTGGATAGGATTGGCAAGCTTTGTGGCGCGGAATGGCCTGTTCTTATTAAAAGTTTTCTAAAGTTCTAAAAGTGTTTTTTGTCAAGTCCAATATTTTAGCAGACTGTGATATAAAGCTACTGCATATAAGAAAGATTGATTCATAGACTGACTGACAAGACACTTTTTTGCTATTTGCTAACAAAGTAAGAAAAACGATTTTCACTAATGGCTCAATCCCACGGCATTGAATGCCAGAAAAATTAAATCTCACAGAACAGTTAAATTAATCATGATAAAGTCACAGAAATCCACTATGGTGCTTCATATTTCATAGTCATAAAGGGCCATCTTAGCGCCTGTTAACAATGGTTGCAAAGTCATATTTTTAACTTGATTTTATTTATGTTTCAAATACAAAAAGTTACAAAGAACTATAATTAATAACACTACAGAGTATCAAAAATTTTATTTTTTTACTAAAGAAAAATCTATTATTTCACCCACATTATTCCATTACCAGGATGTTCAAGCAAATTATATAAAAAAAACGATTTTAATCTGTTAAGTCAGTGGTTCTCAAACTGTGGGGCGGGCCCCCCTAGGGAAGATGTGAAAAATACATCTACTGAAACCAATTAACTAATTAACCTAAACTACTGTACATTCTGATACTAGAAAAATAAATATAGAGTTAGATAAATGTCGATAAAAGTTAAGTAGGTATAATAAAATATGCATCTATGATATATCATTAATTAAAAAAGAACAAATTGGTATTAGTGGGCTCCTTTCAAAAAAACGTTAGGGGGGGTGCGATTAAAACTGTTATGAAAACTCGGGTTGCAAATACTTAAAGGTTGAGAAATGCTGTGTTAAGTAGTTCTCTCGTGAAAAGCAGACAGACATTGGATTCTATATATAAAGAGACCAGTAACGGCACACTGCATGATAACGTGCAGTGAATACACTTGACCTGAGCATTCCTAGTTTTCATTCTCTTTCTCTGTACGTTTAGCATTCGTTTGCTCAGAGGTTGACGTGCTTGCTGCTTCCTGAGCAGCTCTTGTTTTCTCCACCCTAGCAGCCTGCTTCTTCTCTTCTTTCGTCAGTATCTTTTCACGATAAAACTGATTAAATCAGTTTTTGTGTTGCTATTTCTTAGTACGTTTTCCTTAATTTTTCACTTAAGCTGTCACTTAACTCTTCAGTCTGCCTCAAGAATGATTTAAGATATGAAGAGGTAGAGGAAATGATGGCGAAGCTGGTAGCAATGAAAACGGCGTCCGTATGCATGCGCTGCATGTCCGCCCTGCTGGCCATTGCCGAGAGTTGATTCTACAATAAAATAAAATAAAATAAAAATAAAAAGAGGAATAACCCTGGAGGTCAATCATCACCCTGAAAGCGGATAGTAGATGTCACGTAGTATATGTGTACCAAATTTCAGATGAATCGGTCAAACGGTTTACGAGCTACAGGTGATTTAAAATCCTGGACAGACAAACAAACAGCCACAGTAGCGTATTATATATAAAGAAGATATTCACCCATTCAGTGATTATTTATATCCATTTATTATGCCTTAAGGCCTGCATTTATTTTATATTATTTTATTGTCTGGAAGCATAACATCTTTTGATTTTCTTTGAATTTTCTATTACAATTTAAACAATTCTGTAATTTAAACAGGTTACAATACGAATGTCCCTACAGAAGTTAGAATTGTTTCTGTCTCTATCTTTCTTCCTGTATTATTCTTTATAACTTCACATGTCTGACTTGCTCTCATGAAGTTATTTAGCTGGTGTAGAAGAACAAGCTAGACAATGTCTGCATGGCATACCATTCAGGTGCGTTTGGTGACTAAGTTATCTGATATAAAAGGTGGAGCATTTTGCATTTTTTATTTACTTCATCCAAGAGTCAGTTGTTATATTTTTGTTTATTAAATAGTTCTGTAACAATGCGTCACATTCAAAACTAATAGCAGTAATAGAATGCAGTTATACGTGTTTCTAGACTCCATTAAATGCGTGCTTTTTGACATCACTATACATTGGAGTTAAAAAAACGGAGCACAAAGGAGCCTGTGGTGGCGCCATGGCTTTCCATACACAGACGCAGACTGCAATTCAAGTGATTTGAAAATGGCCTCGATTGATGTGTGTTAGTGGTGGAGGGTCTGTGACTAACTGTTGTTCAATTTTCGTAACCATTATATTTTTTGAAAGTATGCCAGTTTCAGTAATATCCAATAATTAGCGATTGAAAAATATCTGTTAATACAAAATGACCAACACTAGAATGAAATCAGTATCGATATTACCCTATAAAAGGAGAAAAAGAACTGAAATAAATGCCCCCATCTAGCTATTAATATTAGTTCAAACACAGTAATCTGTTAAAATTATATGTATAAGTAAGAACTTGGAAAGGAACGGATTTATTTTATAACAGGAATATGAATGATGCACAATGATCAAGAAGATCAGGGGCCTACTGCAATTGTTCATGAATATAAGGGACTGATAGATCAGGGGCTTAGGCCACTGCAGCCTCCCACCTCCCGACGCCACTGTCCATTTATAAACCTGTCATATATTTATATTAGTTAGGGCAGCTGGCCCTTTCTCGTGTTATTAATTACCTCACACGTCATTCAGCTGAAGGTTGATAACGTCGGTTCCTTACAATAATAATCTGCAGATAATATTGTTGAGTCAATTCTGTCTTATGTATGCTTACATAATTGCTTTGCCCTTCCATTTATTTCCAGAGAAGTGGCTGTTTTTGGTTAACTTCCCTAAAGCAGCAGGAGAAGGGCGCTGCTCTGTGTGCGGCTGGCACTTCACTCTCATTTGATTGGCATTTTAACTGGTGCCCTGACCAAGGTTTGTTCCTGCCTTGTGCCCTGAGATAGCTGGGATGGGCTCTGGCACTGCCTGTGACTTTGCTCTGGATTAAATGACTCATAAAATGACATAACAATAAATTAGGAAATGTAAATGAGTTAGACCAAGACGTTATCCTTTTATTTGGCCTCTCCAAGCCTTCTTAATATATAAGAGTTTAGAAGAATGCCTGAAAAACCCAAGTATTTCACAATAACAGTGAATGACGTTGGCTTTCTGTGTGTATATAGCTGTTTGTTGAAAACATCCATCATAGCATCATACTATTTTCAAAGACTGATGCGATTAGCAGGGCTCAATGATGCTGTCATGGCACAACAGTATCAGCAGGCTATTTACTTCGAAAAGTAAAGTGTCAGAAAAGCACCTCCTGCTACTTCACAAGTGTATCCTCACCTTTAACAGAAGCGATCTCTTTGAATAGAGCAGGAAAACAAAAAACCTCCACGTTCATCATAAAAAAATGCAAATAGCACACAATGTGCACACTACTAAAAACAAACACAGCAACAGAAATGTAATTAATCAGAAATGACTGAAGAAAAGTTAAGTTCTTAAAATAAAATTGCTATATTGTGATAAACTTAAGTCATGACAATCTTTATTGCAAATTTCAACTCAAATATATTTTTTTCTTCACCTTGCATTGAAGAGATTTTGGTGTTATCATCAAAACCTTGTTTTTTTCGGTCACGAGGTCATGTCCTGGGTGTCACAATCAGTGCTAACCTTGCTTTGCCCCACCATACATCAATTTATCAGGCAAGCTCTCATTTTTCATTTTTAATGTATTATGTGGAAAGGGAGAAAGCGCAAAAAGAGTTGACTCAGCCTGCACCCAAGTCACAAATGAGTCCTCTTGAGTAGCCTTGAGTGACCTGTCCAAGCAATATTCATTGCCGGTTAAGAAAACAAATGACCTCTGAGCTGTCTGGCGGCTTCCATTGTTCTGTTTCATTAGGACGGGCTGGGGGTGGGCGAAGCAAAGCTACAGTATGAGCTGGGATCAAAAAATCTACTTGGAAAATGTAGTTCAGAGGAGCCACTGCCCATGGAGAAATTTAAACAACATCATGATATTATGCCAGAATCCAAAGTGTAACTAATGTACCGATCAAAGTAATAATAACTGAAAGGGGTGGATGGGAAGGGGGTTAATTAAACAAAAATGTTACAAAAGGTAAGTGAAACAAGGTGTAATTGCCGGTGGTTTCACTGCGCTCATGAAACATTAGACTTCCATTTGGTTTAATTGACTTTTCTGGCATGTACAAATTACAGTGCCTAGTAATTTCTTTGTAACACATAGACCAGGAAATGTTGATTTACAAGGATGAGTTTATCCAGCTTCATAACATTAAAACCTAACATTTAAAAAAAGTTAAAAGCATTCGCTTCGAAATTAGCAATTTACATTTGAAGAGGAGCCACACTGATGAATGTGTTTTTGTCTCTGATGCTCTACTACTACAGTATCCATAGTCTATGATAACTTGTTTTAAACATGAAAGATGTGTATGCAATGAAAAACACATCTTCCAAATTGGATGAACTCATCCATTTTATATGTTAAAAGGTATATATTTTACAATGGACTTTAAACAAGAATGTTGTAAATTCACTCCAACCAAGTCACTTAACGTATAAACAGTGAAGTCATTAAAACTATTATGTAGTGTTCACTGTTGAAATATGCTATGTACAGGTTTGGTCTTGTCCATTGCGAGAGATGGACGTCGGAAGCGGAGCTCCACTAGCAGCAGTGTTATTTTTTATATTATTGCTTATTATCCTGAGATATCCTGTATTTATCCGACCTGAGGGGCACTACTACAGTATATGCAAGCATATATAAACATGGCCAACAAGAAAGGGGTTCCGAAAGAACCGAAAACTAAAGCTACATCCAAGCTTAGCTAAGTTCAAGATACGGCCTTTCAGAGAAATATGCTATGTAAAATATTTACGTTACCCTGCCAAGGATATATGATGTCTCGGTGGTTAGAGCAAACAGCTCACAGAACCAGGGCTTGATTCCTAGCTCAGTGCCCATCTGATACTAGCATGTTCTTCTTGTTTCCTCCAACACGCTAAAGCCCCACATTCGACTCCCTAATGAATCTAAACTGGCCACTGCGTGTGAGTGTAGATGTGCACCTGAATGTGCTCCACAAAGACACCTTAACCCAGCGTTTCTCAACCTTTAAGTATTTGCGACCCGAGTTTTCATAACAGTTTTAATCGCGCCCCGCTAACGTTTTTTTGAAAGGAGCCCACTAATACCAATTTGTTCTTTTTTTAATTAATGATATATCATAGATGCATATTTTATTATACCTACTTAACTTTTATCGACATTTATCTAACTCTACATTTATTTTTCTAGTATCAGAATGTAGTTTAAGTTAATTTGTTTTGGTTTCAATAGATGTATTTTTATATTTTTGATTCTTGTTTTCTTTTTTTCACATCTTTGTGCCCCCCTTTTTGTTACTTTGTGCCCCCCTAGGGGGGCCCACCCCACAGTTTGAGAACCACTGCCTTAACCACAGTTTTTTCTGGCCTTGTGTGTTAGGCTTCCATCAATCCGTGCCATAGACAGAGTGGATTCCAACTATCATTGGTCGGTGAAACTCGCTAACGCATTTCTTCATATTGAATATGCTGTGTTTGCCAATGACCTTGTTTGCTGACTGCTTCCCTGGAAGATTGCTATGCAGCTGGCTTAGACATACCGTATATACTCGTGTTTAAGTTCTTCCGCGGGTAAGTCAGGACTTGATTTTACCATATAATTTCCGGTATTTTATAATGTTGGTCATATAAGTCGAATGTGGAAAGCTCACTCTATTGGTCCAGAAGATTATGATATGCTAACGCCCACCTGAGAGAGTAACCACGGAGCACACTGCCTTTTTTTGCTATGTATTGTGCCTACGTGATCACATGGTAATACCCGAACTATTCCGAAGCGACATTTGCACTGTTTTGTTTTTTGAAGTCTGCATGACCATCATCATCAAGTCCGTCTGTGAGAACCTTAAATACAAAGAGGACTATTTCATTTATGTTAGGTAGAATTCCCAGGGGGGACTGGGCGGTCCCGTGGCCTGGAACCCCTGCAGATTTTATTTTCTTTTCCAGCCATCTGGAGTTTTTTTTTGTTTTTTCTGTCCTCCCTGGCCATCGGACCTTACTCTTCTTCTATGTTAACTAATGTTGTCTTATTTTAATTTCTTATTTTGTTTTTTTATTTTTCTTCATTATGTAAAGCACTTTGAGCTACTTTTTTGTATGAAAATGTGCTATATAAATAAATGTTGTTGTTGTTGTTTTATCTCACACCCTCATACATCTTTATTGTAAGAGCATCCGTTATCTACAATGGGGCATTTGATCAGAAGAAAATATGAAGCTGGTTTTAAATTAAAAGTTGCTGAATTGGCAAAATAAATTGGTAACTGCGCTGCTGCAACAAAATTTGATGTGTCTGAGAAACTGGTGTGAGATTGGAGGAAGCAAGAAGATGTAAAATAAATATATCTAAGTGTTGCATTTTTGAACGGGCGTACAAGTTGGGGTCTGATTTTATGATTGATTGTTTTGGGTTTCAAGACCCGACTTATACGCGAGTATATACGGTACATTTTTACCCAGTGCTTCATGATGCTGTGCAAAGCCAACATGACATCACAGAGCTGTAGCCACCATGTGCAGAACTTTCACACATATGCAATTTTTGCGTTCTAAACCACCATTTTAGATCACTGACTGGTCTGCTTTGCGCATGTGCGATGTCACTACCCAAAACCTTACTCTAGTTGGTTTTGCACACATTTTAAAAAAATTGCAATATTTTTATTTGTAGTGTACTAGTTGACCATAATAAGCACTGCCACCAAATATGTAACACTGATCCCCATGCACTTGCTCACTCGCCACCATACCACATGGTTAATTTCTTATGCTGGCTGAATGCATGTGTAATTAGCTACATACTGAAGCAAAGAATCAAAACAAACCTTAAAGAAGCCCTTCCCCTCACCCTTGCTGAGTCAGAAAACACATGAGATCCTGTGAAATAATAATAAAGAAAACTGTATTACAACATGTTTTCATCTACTTGATGGAAGAAAAAAGTGCAAAGCAGCAACATGGAAAGATCGGAAACAAAAAAGAAGATTGGAGCTCTGTTAGTGCAATTATATGGTAAAAGATCAGACTGACAAAGATAAGATCATGTATAATTGAATGAACGAAGCAATAAATTGTGGGGATGTCTTCTCAGATGCAAGTTCATTAGTGAACTGCAATAAGACGGCTGTTTCCCTGGTTAAGTGGTCAAGTGGAAGGAAGGGATGGGTCCATGTGGACGGACATCAAAGTGATATCAAGGATGGAGTGGCTGTCAATCTTTTGTTCTGAAGAGGGTGGAGAGGTGAAGGCATTAGAATGTAGCACCAGGTCAGGTGGATAATTAATTAATTTTCCATGTGCATGCATGCATGTGCTATATATATATATATATATATATATATATATAGGGACAGATAGAGGGCGCTGTTGTCCCCTTGAACCCTCAGATCAGACGCCAGACACCAGGTAAAAGTCTAATACATTTATTTGAACTACACAGTGCATAAAGCACCCTCCACTCCACAATACTCAAAAATCAATAATAATAACAATAAATCCTCCACTCTCCCAGATGTGTTGTCATCCTTCCTCCCAACTCAGCTCGTTCCTCTGGGATTTCCCAGAGTCCTTTATAGTCCATGACCCGGAAGTGCCTCTGAGCCCTCAGTTCATGTGATTATTCAGCACTTCCGGGTCAGGTAAAAACTCCTCTTCTTCAACCCGGAAGCACGTCATTTCCTCTGTCCATGTGACTGGGACGTACTTACGGGCTGTAGGGAAAATACAAGTTTCTGGGCCTCCCTGCACCGTCTCCTGGTGGCCCAGACGTTATCCAGCAGGGCTGTACAGGAAAACTCCAATGTCCATGATGCCCTGCTGGAATTCGGGGCACCTCCATGCTGTAGGAAGGGCTCCATCTGGTGGCCTGGGGGTATTGGCTGGGATGAATGGCCGGCCATATATCACAAAATATATATATATATATATATATATATATATATATATTTGTGTATATATATAAATATTAAGGGTGCAACGATACATGTATCGATATTGAACCGTTCGATACAGTGCTTTCGGTTCGGTACGCATATGTATTGAACGATACAAAATTATATATTTATTTGATCAGCTTTTCTTCTGACGATGCCGTCTGTGTTGAGAGCTCAGTGGATCTGCGTTCGACTACTCCGCCTAGGCTGCATTGTCGAGCACAGATCCACTGAGCGCCGCCCACATGCATTCACTCAAGCTAGCGAGACAGAAGTTAAGCTCGATGCAGCATGGCAACTGCCTCAACGCCACCCGAAGTTGAACCTCCTCCACCGTCATTGAAATCTGGCGTTTGGAACTATTTTGGCTTTCATGTGAAGTATGACCCTGATGGTAAGCGTGTTGTGGACAAAACTACAACAGTATGTCGGATGTGCCATGCAATGCTTAATTACATCGGTGGGAACACAACAAATATGACTGCGCATTTACGCCGACATCACCCTAGTGCAAAGACAAGTGGAAGCAGACAAAAACAACAACAAGCACGCATGCTACAAACTTTACCCGAGTCATTTAGACAGCCGTTAGCACATGATTCTAAAAGGGCAAAAGAAATTGACAGGGCAATTGCAACTTTTATTGCTGTCGACATGCGACCCTTTTCTGTTGTAGAAAACACCGGGTTTCAGGAAATGCTGAGAGTACTTGAGCCCCGTTACAGTATTCCTTCACGAACTTATTTCACCGATACCGCAGTTCCTGCTTTGTACAAGGAGACAAAAGCTAAATTAGAGACTGCAGTGTCAGCAGCACCCGCTGTTGCTCTGACCTCAGACGGCTGGACGTCAAGAGCTACACAGAGCTACCTGACTGTCACCACACATTACATTGATCCGGAATGGCAGATGAAAAACTGTGTTTTGCAGACACGCCTGGTCGAAAGTCACACCACTGACGACTTAGCCAAAGGTCTGTCAGAAGCTGTGGAAGATTGGAAGTTAGTGCGACCAAATGTGACAATACCTGTAACTACTGACAATGCTAAGAACATAGTTAATGCTGTCACAGCTGCTGGGCTGGGGCCACAAATCGGATGTTTTGTGCATACTATTAATATAGCTGCTCAGAAAGGAATGGCAGTGCAGAAGGTTTCCCATCTCCTGGCAAAGATGAGAAGAATTGTCTCCTTCTTTCACAGAAGCACAACAGGATGCAATGTGTTTAAGAAAAAACAGCAATTGCTGCAGCTTAGTGAAAAAAAACTCATTCAAGATGTTCCAACTAGGTGGAACTCCTCTCATGATATGATGGAAAGATACCTTGAACAGCAAGCTGCGGTGTATGCTGCTATGGCCGACAACACTGTGAAGAAGAGTATGAAGAACATTCAGAATCTAACTCAGGAAGAACATGCACTGGCTGAAAATCTCATTACACTCATGAAAACCCTAAAAACTGTGACAGTCATGATGTGTGAAGCATCATCTCCAACGGCATCCATGATCCTGCCACTTAAAATGAACATCCTGAACTCTATGGCACAGTCTGATGATGACAGCCCAGCAGTGAGAGATGTAAAAAAAAACATCAGGGAGGACCTGGAGCAGAGATACGCTGATCCTGCCCTTCAGAATTACCTACACAAGTGCACAGCTTTAGATCCTCGATTCAAGTCCCTGCGACACTTGGATGATGTCACTCAGCTGAGAGTCTATGGAGCACTCAGCACAGAGCTTGTCCTGAGCATTGAACAAGTAGGGTTTTTTTTCATTTTTCAAATTTTATTTTGCTACTGCTTGATTTACTGTTAACGGTTTGGTTGTTTATATTTCCTCAGGACCAAGCCGCAGGCACCACAGAAACTG
>JANRMT010062822.1:33009405-33040626 GCA_026402145.1 Polypterus bichir lapradei | reverse complement strand
AAATCTCAGTTTTCTGAAAAGCACACAAAGCAATAGTTTCACACATAAATCAACATAAAATATTTATGTATGACAGATGTCCCTGTGTCTTATGTTCCATGAGCCTCTGTACTATGTGAATTCACATATCTGTTACACAGCGTGGTGTCATGTGGCTGTGTTAGAAGCAGCCAATGGTGTGCTTTGCCACATTACACTGCTTGAAGTATGTGTTACACTGGCACTGCTGTTTCAGGCACTTGTTGCTGCATACTGTGACCGCTGTGGTGGCTGGCAGCCGGGTGAAGGCTGCCAGTGGAGGCTTTCTTCCAGCAGACATCTTCACTCAGCCGGCGGCAGTTGTCTTTGATCAGCTGTCTTTGCACAACTGGCAGTGGCTGTCTTCAATCATTTGTCCTTGTGCAGCCAGCGGTGGCCATCTTTAGTCAGCCGACAGTAGCCGATGATGACAGAACACAGTATGCAGCATCAGATGCCCAAAACAGCTGCACCAGTGTAACACATCATTCAAGCAGCATACTGCTAGCAAACAGAGCCAAACTATAACTTAATAGAGTGTTTTGTCAACGTTTACAGCTGATTAACACCCTCTACCCCGCATATCGATTAATGTCAACATTCGCCTCAACCCTATATGCCAATATAGTCAACACCAGCCCTGAAAGAGTTAAGGTGTGTTTGAGTGTAGCAATCATAAGCTGCATGCCTTTTTCCATACAAACAACGGTACACCTACTTTTGCCTACCCCTGTATATTGTCACGCATGCACATTGGAGTATCTCCTCACAGTCTCGATTGAGGTATGTAATAACCCACTGGGATGACAGGGGGCACTGTCACAAATATAAGAACCCCGGCTGCCCAGTAGGAGGTTTCTTTTTGGCAAGAGTAATCCAGCGGACGGAGCTCCCAAGCAAACAGACCCTGAATTTGTGGCTAAAGCTGAGCCTTGTTGTTTGTTTGAAAGCTGGGGCAAGACGCCTTTTTGGTTGAACTCTGTTATATTAAATGGGAAGAACCAACTATTATTTTCATGACCTGTCATTCTGGCATTTGGCCACAATATATACTTAATTATTTATGCATAGTACTTTAAAAACAGCATCTTTCTGAAGACTAATAGAGAAGTGGAATGCCACAGAATGAGTTATCTCTAAGCTAAAGACAGGACTAAAAGACCCATTAAATAAAAGGATTAAGGGTAAGAAATTGTTTGGAGTAAAACCTGCAGTTAGTGCAGCCTTTTATGAGTGGGGCTTGGACATCTGGTATGGATTTTGCAAATTCTACTCACGTGTGTGTGATTTGCTGTGTCTGGTATATTCTGAGATTTGAAAACTTTTTATGTTAGGTTAATGGGTAACTCTTAAATGACCTACTGTGATTGAGTAGGTGTGTGTAAATGTGTGAGTTTCTCCTGAAGTGGAACGGGATCCCATCCAGGACTGGTTTGGGAGTTGTGCCACATGTTGCCAGAGTAGGCCTCAGTAACTAAGAAACATGTATTTGAGTAAGCAACCTTCAGGGGAAGGAGGAATTTATTGTGTAGAGCAGGTTCTTAGTAAAATAGTGCAGCCAAGTGGTGGTGAGGTGCTGGGAGTAAGCGAAGATATGCACAGACGTCTAGCACATGTTGGCCTGGAATATCTGTAACGACAAAACAAAGACAAAAACCTCCAAAAAACAACAGCCTCCAATGTGCAAGAGACACACAGGAATTCGGAAATAACAACAAAGTTGGACTTCATTCTTAAATGTTTAATAAGCAGTCTAAATAGATGTACATTAAACATAAACTCTTACTGATAATGGACAATGACAAGCCAGGAAAACAAAGGCAAGCATCAAAGCATTAACTGTCAGGGATGTCAATCCATTGACCCAACTTCACAACTTTATCTCTTTTTTATTTGTTTTACATGTATAAAATTACTAGCAAAATACCCACACTTCACGGCGGAGAAGTAGTGTGTTAAAGAAGTTATGAAAAAGAAAGGAAACATTTTAAAAATAACGTAACATGATTGTCAATGTAATTGTCGTAGGCTTATTTTAGTTATGAGAGCGAATTTGTTGATTGTAAAGAGTTTCATTTATGATTGTAAATGTTGTGTATGAGAAATGCACATTTTTAGGATGTAAGGATCTCTTTGTAAACGACGTTTGAAGTTTTGCCCTCAGCTGTAAAATGACCAAGCTGTCTGCTGAGCTTACTGTTGAGCATGCAATGTACACTTGGCCATGTGAGAAGCAATCTTGTGTCAAGTCAATGGCGACCTTTTTTAGAGGCTGGCCCTGTGGCTTATTTATTGTCATGGCAAAGCAGACCGTTACTGGAAATTGGAGGCGTTTGAATTGGAATCACTATGGGTGAGGTTTAGAGGTAGCCTGAAAGAAGAATGAGCAGTCCTTCCACCCTTGAAGCCGTGGAGTAAAGAAGAAGGGAGCAGTAAGTATGATGAATAACTGTGGAAAGTAAGGAAGTGAGTTTGGAGGCACATGAGCACGGAATGTCGTTAATATGGGCAGGGAGCCAACCACGTGGTAGGTGCGCGGACAGCAGCCGTGCGGAAAAAGGAAGGGGCCCTTGTGTGTCTCTGCCGTAAAATAAATTGTCTGTTAACGGAAATAAGGAATTAAACCACCAAAAGGAGAGGTCAGTTTCGAAAGTTCCTTACGGCATAATGGTGAGAACCACCAAAAAGAAGATGTTATTTTCGAAAGTTTGTTACGGGGCATGGCACAAAATGAAACATACTTAACGTTTGTAAGTACAGTGTAAAGGATGAGCATAGGATATTTGGGCTTCCTATGTATATCTGAAGTCGCATAAATAGTGAAGAGGAGTTTCCCCTATCTATATATAGTTTAGCGGGTACACCCATTTCGCCCCTTTGCAATAGGACATTAAACATACCTAACTTTTTTAAGTATACTGCAAGGAATGAGCATGTGAAATTTCAGCTTCCCACCTATATGGAAAGTGGGAGAATTAGTGATGAGTCAGTGAGGGCTTTGCCTTTTATATGTATAGATTTGGCTGGCGAAACTATTTTATTTCAGTGACCCAAGATGACTGCTATGTCACAATCTTATAAGAGGTTAGTCATGTAGTCAGTGTACACTCACTGAGCAAATTCTTAGGACCACCTTATACAACTACTGGGTAGGGTTTTCTTTAACTGTCAAAACAACCTCGGTTCGTCATGGCATGGATTCCCCAAGATGATGGAAACATTCCTTTGAGATTCTGGTCCATGTTAACATGATTGCATCACACAGTTTTCTGCATATTTGTTAACTGCACAAATCCCAAAGGTGTCCTATTGGATTCAGATGTTTGTGACAGTGAAGGCCACTGAAGAACACTGAACTCATTGTCATGTTCATGAAACCAGTTTGAGACAATATTTGCTTTGTAACACGGTTCATGATCATGCTAGAAGTAGCCATTAGAAGAGTCAGTTGTGGCCATTAAATTATGCACATGGTCAACAACAATACTCAAATAGGATGTGGTATTCAAGCAATGATAGACTGGTAGTAACAGGCCCAAAGTGTGCCAAGGAGATGTTCACCATACCATTACACCACCACTACCAGCCTGGACTTTTGACACAAGGCAGATTGAGGGTATGAGCTCATGCTGTTGGCACCAAATTCTGACCCTAATACCATTTGTGTGCTTTTTATTTACCTTGTGGTCATGATGTTAGCAAACATACAGTGGCTATGGCTCTGAGCATCTTCTTTCTCATACTGATTTTAAGCTAACAGCTTTATCTATCACATTGTGTCACCTTATGATCCAGATGTTTGGTAGAAAGAGAGATAATTCCGTCTGAATGAATATCAGATATCTGAAAAGTTTAGGGAGAATTTCTCCACCTGACCTTAAAACGAACATATGTGAACTCACTGAAGAGGCTTTAGAGGAGCAAAAGAATTCAGGAGATAATAATCTTTTTTCCCAGTTATTCCTAGACAATGATGTTTTTTGACTGACCTTCAGGATATTCACTTACTAGTCCATGAATTGGTTGTGGCCGTAAGCCTGCATACTTGTCATCTAAAGTCTGTGAATTAAATTGAACAGATTAGAGTTCTGCACACTCTGAAGGTTCAACTGAACTGAAGGGTTATTATAAGAAAAAGAACATTCAGCCACTAGGTGAGGCATGATTTGCCTTTCTGAGACCTCACACTAGCTAGACAATTACCCAAATCACACAGCCAAAGCCACACTGTGTCATTATCACTTGTTAATTCTGACCAGTTCTCGGGTTTTTAAAAAGTCAAAACTTTCCATTATTATTATTTTTTGCTACTTTATTTATTGCTATATTGATGAAGTCATTCAGTCTGCATCAAGTTGTGTGCCTTTTCCTATTTTCCTGGTTTTATTTAGGATAACTCGCAGAGAAGGGCAAAAATGCAAAAACACAGATCCCAAAAAATTTTTCAGGCCCTGATTCATTAAACCGTAAATGAGTAATCAATTAATGTTTTATTAACACAAACAGATTACAAGAAACAAAAAGGAAAAATACTAAGAAAAGTAGAAAATAGACAATAAGAAATTTAGAAACCACTTAGTATTTAATAGAGGGAAAAAAGAAAGACTTCAACCTTGGAAGATAAGGAAGAGCTGTAAATTCTGTTAAAATAAACCATTTTAAAAGGTACAAAAAACAAGGGCAGGTAACAACAAGCTAAAGACAGAGGAAATCCCACACAAAACACAAGATGCAGAACAGAAATTCAAAACCGTAAAATTTAAACCTAATGTCCAAGAACCAAATATTGTCCTGCTAGCGAATTAGCAAGAAGGATTTTAATATGAGAATGAGAGAGAAGACACGAGCGATACAAAAAAAAAAAAAGTCAAAACCAGGAAACCACATCTCTAAATACCAAAGCCAAAACATAAGACAAAAAAATCAATCTCAGAAATTCAGGCAAAAGTAAAAAAAAAACAGAAAGTATTTAGAAATAAGGATTAAAGGAGGGAAGTTTTGAAAAGGTTTGAACCTAACAACTCACGTTGGGAAGCAATCATCAGGGTGACCTTTTAACTCATTGGGTCGTTAAGCACAGGTCATGACCTCTGAGGACACACCCCTAACAATATGAGAGCTGTCCTAATAAGGAGAAGGCAAAATGACAGTGAAAATGGCACAAAATACTCAACAAAGACAAATGTAAGTTTTGAAATGAAACAATGTTAATGTTAAATTTCGAATTCTAAGGTCTAAAAGCCAAAATGAGTGCTGTATTTCAAAAAAGATGCAAAAAAGTGCAGAAATTAATAAATACATCCAATTATAACAAACAGATAATTTATAATTTTAATCCTCATATGCAAGATCAAACACACAGACCAGAAAGGCAAAGTGCAAAATCTCAAAAGAGTCTAACACTCTGTGAAGAACTGAGGTTGGAGGTTTCTTATTTATTTGTCATCAGATGACTGCAACAAATTGGCAGCAGTGCCTGAGAATGACTTACACCAAAACCTGGAGGCCCCACATTAATGCGGTTAACTTTAATCGAAAGGAAGTAAGAAATTTACAACTGAAAGTAAATGTTTGTAATGTTAAAATGGAATAAAACAAAACAATAAAGAAACAAAAGGTTGTAAAACAAGTTGCTCTAGCACAGTTTTTCATTCATCATTTGAAAATTTGTTAGATGCCACATTACTTAAAATGAAGGGGTTGTTGTAATTATAAAGAACTTTATTAAAAAGAAAAGAAAGGAGTGATTCTTTGAGTAGAAGAATAAAATGAGATTTTGATTTAAGAGTTCCACTTTAAGAGTTAGTTCACTTTACCGTGATTTCTGTTTTGGCCCCGTTATTAAAGATTTTCTGATTGATTGACCCCTTATTTGTCTCACAGTTATGTTTCGAAGTGTTTCAATTCAGGTGTTGAAAGTAATAAACCTATATATCTTTGTTGGTCACACTGTGTGACTTAAATGACAAAGTCTATAGTTAAAAGTGACCCATTGAAAACTCAATCATCAATCCAAACGAGAATATGAGGCAGTAGTTTGCTAGTGCTAACATATGCTCAATATTCAGTTTCTAAGGACTTTATCTAGAGACTGGCCAAATTTCAGTTATGACTTTAGAGACTGTGGCATGGTACGGGATAGAGCTCAGCTGACAGCAGTAGGAATCACTCCACTTCCAGTGCTAAGAATCTTTAAATAAACTGTTTTAGAGAGCCATTGTAATCCAGACATGGTTGGCCACTGGCAGCTACCACAGTGCAAATCTGCAAAGTGAGATGGCTTGTGGTGCGAGTCCACAGCAATACACTTAGCAGAGCCAGCTGGCTTTGATTTGTGGAGGAGTGCATTGTTGTGGGAACCTCACAGGACAGGAGAGATTGAGTAGACAGCTCTGCTGATGTCACCAGAAAGTGTTCCGCTCACAGAGTTCAGAAGCAGTATCTGCTTCGCCCAGGCTGGGAATCTCCACTGAGCTCAAGATGATAAGAGACTGCTTCAGAGACCGCTATAATCCAGATATTGCGGATTCATGGCTGTCCACCTACAATTATAACAGTGCAAAGCTGCAAAGTGAGATGACTCTTGGTGCGAGTCCGAAGGAACACACTTGCCATAGCTGGCAGTCTTTGCCTGTGAAGGAGTGGAGTGTGCTGAGGTACTGTGTAGGACAGTGAAGGCTCAGTAGTCAGCTCTTCACTTGCAGTGTTCAAAATCAGTATCAATTGGGCCAAGGCCTGGAGTCTCCGATTAGCTCAGGATGATAAGAGACTGCTTCAAAAGTCTTCTGTAATGCAGATGTTGAAGATTTGTGGCTGTCCACTACAGTTAACCACAGTGCAAAATCTGCAAATTAAGATGGCTTATGATGTAAGTCCACAACAATGCATTTGGCGTAGTCGGCTGGCTTTTCTGTGAAGTTTGATGTGGTGCTACGCAGGATGGTGTGGGCCGAGTAGACAGCTCAGCTAACGTCACCAGGAAGTGCTCCGTGTTCAGAAGCAGTATCTGCTGGGCCAAGGCAGGGAGTCCTAGTTCAGCTAAAGCCTGCTTCAGAGAGACATTATTATCTATATGTTGTGGGTTCAGCTACCGCAGTGCTACTCTCCAAACTAACATGGCTTGCAGTGCGACTTGATGGCAATACAGAGATGGAACTGGTCGAAAATTGAAATAGTATGACTTTGGCAAAGTAGACACCTGACGTAGTCAGTTAGTTTTAACATTTAGATTTTTAACATTCATTAATATATTATTCTTTCTATCTGAGGTCCCTGTAGTATAAAGAAGGAGAAGTGGTGTAACAATGAAAGAGCTGCCCTTGGTTAGGGTAACGTCCTGTTTGAACACAGATGAAGCTCCATACGTGTGCCATCAGCAAATTGTTAAAGATTCTTCATTGAGCAGTACCAGTGCTTTATTGGCAACATACTGCTAGTTTTTTCTGTTTATCAACTTTCATTTTAATAATTTGTTCTTTTTATGCATACATTTAGTACAACATTAACAATCAATTCCAGTCATTTCACAACAGGGAGGAACCTAGACTGTTCCTTACTTTCATATTTTACATAGAAATGTGGTGTGACTTTTTTATGTTATATGGTGTGTACTGCTTGCTGTATTTACTGCTAGGACCTGTTTAAGATTTTATATTTTTTTGCTTCTGTACAAATAATATTAAAAACTATACTTACAAAATCAGCATGTTTTCTGTTAAGTAAGTAAACTGCCACGTTCATCTTCATTTTCCCAAAGTGCAATGCATTAACAATGTGGTTTGTATTTGTACCGAGTTACAGCTTTGTTTTTGTCTGACGTTCTATTATATGTTTTATATCATGCGTTTGATTCTCCATTACATTCTGGTAGACTTTTCAACATACATTTCAGTGTATTTAGTTTTATTTTTTTTTTACTTCTAGCTTGAACATTTTTGCAAAGAAGAGTGGGCAAAAAATGCAGTGCCAAGATTGTGCCAAGCATGCAAAGGCAAGTTGTAAAAGACCAAAATCTGTCATTCATGACAAGTTGCTTCTACTAAAAACCACCTGAAATACATCAATTATTTTATATTATTTGTGGTCCATGTCAAACTGAATATATGTCTCTGTAAAGAGGTCTCAATTAATTACAAATATAAAACAGAAAATAATTTAATACACCTTTGGCAGCCATTACAGCCTTGAGTCTGTGTGCACAGGTCTCTGTCTGCTTTGCACATCTGGACTAGGGTTACCACTTTTAATACAAAAAAATAAGGGACGCATACTGCAGCGGGGGCCACATCCCTTGGGGGCCAAGACCACAAATACGGGACGATTCCGTATTTTAAAGGACGGGTGGCAACCCTAATCTGGACAGCGCCATTTGTCCCCACTCTTCTTTGCGCAACTGCTCAATTTCTCTCAGGTTGCACGGGGTCTTGAGGACATTAACATTGTTGTTTTTAAACAATTCCAGTTTAGTTTTGGCTTTATGCTTGGAGTCGCAGCCTTGCTGTGAAACAAATGTTACACTTACATTTATTCGCTTAGCAGATGCTTTTTTCAAAAGCAACTTACAAAAGAGGTCAACATAATCAAGTTAACTCAGGGAGACTGTTTAGGAATAAGTGATACAAAATTGATCACCACAAGTGAAGAGCTCAGAAGTTACAATGGATTCAGATCTGATACCACTCAGAGGTGCCATCAACAAACGCCATTCATCAGCAGAACTGAATGGGCAAAAAAGAGCACAGGACCTCACGAGTGTCTCCATATACAGTGAAACCCAAAGTAATTTCCCCCATAGGATTGTATGTAAATACAATTAATCCGTTCCGGACCGTACGAGCTGTATGTAAATATATTTTTTAAAGATTTTTAAGCACAGAAATAGTTAATTATACCATAGAATGCACAGTGTAATAGTAAACTAAATGTAAAAACATTGAATAACACTGAGAAAACCTTGAACAGAGAAAACTAACATTGCAAGAGTTCACGCTACACCCTTACGAACCGCTCTCTGTAAACACTTTTTTTTAATGAGTTTTAAGCACAGGGAAAAAAATGAACATTTGAAAAATCCGTAATTTTTACAAAAACTAACCTTGCATGAGTCGAGTTCTGGCATGAAGGAAGTGAGGAGGAAGCTGGGTGGAGAGGAGATTACAGTTTTGAGGTAAAGTCCCTCTGTGCGATGCACGTCTGACCGAGAACAATGTGTACCGTACAGGGAGAGACTGAACACATGCAGAAATCATCAGCACGTACGAACCAGAAGGGAAACTGGCTTGTTAGTCACCCGAGTGTGTGGTCGTGAACCGATGCAAAAGTTTGGCGAGCTTTTTGCTCATAACCCGATTTGTACGTGTTCAGAGATGTTCGTGACTCGAGGTTCCACTGTATACAGGTGCTGACCCACTGACCAGCAAGCATCAAAGACTAACAAGTTGGCAACCATTTGGGCCTTGACTTTGATATGTCCTGCTACAGGGAGCCAGGGTTGTGATCTGAAAAGAGGAGTGACATACAGTTGCCTGGGCTGGTTAAACATCAGACATGCATTTTGAATCATCTCCAGTGGCAGCAGACCAGAAATTGTGCTGTAAAGCTCCCAAGGTGCAGGTTTAACCTCAAAAGCCTTCCCGGGCCTGCTGCAGAAAAGAATACCAAATGCTGGCGCCACTGTGCTTCAAACTGGGGATAGTTTGTTTTTGACACTGTGCAGTCTTCTAACATGCATTTAGTCTGATGGCCAATTTTGGTAGCATCTGACCATTGAACATTCTTCCAGCTGATGCCATATTCCTTTAGAAAAAGTTTTTGAGGTTTTTTTTTTTTTAACACTGGTGCTCTTTGCTACTAAAGTTGTAACTGGTGAAGCACCTGGAAAACAGTTATTGTCTGCACAGCCTCTCTAGTCTGAACCAATGTAGCTTGTAACTCCTTCCGAATTCTAATACTGTATGTCTCTTTGTGGCTTCCTTCTTGCAAAATCAGTCATTTCTTGTGGCTGCTCCAGGCAGATTTACAGATGTGACATAGTCCTTCAATTTCTTAATGACTGATTTAACTGGGTATTTTCTTGTCTCCATTCCTCAACTTGTGCTTTTCACAAAGTGCCTTGTGTGTTCTTTTGCCTTCATTGAGTAGATTAGGCCACCATTCTGACTCACTACAAGCTGGACCTTCCAGATACGGCGCATTTATACTTCAAACAGCTGAAACCCCAGACAGAAGAACTCCAATGAACTAATCATGTGACTTCTAAAACCAAATGGCTGCTCCAGTGATGATTCAGGTGTGTCACATTACTTATGCAATCAATTCAATCAATTGTGTTTTATATTTGTAGTTAATTTAGACCACTTTGCAGAGATCTGTTTTCTCTTTGACTGTGAAGAGTCCGTTTCTGTTAATCAGTGTCACAAAAGCCAAATTAAATCGACTGGGATTCCACGCTGTATAATGATAAAATGTGAAAACTTCCAAAGGGTGAATACTTTTTATAGACACCGTATAATTAACGTTAAAGGATTTTTAAAATTTCACAGTTTTCTTTTGAACAATGGTAAACAGCTCATTTAAACACTACATTTTCACTCATTAAAGTGTTAAACAGACTACATTTTTATAGTGAACTTATAAAAGTTCTCACGCTTCTATACATACATAACACACTAGATGCTGTGCTGTTCACTGCCTCATCCTTAAATAAGATTTGACTGTCCTACAAGAGATGCTTCAATGCTGTTTAGATGGCCATTTAGATTTTGTTGCAGCCACAAGAGGTTTTGAGCAGCAGAGCAGCTGTTGTGTATAATTGTACAAATATAGCCAGCCATTTAAATGAAATATCAATCCGGAACCACTGATATCTTGCAGAAAGAAACATTTGAGGTTCTCTAGTCTGCCCAGATGCTGCTGAAATGGTAACATTTTAATATGATACTAGGGGGCTCCGCCCCCTGCTCGCTTCGCTCGGCCACCCCTAGGTTTGGTTTACCGGATATACAATTTAAAGAGATTGTTATTTTCATGGGAATTGTTACATATGCATTATTTTCACTTTTACTTTAAAACTTTTGTAAAAACAATACTTTTCCTTTATTTCCGACCCCAGGTGTGGTTAAATCTCTTTCTCGCAGGACGTATATAACGCTGCTTGCATTGTGAAGGGGATGCGGCTGAACGCACACTAAGGAGAAGCGGTCAGGTTTGTTATGCTGTGCATCGATCATTTAAAAGCCTGTACAGCAGCTGACCTTTTGCCTCTTCGTGTCTCTGCCGCTCATGTTGTGAAGGGGGGGGGGGTTGGGGCTGAACACACGCTAAGGGGAAGCAGTCGGATCATCTGCTGGCTTGCTGCTGCTGCTGCCGGCGAGCCGCGTGTTCTGCTTGTCGTTGTTTTAAGAGCTGGGAGCACATGACGTGTGTCTGCCAAAAGCATTCCAACAACTGCTAGGTTAGATGTCCATGAACTTGTTTTAAATGTTGTCTCACTGCCTTGTCTCGTGTGACGTTAAAGTGTCTCTTGCGGGATGTCAAATTGTCTTCCGAGGAGATCACGTCTCCTCTCCCTAGTCTCCCTCCCAAGATTTTTTTTATAATAGAGTGACATTATCTTCCAGCTTGTGGGTTAAAAAAACCCTAAAATTTGTTTTAAATTTTAAGCCGCCAGTCCTTATTATATAGGTAATATGATGAATTGCTTTTTTGATGTCATCATTTTTGGAATTTTTAGATTTGTTTATTTGCTGTTTATAATTTTGATTGTTATTGTCGCAACACCAATTTGTGTTTTTGGGTTTGGTGTTTGATACCATACTGTGTGAGTCCTTACATGGTCACCTTGTTTACTGTTGCTGTGTAACAATAACAAGAAAGTCATGTGACACATCATGTCATCTGTGTGCAGATATTTTGACGCTCGGTTCATGTTCTTTGCTTTGTCAACTGGTTCTGTCTGTTTCACTCATTACCCTGAGCCCTGTCTGCTCTTATTCACTAAGATGCTTGCCTGTTCTTGTTAGTTTTAGTTTTATTTTTTCTGGTCTTTTCCTAGCTCTAATCTCTCTGGACATGCTGGTTTTCAAGGTATCCATATAATAAGTATATCTGCATCTCCAACATTTCAAAACTCCAACTCCCATGAAGCCCTGCGGGAGTCTCAGGAACCGCGGCAACCCAGGGGATTGCCATCTAGCGTCCCGGGGGAGGTAACACTCTGGCCACACTTACTCTCTTAAGGCCTCATGCATAACGCTGTACGAAGAATTCACACTATAACATGGCGTACGGACAAAAGCGGAAATGTTCGTACGCACAAAAAAAATCCAGATGCATAAATCTGTGCATTCGCCAACTTCCACATTGTTCTGCTACTTAGCCATCTGTAAGCTTAGAACGCTGAAACTTTTAAGGTATATATCTTTGTAGTACAAGTTTAATTATTCTATCCATCTATCCTTCCAGTGTCGCTTCAGCACCAGCAAGAATACAGAGCAAGGCAGGAACTATCCGTGAATGGAGTGCCAGCTCCTAGCTAGCGCTGCGGCAACGTGTCCTCACATGTTTATTTATTAACAATATAGATTATTTAAATTAAGTTAAAGTTTCATCTGCATATTATAATAATAATATTTTGCTGAATTTCATTTTAAAAATTATATTGTCATCATATGTAAATATGCGCTTTATAAAGTGGCTCAGGTTGTGCAATATTATAACTGCAGTGCAAGTTTACAGTGAGGTGATTGTACTAATAAGTACAAACAGTTCTACAAGGAGCACTTGATGGACTGATTGAGTGCGTTTATATTTCTTGGGATGAAACTGTTTCTGAACCGCGAGGTCCGTACAGGAAAGGTTCTGAAGCGTTTGCCGTATGAGAGCAGTTCAATAGACAGCATGGCTGAGGCAGTGTGGGCTTGATGCTGTATACTAATAATTCTCTTTCTCAGTTTCTTTAGATCTTTGATTCCCCACTCAGATACAGTGATATAAATACTCCGAGTGGTGCAGTGAGAGTAATATGGAGAAAGATGATCCGATGTGGCAACCCCTAACGGGAGCAGCATACAGAAGAAGAGGAAGGTGCAGTGAGAGTAACAATGCTAAAGCAGCTATCATATTTAGAATAGTTTGACCATTCTGTGGACCATTATATTGTTACAGGTTAATTACAATCAGATGCATTAAACTAATAAACAATATGCGGTGTGAGACTTGCACGGACACCACCAGTCTGAGACCACATCTTTATAAAGTTCACACGTTTATTAAACATTAATAAACACAGTCCCAAACACCACACAATGCACAAAGCAATAATCACCACAATTAGACTTCTTTCTCTCTGTCCTTAGCCGCCAATCTCCTCCTGGGAGCTTCGTCCTGCTCCCTCTCCCGACTCTAGCTCCCCGACTGTTAGGAGGCGGGCCCTTTTATTCCCGCCCGGATGCATTCCAGGTGGCTGGGAACGAACTTCCGGCAGCACTTCCTGGTGTGGCGGAAGTGCTGCCCTTTGCCCTGGAAGCACTCCGGGCGTCCCTGGCAGGTTCCTCCGCCATCTTGCCAAGTGTGGCGGAAGTAATGTTCTCCCGGGTTCCAGGAGGCTTAAAGCGTCCCCTGGCGATGGCCACGGGTCCCAACGAGTAGGAAAGTCTTTCTTCCTCTCCCGTTGTCCTCTCCTGCTCCAGGGCGGTTGTGTCCTCCTGACCCGGAAGCTTTTAATGCCAGCTTCTGGTCCTTCTAGACATCCCGGCCGGGTAAGAACCCCAGCCATCTGTGACACTGCCCCATCGCCAGCGAAGAACAGTCCTTCGTAGCGGCCATTCCCGCGAGTGTACACTGTAGCCGAAGCGGGCATAACTTTTCTCCCAGGTCCTGGTCCTATAAAAATAAGAATAAACACGGGGCGGAGTCGTTGCCCTTACACCACTGTCTGGCGTGTTTATCTCTGACAGAGGGCCAACCCTCCCCCCTTTGACCAGCACCCTGGTCGCCGAAACCTCGGCACCCGCTCCAGTGTGATCCACTCCCCTTAATCGGGGTACATACTGGGTTCGCCCTTGCTGACTTTGGAGCTTTCCTCTGCACATGCAGAGGATGACGTATCACGCTCCACGAGCTCACGGGCTCACGTCTCCCTTCGCTGTGAAGTGAGGCTATTTTGCGAGTAGTATATATATATGAAATATACTAGCGTTTAAGTTCTCCCATGGATAAGGCTGGGACTTGATTTTACCGTATAATTTCCAGTATTTTATAATGTCGGTCATATAAGTTCGAATGTGGAAAACTCACCCTATTGGTCCAAGAGATTATGATATGCTAAGGCCCACCTGAGAGAGTAACCACGGAGCACACTGCCTTTTTTTTCTATGTATTGTGCCTACGTGACCACACGTAATACCCAAGCTATTCTGAAGCGACGATTGCACTGCTTTGTGTTTTTTGTATCTCACACCCTCATACACCTTTATCGTAAGAGCATCCCTTATCTACGATGAAGCGTTTGATCAGAAGAAAACATGAAGCTGGTTTTAAATTAAAAGTCGTTGATGTGGCGAAAAACTGGAAACTGTGTTGCTGCAACAATATTTGATGTGTCAGAGAAACTGATGTGAGATTGGAGGAAGCAAGAAGATGTAAAAAAAAAATTAAGGGTCGCAATTTTGAACGGGCGATATAATTAGCTGGGGTTTTTTTTCTCTTCTTGTATTCTTCATTCAGAAAAGCACAACAGTGTGATTTTTACTATTACAAAATATTTAGATGTTTTTCTATTTTTTCAATACCTTTAAATGCTGACCTCATTTTTTTCTATTATTTTGACCTTTTTCTGTGTAGTTTACTTCTTTCATTGTATCCTAATAACAACAATTAAAAAGAAACAGAGCAGACACCTGAGAAAACAACACTGAATGATGAAAGGCTGCAACAACTTTTGCGATAGACCCACTAATTAGTAAATATTAGATTAAATACCCAGAAAACCTGAAAAAGAACAATGAAAATCAGGATAAAAATATTGTTAAAAAGTAAAAACTACATATAACTGCTTAGCAAATTTTACTAAACATTTACCAAAGTTAGTTTCGTTATTTTTACATTAACACCAAAACACAACAACTGGGTCACTTCATTAGGCAAGCATTCCAATGAAAAACAGAAATTGGTGGGAACAAAAATCTGCAGCCACAGTGGGTCCACAGGACCGAGACTGAGAACCACTGCTGTATGGGACGCCAGTCCATTGTCCATCATCTACATTCACTCATAGAGGGCAAATGTAGAGTCACCAGTTATCTAAATACTCAGTGGGAGGACGTGCAAACCCAGAACTCTGGAGATATAAAACACACCACCAGTTTGCCTTCCACAATTTTATTTTCTACGGTTTGAAACAGACATTTCCTCTTTAGCCTAATTACCTGTAATATTCTGCTTAAGGATGTTGATACTTTTTGTCATTTATTGTAATTGTTAAACTTTTATACAGCACTTTGAGGTATTCTATTGTGGTGGCTTTTATACGTATAAAAATGAACTAAACTTAGCCAAATCATTTCACAGTTTTGTAAAAGGCTGCTGTCTTTTTAAAGCTGTGGGCATTTCAGTAACCTTTCTTCATCCCTAGCAGCGACCAAGTATTTAGCCGATACTTTGAGCTTTAAATTTCAAACACCTCTGTACTTGTTTAGGTGAGACAAAGTGGTTTGTAATTATAAGCATGTGTATGTGCAGCTTTCAGAGCCAAGGTTATGAAGCCCCAACATGTGTTTTATTAGCGAAAACACCTGGAGCACAGGCCAGCAGGTATGTGGTCAAAGTCAGCTATTCATAATGGTTAATTGTTTTCAGTTTATGAACAGGTTTGCTGTGCACGGCACTGTTTGCTGGACACATGCTTGTTAACTGCTGAGAAAAGTGTTCAGTCTGTAAAGTTACTCACCTCGATGGTGGGGGTGGGATTGGCAACATTATAACCTTTATTCTTCTTTGTAAATTAATATTGGGAGTGAGGTGGTCTGTTTTCATTTTAAGTGGCAGTTCAGAATGTCTAGGCATACTACTCACCCAGCAACACATTCTTCTCTGGTTGATTGTTGATATTCAGGTGTTTTAGATTTCTCACTAAATATGTAAATAAATATATATTATATATGTCTGTCCGCTTTTCACGAGAGAACTACTTAACAGATTTAGATCAGATTTTTTTCTATAATTTGCTTGAACATTCAGGTTGATTTTGTGACTTCTCTCATCGTGCTAAGTACCAAAGTTCGCTTGCAGTACCGATTTATTTGCACAAATCCAAGAGACACACAGCGGGTTGAGGGGAAGGGTGCGGGGTAATCCTCATTCACTCGTCAGCCTCGGGCGTAACCTAACCTCACCTTAGCTAGTGAATGAGAGAACTACTTAATGGATTTAGATTGTATTTTTTTCTATAATTTGGTTGAACATTCCGATTTTGCAACTTCTCTCATCGCGTTGAGAATCATAGTTCGCTTGCGATATATAGCGATATATTCATGCTAATCCGAGACAGAGGCTACGGACCGAGGGGAGGGGGAAGCGTGATGTCAAGAGTGGGGAGCCGGGCAGGGACCTCCTTACTGTTCTGTTTCACTACCATGCGGGCAGAGTCATGGGGGTTGGCTAGTATATATTATATATATTACAGTGAATATAAAAAGTACTCACCCCCTTTGAAGTTCATTTTAATATATGTCATAATTATAATTTCATACCAGCCAATCAGAGGCTTCTTTGTAAAACACTGACTAGTCATTGGCTTCTTTAGGACTTCAACATCAAATCATTCACATTTTTACTGCCATCCTCCACATCACTGACAAAATTGTATCATAAGAGATCCACACATAGGCAGAAAAGATACCACACTGTCCTGTTTTGTGATGCACTTATGGAGATATAGGAGACTCCATGACTGTGTTTGTTATGCACAAACACTATAATGCATTAGTAAGACCACATCTGGAGTATTGTGTGCAGATCTGGTCACTGCAGTACAGAAAAGACATAGCAGCATTTGACGTTGTGCAGAAGAGAGCAACCAAGTGCATCCCAGGACTTAAGGACATGTTCTGCTGTGACAGACTTAAGAGAATTAAACCTTTTTAGTCTTGAGCAGAGGAGACTTCAGGGGCACCTAATCCAGGAATTTAAAATCCTCAAAGGCATTGAGCAACATTCGTTCTGTTTAACGGTGAATTGCGAACTTGAGAACATCAGTGGAAATTAAGGGGAAGTGCTTGTAAGGCTGAAGCCAAGAAGCCCTTCTTTAAACAAAGAGTTGTGGGACTCTGGAACAAACTACAGAGACATGTAGTTGAAGCAGAAACTTTGACAACCTTTAAGAAGAATTTGGATGAGATATTGGGATAGCTTAGCTGTTAGCTAAACAAATGGGCTTGATGGACTGAATGGTCTCATCTCGTTTGACAAATTTCTTATGTACCATTATTATAGATATATGGGAGACTCCATACTTTCATAATTTTGATACACTTCACAGGTGACACTGCATTTATCACTCACTCTGAGATGTGTCTCCAGCTCATTCTCTATGCCACAAATGCATTCTGGATCTCTTTAGCAATGCATGTAAGCTCCTACCTCTAACATTGAACAAGAAAAAGAAGCATGTATTTAATGGCAGATTCTGTGAGGCAAGCATGTACCACCTCCAGCAATGATTGCTATCAAGAACACAGGTTCACTTTTCCTGTCAAAGCAGACATTAGCTCAGAAATATCACAATCTTGCTAAAAGTGCTTTTGCTAGACTGATAAGTGATGCTTTTTGAGATTAGTCCCTTTACATTTTATCTTTGATTTGAGAAGATCTAATTCATCTAAGGTATCAGAAATCACAAATGTGATCACTGAAGAACTGTGTTTGAAAGTGATTGTATTGGATTGATTAGTTGATTGACATTAGTCTCGTAGCTAAGGCTTGAAGTCCTCTGGATTTCAATAACCCTTTTAGTACTGTTGTCACTTACTTATCACACTGTTCTCTGTCTTACCTACTCAATAAGTAGCAAAGGTTTGATTAACCACTGGCATCATATCCGTGTGAATGACCAATAAATTTTGAGTTTTGTGAACGCTGTAGTGTACTGTGATGGTGAAACAGTGAACATGATAAGATACAAAAATAGTCTCATTGATTTAATGGTAGCACTCATGCTCTTAAACTGGGGTGACAAACACTGGAATGTAGGCAGAGAGCAACAAAACTATTATTATGTTATTATGTTGTGGAATTACATGATCCATCCCAGATCGCTCATTTTGAAGTGAGCAACTGCCAGGTGATCAGCTGCAAACCCATGATATCCGGATTACTAAGGCATCCAGAAGCAGCTGCTTTTTCTACTCTGTGACCAATAGAAACGCTTCTATGTGCGTGCATGAAACAGCTGCCCCTAAGCAAAGCAAGTGGAATATTCCTGGTGAGTTCAGCTGAGCTCTCACTCTCTCTCACTCACGGCCGTCAAATCGGACTTCAGTGCAAATCCTGCTGACTATGCTAAGTGTTTTGTTGTAGAATCACACCGTGATCCAATTTTGCACATTTTCCATTAGGGTAGCTGCTGGTTGTCAGCCGTACGCCCATCTTTATGGTGACTGCCTCTAAGCACTGCAGCATTTCCTGGTGATGTTAGCCGAGTTCTCTGTCACTCACCCTGTACCCTTTTTTGCCGAGCACTTGTCAATGCAACTGGCCTTGTTAACACCAAAAAAACTGTTTTTCTGCTGCACTCAGAACACTATTCAAAATACAAAATAAATACAAAAACACCAAAAACGATCCTTGTGTACCGTTTAGAGCAGCAGCTAATCTGACACATGGGAAATCTTAACAGCTGTGAACTTGACCCCGGACACAGGCAGACGGACATCATGGTTTCACCACACACTGTTTATTTACACCAATATATACAATTATTACGTGCACTCACAACCCCAGTGCCTCCAGCACCGGTTCCCCAAAGTCCAGGCCACACAGTTCCAATGCCTTTCTCCTGGCCGCCTCCCGTCCTCTCTCTCCAGCTCAGTCTGCTTCCTCCCGACTTCCACCTCCTGACTGGAGAGAGGCGGCCCCTTTTATGGGGACCCGGATGGGCTCCAGCTGCTTCCCGGCACTTGACGTTGGCCACACCTCTGTGTGGCGGAAGTGCCGGCTGCGCACCCGGAAGCCGTCCGTGTGTCCCCTGTCGTCTTCCCCCCGGCACTTCCTGGTGTGGCGGAAGTGCCGGGCTCACGGGACAATTAGGCACTGGGGCAGCGCCTGGTGGTGGCCACGGGTCCCTACAGGGCTGGGCTTTCAAGCCCTGTACCCGAGGCCCCCTGCATAACCAGGACGGACGCCCCCACTCGGTCTGGAGGAGGCACACGCCCTCCTCCGGTCCTCCAAGGCGTCCCGACCGGGCTCCAGCCCCGGCCGAGGACCATACGGGATAAACCGGCATCGGGGCGCCGCCTGGCGGTGACCACGGGCCCCTACAGGGTAGGGCTTCCATGCCCTCGACCCGTGGTCCCCAACAGAACCAGGACGGACGCCCCCTCACGGTCTGGAGGAGGCACAAGCCCTCCTCACGTCCTCCTGGGCGTCCCGGCCGGGCTCCAGCCCCGGCCGGGGACCACACAGCAAAACAAAATCTCTACAAGCATCAAGCATCAGCCTCACAGATTTTATGGACTTCTTTATAGATATATTCAATAAAATAAGACTCCTGACTTCAAAGCCATCTCCAAGACTTACTAATGCTGTGTCACACCCACCTCGTTTTGTGCACACTACCTTAGTAATTTTAATATAACAGCAGTACAAATTACTTTGATTTCTATAATGAAAACTACTACCACATCTTTAGACTCAGTCCATAAAAATTAACAAAAAGCTCAGTGAGGTTTCAGGCAGCACCCATTTTTAACAAAACCAATTTATTTTTGAGTAACTAATGGGCAGTTTTGTGAATGTTATTGTTCAAGTGAGACATACCAGTCTTAACTAAATTCAAGCTGCTGAGTCCATATTGCCTCATTCCCAAAGGCTAACCTGCTACATGATTTACTGTAGCGGACATAAAAGACAAGGAGGTGCTGGGGCATCACCATCATACTGTAAAGAGTGCTATAGCTTTCCAGAGTAGCAGAACATCACTCTACCTTAGAAAGCTAAGCTTTTTGTTTTTCCATTATTTATGGGGGCCAAAACTTAAAAATCACGAGTGCAATGGAAGCAACCAAATAAGAAAAGAACAATATAAATCAAATACACATGAACACTTAATTGTTTCAACTTGGATGTTGTTATCTTATAACAAAATGTTAATGAAATTGTTTTCAAAACCTATTGGTACAGCGGTTAGCACTCCTACTGTATAGTTCCAGAAATCCGGTTTTGAATCCCAGCCATATTTGAATCCCAGCCTCCTTGCAATATTATTCAACCATAGGACATCTTTGTTAATGCAATCCTCGTGAACATATGCTGATATGATTTGTCAAAAGGACATTGGACAATGAGGGGCTAGGGGTATTCATCTTGACCCTGACAAGCTTGAAGAAGCAGCAGGAATAAAGAGAAGCAGGAGGAACACAGACACCAAGAAGACTCATGCCATGAAACGTAGCAATGTAACCTTCAGATACTGAATGCCAATACACATTGGATGTGTTGTCCAGTAACATCTACTGTATGACAACTCCCGAAAAAGTCAGGATTTATGGTGATTTGTCATATCCATTTTCTTTTCTCTTCTGCTTTTGGAACATTTAAGTATTTAGTGTTAAATGACTGAAGATAAGTGTAAACCTTCCCTCTGCTTGACTTGTTCTATCTTGCCATTAGGTGTATAGACAATAGAAGGAGACATCCTCCAAAACAGAAGTGAAACACAGTAGCAGTCAGTTCTGTGGTGAAGTGGCATCAGTAGTCCCAGGTGCAAGTGCTTAGTGGTTCCAGGCTGGGTCTTCTTCCTGGTCAGGTGAGTGCAAAGATAAGCAAACGATAATTGGGATCAAAGATGCAGGTGTGGGTCTATGTAACAAATAACCTGGGTATGGGAATAAAACATTCTATGTTTAAGTATAGGGTCTGTCACCCCAAAATCCCTTTTCTTAAAGAAACACCATCTTAACTTGTAGTACAGATGTTCCTAAGTTTCATATATAGAATAGATGACATTTTGATGTTTTTTAACTGATTATAAGCTAGAAAAGTCCTCTAAATGAAGAGCAAACTGCACTAAAGTCAATGGTGGGTCAGAATTGACCCACAGTACATGGCTGTGTTCAAAATTTGCTAGACATCCGGATTTTTTTTTGCTTTTTGTAAATATAGAGCACATTTGTGAGCTAAAAGGATAAGGATGTTTTCATGGGTTATGAATAAACAATTAAATTCAGTGGAAATTCCATTCAAGTCAACAGTGGGACAAACTGACCCAAAAGACAAGGCAAGAATGTTTGAGTAGCTGTTGAAATTATGGGATGTTTACTTTTCTTACTGTTCATTTTTTGAAGGAAATGTAGGGAAAGTCGCAAAGTTTTAGCTTGTTTTTACCACTCTCAAGCACAAAAAATGAGTCACATTTGACCCAAGGATGTTGTAATGGTTAAGAAACTACATTTACAACTGGAGTCCCCAACTCCGGTCCTCCAGGACTGGAGTTGGGTACCCCTGATTTACATGAAACACATATTTAATACTGCGGTCGCTAAGTAAAGAAAGGTCAATTAAAAACTGAATATTTTGGGGTGCCAACATGGCCCTCCCCATTTACTAATGAAGTCCAAAACAAAAACAACACTACATGGTGTGGAAAATGATAAAGAAAGGTAAGTGTCACATAGCCAAGTGGAATCTAATCATTTTGGCTGTGCCAATGGGTGCTCACACTGGTAGCTTCTCTCTAAGGTTATCTCCGCAATCAATGACACCTCCTTCTGGGTGGTTGTCCCTTTGAAGTTCTGGGACAGGAAGCGGCGGGGTCAGTTGCCCTCACTGTGCAGTTTCTCAGGACTGTGGAGGAAGAAAATGACAAGACTGTTAGCAGCAGCATCACCAGAAGTGGGTAGTAATGAGTTACATTTATTCCGTTACATTTACTTGAGTAACTTTTTAAAAAAATTGTACTTCTAAGAGTAGTTTTACGGCACCATACTTTTTACTTTTACTTGAGTACATTTGTGAAGAAGAAACGCTACTCTTACTCAGCTACATTGGGCAACAATCAATTTGTTACTTTTTACCATTTACACATTAGATACACTATATTTTTTCCAGAGAGAAGCCGCCAGTTGATCTACTGCATGACTGTTTCACCAATCAGACGTAGCAACAATAATCACAAGACTCTGTTTCACCAATCAGATGTAGCAACAATAAATCACATGACTCCGTTTCACCAATCGGACGTAGCCATGCAGTCACATGATCACACACAAACTGTGGTGGCATAGCGGCACAAACTCCTTACAGACAGTGGACAGGGAAAGAAAGAATACATGAAAAATAGCAGAGGTAACTGTCTCCAATGCTGAAACTGAAGAGGATGAGGATGAACACCCCTGGCCTCTTATAAAAAACATGTTTCTCTTACACTGCAGCCTGTGAGAGACTTTTTAGTGATGCGGAGCTCCTGTTCACTGCTAAACGGTCACAGCTTCACTGCAAGAACCTTGAGAGTCAACTCCTGCTGAAGCCAAACCATCACTTCACTGAGTGAAGAACAAGCACATTTTAACCAAACATGCACAGGCAGTCCTGGTAAAGTGAGACTTCTTGTACGTGCACAAGCTGCCTTGTTCTCATGTTATTTTCTATCAGCTGTGCTATTTGGAGGGCAGGTGAATATGTAGTATTATACTGTCAGTGTACAGTGTATCTTGTCACTGTAAGTAGTTTGCACTGTTCAAACAGACATGTTACCTACTGTAGATATCGGCTTCAAAAGCTTTGTTGTGAAAAACTGAGATTTGGAACTTTGTGTTATTTGTGCATCTTTATTTTGTAAAGAAGTTATTTATTTTTACTCATTTTTTATTTTATTATTTGGAAATAGCAGAATTTGCACATTATTTTATATTTTTGTCTGTCTTATTACATTTCTAAAAAATAAATCATTTATTATGATCAAACAGTTATTCAGTACTTGAGTAGTCTTTTCACCAAATACTTTTTTACTCTTACTTGAGTCATTTTTTGGATGACTACTTGAGTAATATTATTTTGAAGTAACGCAACTCTTACTTGAGTACAATTTTTGGCTACTCTACCCAGTTCTGAGCAGCCCCCCCACTTGTCCCTGGGTGGTATCACATGGATTGTGATCCTCAGACGTGCATGTGTGACAATCTAAATTTATAAATACTTTATTCATGCCAAAGGGATAACTTCTTAGAGCTTAGAAGGAGTTTTGTTTTCCCGGTATTGTACTGTCTCGTAAACTGAATTTCTCTGTAATTACCTATTTCACTACACGTAGCCTCCTGTAATAATTGAATACTTTATATTTACCTGTAATTTTGTTTGAGCTTTTAGTTTCTGTTACTTTGAAAAATCTAAACCACTCATATGGTAGACGAAGGTTCTACCTGAAAGGAGGAACATTCTTGCCTTATGTTTTGTGTCTTTTTTATTAAGTTTAAATTAATTGCCATGAAACTTGTTGTCAGAATCTTTGCACCCCACAGAAAAAGCATGAAAAAACAGGATTAACAAGATAAATGTACAAAAAGCTTACGCTTTTGCACAGCAAAATACACATACAAATGTAAATACACAACAAAGAAATAATCTAAAATGAAAACTGGGACCTTGATTGTGGTAGAGTTTTCAGTCTTTCCGAACTCCAGCAATGTCAAGGATGCTGCACAGGTGCTGAAGTCTGATTTGTGTGGTAGAGAGATCCCTTTTTAAACAAATAATTTTATATTCAGAGTGTTGCACCTGCTGAATCAAGTACAAAGCATATCATGAGCATATCAAATCGATGTTTTCAACAATAAAGCCTTTTACTTCACAGATTATTGTGTCATAAACACTGTAAAATATGACACATATTAAAGGGAAAAATATACACATAGCAAAAAGGAACCTCACCCTGTCTGTTCATTTATACTTTGAAAATAGAATTTCACTTTAGGACATCATTCATTCACATGTACTCTCTTTGTTTAGAAAGGCAAGTCAGCCCTAAAGAGAAAATGTATGCTTGAAATATGCCATTTATAAAATGTAAAAATAAATTAATTAAAAAAAGAAATGTACTTGTGCATCCTAAGCCTAGGATGCAACCAATTTTCAAGCTGTACTTTACAAACTTTTTGGCATGGACAAAATTAGACAAGCACTTTAATACATAGTAATCGCATTCAGCATTTACATCTAATTACAGTGTTCACTCCAGACCACACCACTTATGCCATTTAAATATTTCTTAATATAGCAGCCATTGGATCACTGACAAACAAACAACATGATATCTTTGTGGTTCCTTTAGGAGTTATTGTATATTGCATGTATTATTTCTTGAGTTATCGAGTCTGAACCTTTTGTAGATCGCAGGTGAACTTTTTCGGTGAATTCCGCTGTGTGGTGTGAACTTTGCTATAAGGAGTTTGTCAGTGACAAGTCATTCTGAAATTTATTGCATTAGTTTGACTACTCATAATTGCATATGGCAGAACAAAGTTGCATTTTAAATATTTAAAATATGATTTTGATTATTCGGAATCCAGTTTTGACGCATCTGCAACATATCTGTGACTGTTTAAATCTTGTCAAGTTTGACATTTTTTATTGATGATTTTAAAGCGTTGCAGTAATTACATTTTAAGTAATCAAAATTCGACTTAGGCATATGTGTAATAATATTGTGACAGTCTGGATTTAAATTGGAGATATCTGTAAATAGGTATTGAGCATTAAAAATGTGAATTGCAAATTAAATACTAACTAGTTAAAAATCAGCATTTGTGATATACTCAGTTACTATTTTTACTTGTTAAAACTTGCATTTCAGATAACTAACATTTCATTTTAGATATCCTCTCATCAGACATGTTAATCTATCAGTAAACATATTTGCAAAGGGAAGGATGTGTTGAGATAATCATTATGGCAGAGAGAACAATCAGCTAGATCAAGAGATCTAAGTCAAAAACGAATGTAAAAGTCAAAAGCAGGAGATTATAAGCCTGCAGCAACGAAGCCAAACTGAGAAGAAAATGGACAGGCAAGGATCTACCAACATATCAAAACTAGCAAGGCTACAAAGCAAGAAGTGCAAAAGAGGTTTTTGTTCTGCAAACTCAGATAGAGAACTGCATCTGTGGGTGACTTCTTAACCTGTCGCGTTGTTAGCATTAGGGTCTCCACCCCTGTGATTCCACCCCTAAACTTCACCGGCAGTGCCCTAACGTTGGGTACTCGAAATGGCAGAGCCTGTCATAAACAAAACAGCAATGGAAATGGTTAAAAATAAATAGAAAATCCTAAACTGAACATTATACCAAGAAATAATACAAACAAATCTTGCATTCAAAACCCCCACATACAAGGTCTCAAAACAACAGGACATAACGTATCTGTTTCATTATCCAGGGAGTACTGAAATATGAAAATGTGCACAGCCTATAGACCCTTCCTTGAATATGCTCTACATTAGGGTCTCTGTATCTTTCTCAGTGTATGTTTCTCTCCCTACTTCCTCCTGCCAAATGTTGGTCTTTGCTATGAATACTCTGGAGATTCACAAAACACTTATCATTCTTAACAGTTCTTGGAGCAAAAGGATATGATCAAGACATGGGATATTACAGAGGGTTGAAACAGAATCAAAAACTAAACGCAAATGTCTAAGCCAAAAGTTACATCCAATACATTCACCAAAACCAAAAAAACAAAATCAAAGTCAAAAATAAGCATTGCAAAGTCTTGACACTAAATTTTATTTCTTGTCTCTAACTTTATTTCAGAATAATCCAGAACATCCACACCACTATCCTAAACTGGTAGACCGTGGCGACAAGCATGTCAAGTGATCTTCACATTACGTGACTGGTAGTGGGCACATCAACTGTAAACAATATGGTTGTTGCCATGCAAAGACAGTCACAAAATGGCAGAAACCATAAAAGAACAGAACACAAAACAAGAACTGTTTGAGAGAAACATGCATAAATTCCAAAAACTAGACACATTGGATAAGGGATGTCAAAAACTTAAATTCTTAACAGTTTGGAGCTCTTCTGAAAGATTTATTGGGAGCTGAGTGAAATCTGTCTGTAATCTTCTTCTTCTGGGTTAAAGGTTTCCAGACTAGAGACAGAACAGACAGATCAGTTATCTGTAAATTTCCAGACTTTGTCCGTTTGGGTATTCTCTTTTATTTAATCCCTCTTAAGGAGTTTTGTTGATCTCATTCTCTTCAATATCTTGAATTCAGATTCTAGCTATACAAAATGTAATTAGAGACAGCTACAAATCACATTTTAACCCAACTAAAATGAACAAGTTAAAGTTCACTGTGATGTTATACGCCCAATCCTACTGGAAGGCCAAGAAAGACATAAGGAGAAATAGAAATTGGGAATGGCACAAGTCATGGGTTCTCTCTTAAGCCATTGCTGTCCTTAATATGCTTAAATATAGTCAGAACTAAGGGGAAGAATGATCAAAAGGTAGAAATGAGACCAAGGCAACAGGTAAGCAAGCAACTATTGGACATCCATTGGCACACGTCAAAGCCATTGTGACTGACTTTTAAAATGTAGTGCTATATGATATAAATATGAAAAAGACAAAAACTGATGGTATTACTCAAAGAAACGTAGAGAAAAATCAGCAAAATATTCAGACAAAGCAGTGTGGTTTGGTGATTTCAAATAAAAGTATTTGTGAAATGGAGATTATCATCACTATGAAAAGGGTTGAATGTGTTCACTGAATTTATCAACACGGAACTCATAAAGAAGATTATGAATACAATCCCAGAAAAATTTATGAGAAAAAAATGGGATCTGAAAACTAAACAAAATGGTTAAAACTGGGTGTAGCTCCTGGCAAGTAAGGCAGGATCAAGCACTGGTCAAACCAGTGACATGAGGTGAGGTTCATGGCTGGTGAGGCACGGACTCCTATAGAGTCAGAAGAAGAGTCACAAATTTATGAACCCCAAAGAGTAGCTTATTCACTATTTAATTAGTAGCATGCACATTGACTACTGGTTATGTTTCAAATCTCATCATCATTCTTTACACACACATAGGTAAGGCGCATATTTGGCTAAGAAAGAACGTTACATTTATAACGGCGAGAGAGCGCATTTGCTCTGCACCCTCCATGTGTTCTAAATTTGCCGTTGCAATTCCACAATTCATACTCATTCAGTACAAATGAAAGTATAGAGTGGCATACAAAAAAACGGATTTAAATTTTGACCGTTATTTAAATATTTAGTTGTTTTTAAAAGCTTTTAATTCTGATGCTTTAATCAATTTTAATACAGACTGTTCAACAAAAGGATAACAAGAAAAACAAAGGAATATTTTATTTAAGGTCAAAATTTAGTTTTTTAATATTGGATTTTTTTTTTTAGTCTCATCTATTTTTTTTTTGTAAAATTGAAATCTGTTTAAAGTCTTACCTTTATTTGTAAATGAAGCTCATGCACTTATCCTTCTCCACGAAAATCTCAGTCACTTTCTTATAAATATCTTCCTTATTTTACTTTAGTTTCAAAAGTCTCATTTTGACATTCTGATATCGCTAATTTATTGGCACCCAAGCCTCTGTGTAGAAGAACAGCACCAGCAAGGATCTGTTGTGCTCACATGCGCCCCCTTCAGGGCAGCATGGTAGTGTCTGCCTCACTTGGTGCCTTTTCACTGCGGCATTATGTCTGATCAGCAAGACTAAATATGTAATACACATTCATTAAAGATATTAGCCAGACTGTGGAATGTCAGGGTGTATAATAAACGTGTCTGCAAACATTATGTTGGCGACATACAGAGAGACAGCAACAGGCACGCGCCAATTGCATGCATCAACCCAGTGTGTGAGGGACTGCGCAGTCCGAGGTGAGGTGAAACTCATTGCTGCCGCACTTCGCATTTCTCCTCTTTATTTGAACAGGAAATGTGCCAATTCAGCGATTTTTGATTATAAAAATGATCAAAATTATTGTAATCATACAGAAAACAAATTTATAGCACAGACCAGTGGACACATTTATTTTATGTTATTATTATTGTTTTTTTTACTTTTCATGATGACAGGTGAGGCTCTGCCTCAAACGCATGCCGAAAGAAATCTCTCAGTCCAAAAATTTGTTTTAAAAGATGTAGTGAAAATTCAAAGCAAACAGTCCACACAAGAATAATGAAAAAAGGTTGTTAAACACATAAAATAAAAGGCAAAAAAACCTGGAAAATATGTCTCTTCTCTAAACTTAGCTTTTCTTGCCAAACTTCAGTTGTTTTTATACTTAAAGATGCTTTACTCTACCTTCAATACGCTGTAAATGTACAGCACTGCACATTCAATAGAGCATGTTAACTTTCATACTATTGGGCACGTTAAGGCCCGGTTTAAAACCATGTGCCCTCCATGCTTTACCCTCGGCAAGGCAGGTCACTAACTGAGACTAATCTGTGGTCAGAGAGACAAGAAGTAGTTAGAATATACCAATTCAATTCAACTTGTGGCATCTCCCATAGACTATGCACTATTATTTAGGCAAACATTTTACATAACTTAAATAACTAGCAAATGGCTCTTACACCGGGGTTCAAAGAGAGAAACAACAAAACCAGACATGTTATCCAAAAATCAAAGTCTAAATTGTGAGCCAAAGTCAAAAAATAAAAAAATAAATAATGCGCATAGATCTCAAAGAATGAATCTAATCATAGAGAATATGAGACTGCGCAAGTGGATTTTAAATGGTCACACCAATTATGTAACCCTGGTTTATTGTAGGAATGGCGACAAAAAAGATGGGAGAAAATTGTAAACATCAAAATTAAAAATTGGAATAAAAAACTCTGCAGTGGGCTGGCACCCTGCCTGGGGTTTGTTTCTTGCCTTGTGCCCTGTGTTGGCTGGAATTGGCTCCAGCAGACCCCCGTGACCCTGTAGTTAGGATATAGCGGATTGGATAATGGACGGATAGAGGGAATAAAAAACTGATGCCAGAAAACAGATTCCTAGGTCATAAAACCCCAGAATACATGTGTTATTTTTGTCACTTCAATCCAAATAGCAATTACAATAGTATTATACAGTTTAGGCACATTAATTTTGTGGAAGCTATGAATAGTAAGTTTAGACACATTTGAAATGTAGACATGGAGGATCAACAATAAGATTGTGGAGGAACCATGAACACATTCAGATTTTTAATTCAAGCAGATACATCGTACAAAGAGCAAGCAAAAGCAGAACATTTTAAAACATCATTCTAGACAGAAACCTAAGAACATTAGGTATGTAACAAATGAGAAATCATTCAGTCCATCAAGGGCGTTTGTTTAGCTAATAGCTGAGCTTTTCCAGTATGTTCTTAATGGTTGTCAGTGTTTCTGCTTTAACTACATGTTCAAGTAGTTTGTTCCAGATTCCCACAACTTTTTGACTAAAGAAGTGTTTCTTGGCTTCTGTCTTAAATGCATTTCTCCTGGAATTTCCACTGTAATTGCATACATGATTCACCATTTAGTTGAAAGAATTTGGCTGCATCTGCTTTATCAAAGCCTTTGAGAATTCTCCAAATCTGGGTTAGGCCCCAACACAGCATCTTCTGTTTGAGACACAACAGGTTTAATTCACAAAGTCTGTCAGAATAGGACACCCCCTTAATATTCTGTCAGCACACTGACAACACATTTTATGTGAGATCCAGGAGAGGCACGTCAAACAGAAAAAAGTCAAAATCAGAAGATCAAAATGCATAAGCAAAAAAGTCAAAAAATACGTTAGCAACAGGCCAGAGTTCAGCATAAGGTTTAGTAAGGGTTTTGGTGAATCTGCAGTTGAAATGAGGAAGTGAACTTTCAGATGACCTTTTAACTCACTGGGTTAATTACCCATGGATCATGACCTTTGAAGACACACCCCTGACAACACAGGATGCTGAACTAATGACAGACTAATAAAATGGTGAATAAACACCATCCAAAAACTTATACAACTCATAAGGTATATAGTAAATTGATAAATAAATGTCAGAAATTGGATTCTCTGATTCTAAACACCCCCATAACGAGTCTAATATAATACTATACTGCGAAATAAACTTAAACTCATAAAAAAAATATAAACACATACAAAATCATGACATATAACACTTGAGATGCGCCTGGTTGCCCTTCTCTGCACCACTTCAAGCGCTGCTGTTTTACTTGAGGTGTGGTGACCAGAAATGCACACAGTACTCCACATGCAGTCTCACCAGTGCATCACATAGTCTAAGCATAATCTCTTGATTTATATTCAACAGTTTTCAAGATATATCCTAACATTTTATTTCTCTTTTTAATTACCTCTGCACATTGTTTAGATAATACCAATGCTGTGTCAACATAAACTAAATCCTTTTCAGAGGTTGCTTCCTGTATGCCAGTATCTCCCATCTTGTATTTATAATTGAGGTTCCTTTTGTCCACATTTAGCACTTTGCACTTTTATACATCAAATTGCATTTTTCAAGGGTTCACTCAGTTCTGAAGCTTGTTCAAGTCTACTTGAATTGTTTTTGCTGCCTCCTCAGCATCTGCCATCTCTCCAATTTGAGTGTCATCTGCACATTTCACAAGTTTATCAATTAGATACATAGATAATAATTCTTTGCATTTATATAGCGCTTTTCTCACTACTCAAAGTGCTCAGCAATTGCAGGTTAAGGGCCTTCCTCAAGGGCCCAACAGAGCAGAGTCCCTTTTGGCATTTATGGGATTCGAACCGGCAACCTTCTGATTGCCAGTGCAGATCCCTCGCCTCAGATAGATAGATAGACAGATAGATAGATAGATAGATGTGAAAGGCACCAAATGATAGACAGATAGATATTTATTTTGTCACCAGGGGGAAATTTGGCTTTTAACAGAGGTTCCTTAATATATAGATATAGATATATATATATATATATATATATATATATAT
>JANRMT010062822.1:32976350-33009305 GCA_026402145.1 Polypterus bichir lapradei | reverse complement strand
GTCCTTTATTTCCAGCCCCAGGCGTGGTTAAATCTTTCTCGCAGGATGTATAACGCTGCTCGAGTTGTGGGGGGTGGCGTCTGAATGCACACTAAGGAGATGCCATCGGATCATCTGCTTTCTTTTTGCTGCCTCTGCTGGCAAGCTGCATGTTCTTTTTGTCACACTGCACGTCGATCATTTTAAAGCCTGTACTGCAGCTGTCCTTTTGCCACTTTGCGTCTCTGCCGCTCGCAATGTGAAGGGGGTGGGGCTTAACGCACACTAAGGAATTGCAGTCGGATCACCTGCTGGCTTGTTTCTGCTGTGGAACTGTGTTTTCTGCTTGTCGCAATTGTGTCAATCATTTCAAAGTCTGTACAGCAGCTGTTTCTGCTGCACGTGTTGTAAAGGAGGGGGGAAGAGAAGCAGTCTGATCATCTGCTGGCTTTCTGCTGCTGCTGCTGGCAAGCTGTGTGTTTTGCTTGTCGCTTGTCGTTGTTTTAACAGCTGGGAGTACATGATGTTTGTCTACCAAAGGCATTCCAACAACTGCTTGGTTAGATGTCCATGAACTTGTTTTAAATGTGGTCTCATTGCCTTGTCTCGCGGGACGTTAAAGTGTCTCTCGCAGGACGTCAAATTGTCTTCGCGGGACGTTAACCTGTCTTTCGAGAAGATCACGTCTTGTCTCCCTAGTCTCCCTCTCAGGATTTTTTTTTATAATAGAAATTTATATATATATATATATATATATATATATATATATATACAGTATATATCTCCCCCATGTAGTAATGAAACAGGACAAACTTTAAAAATTAAAAAAAAATGTTGCCACTGTATCTGATTGTGTTCAACTCTGATGGGAGAGCATCCCCATGTGGGGAGAACAGCACATAGCTGTAATATCTCTGCCAATGAGCAGGTACCCTCTAAAATACACATAGCTCTGATTTCTCTCTCGAAAACATCAAACATTACTCTTGAACAATCTCTAGATGATAATGTCTGCTGAACAAACAGGTATCGGTAGCTAAGCAGAGGCCAACATGTGGCGAGAGGTAGAGCGACTCAAACAGTGGCTGGCACGTGAGTGAGGATGGCCCTGCCCACCTGGCTCCCTACTCTTAAAGTCCTGCATCCCCCTCTTCTCGGCCCGCATCCTGTCTCTTGGAATCATGCAAATAAATTAGTGCCACAACCGAACTATAATAGTGCGATGAGAGAAGTTGCAAAATCGACCAGAATGTTCAAGCAAATTATAGAAAAAAACTTGATCTAAATCTATTAAGTAGTTCCATTAAGTAGACAGGCATACAGACAGACAAACATATGTTGGATTTTATATATATATATATGTATAGTGCATTTGTATTTATTTATTTATGATCTGAACACACACTAGAATAACTAAAAAGGAACAAAAATTAATAAGAATGAAAACTTCTGACTGGTCTGTTCCAGTTCCAGTCAGGTATTATACAGGGTTTTGCTGTTGGTATAAAGAAGCCCCCTTAGTGTTTCTTGACACACTTTTGTGAATGATTCATTGGCTGAATGTCTGCAGTGTAAGTGTGTCAGAGAGAGGATGTGCATATTTGTTCAGAATGGTTTTGTTTTAACTCTCTCCTTCACTACAACCTCCAGGGGATCCTTAGTGTGTCCCATAACTGAGCCTGCCCTTTTAAATACCTTGTTGATTTGGTGGGCCCCTCTTGAACTGATGTTAACCGCCCAGAACACCAACACTGTAGAAAATCGCACAGGCCATCACAGAGTTGTAGAAGATATGAAGGATGTCACTACCAGCATTAAAGTCTCCTAAGGATAAAGAGCCTGCTTTGCTCTTTCTTATATAGCTCCTCCGTGTTATGAGACCAGTCTAACCTGCTATTGATGTGAACCCCCAAGTACTTGTACGTGTGGACCACCTCTACATCCACTCCCTGAATTGTGACCGGACATAGAGGCTCTTTGGTGTGGCGAAAGTCTGCCAGTTCCTTGGTTTTGCTGATGTTAACTTGTAGACAATTCTTTCTGTACCAAGAAACAAAGTCCTCCACCTCACTCCTGTACTCTGTCTGACCCCACTTATCAATACACCCCATACATGCAGAATCATCTGGGAATTTCTGTAAGAGGCATGCCCTGATGTTATGTTTATAGTATGAGGTGTACAGAGTGAAGACTAAAGGAGACAGGACTGTTCCTTGTGCTGCTCCAGTCTTGCTCACAGTCCTCGAGTGTCAAAGTGCGGTCTGCCCACCATAGGCTCACCCACCTGCATATCTCTGAGTTTACCCCTTAACAGTGATGGCTGGATGGTATTGAAGGCGCTGGAGAAATCAAAACACATAATCCTTCCAGTGCTGCCAGCTCTGCCCAGGTGAGACTATGCCTTATGGAGTAGACAGATAATTTCATCCTCCACTCCAATCTTTGTCTGATAGGCAAACTGCAGTGGGTCCAGGTTTTATTCCACTGGAATCTGTCATTTATATAAATTAGAAAAAGTAACAACAGTCCATGGGTAGACTTCTGAGGTACTCCACTAATGACCCCACTCCACTCCATTCTCCTCTTATCTGTACTCTTTATCTTCTGCCGGTTAACCAACTTGAGGTCCAGTTTTGTAGATTACCTCTGATACTAACAGCTTCTAGTTTTAAATCAAATTTTCAAAATGGGATGTATCAAAGGCTTTTTAAAAATCCAAGTAATTTGTTGTATGTTTTGCCAACAACTGACATTGATGTATTAAAGAAGGAGAATTCTGGTGAGAGAAGTAAAGTACTTTAATAAGAGGAAGAGACCTCACGTGAAAACCAATAACGTATTTCTAGGAATATAAAACAAAGAACCCGACTATTCCCTCTGCTGAGAATAAATGGACGGGCACAACAGTAAACTGAAATTCATTGAAAATCTACTCCCAGGGGAAACCGGGTAAGCTTTTGGGTAGAATCAGATATTACTATGATGCTGTTGCTACATAAATTGCTACCCAATGATTGGACTCCTACTAACTTTCCTGTTAATTACATGTATATAGAATTTGCTTTCTCCTCCTTTGCTGTATGCCCTATCTCTGTCTCCTTGAAGAGGCATCATCAAAACTGTGGAAACTTTCAGCCAAAAGACCCTCTGACATCAGATTTGTAAGCCTCAGCTTACTAGGAAAATGCAAAACACACCTGCTGTAATGCAGAGCATGGCACGTGCTGAAATACATCTTCATCATCCTGATTAGCACCACCTGCACAAAACACACAGAGTACACTTCCAGTAATCCGAACCCAATTAATCCAAACTGCTGCTTAAACTGACTCTTGTTACTTTAATATGGACTGCTTTGATTTTGATGTGAATCATCCCACCTTTATGCAGAGGTAGAGTAGTTAAGATTAAAAAAATAATCATTCTATTTTATGTAAACAGCGGAGAGAAAATGATATTGGCAGAAGGAGGGGTGTGGGCTTTTATTTACACCGGGTGGGAGGAATTGTGGGCATTATTTTAAAAGCTGGAGCATTCTTTGAGTGCTTTCAGGCTCGTACCTTGACATAATTTGTAGCTGACAAGTGCAGAAAAGGAAGATATTGATATAGGGTAAAGTAAAAAAAGAGCAGTGTTTTTACAGTTAACACATTAATAAAAGGATATATGGATGTGTATATATTGAAAAAGTTAAAAAACATAAAAGCCAACAAAGATGCTCTTGTGTTTTTCTACCTACATCCTAAGCTTTTTTATTTGTTTTTTTGTAGTTATTCCTGTCTTCATATAGACAGACTAATCAGGACTTTGTTTCAGAGCAGCAGCTTCTCTAATTTTAAACAAACTCATCCCTCCTTTCTTGCTCGGCATTCCTATTGTATGAAGAACGCCCAAAGTGTTGTGACATTCTGTGAGAGTTATGGCCAAGACTGTCACATTCTGTCATTCTGCCACACCCTCACTATGTTTTTGACACACATGTCGCTTATGACATGTGTAATTTATTACTCTGGCCACACCTCCCACTTTCAGTTACATGGCAACTACAAACATGTGACAGTCCCCTGAAGCCAACCTGCCGCACACATTGACCAGTCGTGCCTAAGTCATTGAGCTCCATCATGTCATTTGTTCCAATGGCTTTGTCTAGTTGCATTATTTATGGTTTTAACCCACATTACGTTCTTTGCCTGTGTAACCTAATCATTTTGTCCAAGCTGTCTGTAAGTTTTCCGTGTGCATCCTCTGCTCTGTACCTTCATTTTTACAGAATGGATTCCAACCCTTTTTTTCTTTTATCAGGTTTCCTTGGCCTCCACTTCTCCAGCTAATTAATACATGTCCATTTTCAATATTGTCCTTTCAAGCACAGTCCAGATACTGTATATTCATGCCTCACATTCACTGTAAAATTGCCTGACCCTATTGCTAGTAGCCAGCTGAATTACATTTCTGCATACATTTCTTTTATGGGTTCTGCTTTGTAACTGAGTCATGTAATACAGAAGAGAGGACATTGGAAACAAATTGTGAGCCATGCTACACATGTGAAATTGTGCGGGTGTAAAATTAGAGTAACTGTTTGTGATGATTTGCAAGCAATCTAGTGTGCAATGGCTGCTACTTCCCTGATTTTGCGTCAGATGTCCTTTGCCTAGCACTTTTCCTCAGCTAAGGGCCATCTCACATTAGATGATTTTCCCAGAGATTTTCAGCTTTTATTTACATAATCCTAATGAGTAGAAGGCAGTTGATGGTGCACTCCCATGATTCCTGTGTAACCGGCGTTCACTGCATGCACTGTACTACTGTTCTCTGGCTTTGAATCCACTTAACCTCCAAAGCTTCTGTGTTGTGTCTTGAAAACTGCCACAAAAGAATAAGGCAACAACACTGAGCTCCTTTGTCTGTTAATATTTATTATTAGCAGGCTGAAATGTTAAGACAGAAAACACATGAGCGCTCAAGCTCTGCCGTGTGGTCACGTAGGCACAATACATAGAAAAAAAAAGGCAGTGTGCTTCGTGGTTACTCTCTCAGGTGGCAGTTAGCGTATCATAATCCCTTGGACCAATAGCGTGAGTTTTCCGCATTCGACTTATTATAAAATACCAGAACTTACACCAGTGGTTCTCAAACTGTGGGGCGGGCCCCCCTAGGGGGGCGTGAAGTAACAAAAAGGGGGGAGCGAAGATGTGAAAAAAAGAAAACAAGAATCGAAAATATGAAAAATACATCTATTGAAACCAAAACAAATTAACTTAAACTACTTTCTGCTACTAGAAAAATAAATATAGAGTTAGATAAATGTCGATAAAAGTTAAGTAGGTATAATAAAATATGCATCTATGATATATCATTAATTAAAAAATAACAAAATATTAGTGGGCTCCTTTCAAAAAAACGTTAGGGGGGCACAATTAAAACTGTTATGAAAACTCGGGTTGCAAATACTTAAATGTGGAGAAACACTGACTTATACGGTAAAATCAAGCCCCGACTTATCTGCGGGAGAACTTAAACGCGAGTATATACGGTATTATTTTCTGTTGAATTACACTATATTATTAATATTATCTCTCTATTAAAATAAAAAAAATCTTTGGAAGAGAGACGAGATGTGACTTTCTCAGAGAGACACTTTCACGTCCCACAAGACGAGACTTTGTGCAAAGAGATTTAACCACGCCCGGGGCCGGAAATAAAAGACAAAGAGTAGATGACAAAGTAGAATGTCGTAGAGAATTCAGAAACATTGGCGTGATACACATGCAGATCAGGTTGGAGATAATGGAAGTATGACAATTTGAAAGTCTCAAAAAAAGATAATAAAGATCACATTATTGCAAACAAATGGAAATTATTACTCGGTGAAATAACGGAACAGCGAATAGAGATCAAATATATTGTTCGGATTTAAACTTTAAGTCGGAGACTTGTAGATCGTCTAATTCATGTTGCCATCACAGAAAAGTAGTGTTTTTTTCCAATGATGATGTGTATTCCCGAGAATTAAAAGATTTGTTGTTTGCTGAAAGTGAAATCCACATTCGCAAGTGATGGAGACGTGAAGTTGCTGGTGCGTAGTGCAGGCGGGGGGGGGGGGTTGGGGGGCAAGTTTTTTGTTTCTCACACCCTCATACACCTTTATCGTAAGAGCATCCCTTATCTACGATGGAGCATTTGATCAGAAGAAAATATGAAACTGGTTTTACATTAAAGTTGTTTAAGTGGTGAAAGAAATTGGTAACTGCGCTGCTGCGACAAAATTCGATGTGTCTGAGAAACTGGTGTGAGATTGGAGGAAGCAAGAAGATGTAAAAAAAAAAATGAAGTGTTGCATTTTTGAAAGGGCATATACTGTAAGTCAGATTTTATGATGTTTCAAGACCCAACTTATATGCGAGTATATACGGTACATCTTTTCTATATAAAAATTACATTTTAATTTAAACACATTTTGACAGTAAATGATATTAAATTGTGTTACCAAACCACAATACATGGGGACTAAGAATCAATAATACAATACAATACAATACAATACAATTTATTTTTGTATAGCCCAAAATCACACAAGAAGTGCCGCAATGGGCTTTAACAGGCCCTGCCTCTTGACAGCCCCCCAGCATTGACTCCCTAAGAAGGCAAGAAACACTTGTAGGGAAAAAATTGAAGAAACCTTGGGAAAGGCAGTTCAAAGAGAGACCCCTTTCCAGGTAGGTTGGGCGTGCAGTAGGTGTCAAAAAGAAGGGGGTCAATACAATACAATACAATACACAGAACAGAACAAATCCTCAATGCAGTATAAAAATAAAAATTTTAGAAGTACGGAGTAGAATTTAACAGTAGATGATATCACATAATATGATTTGGATTTGTTTAGAGTCCTGGAGACCTCATCCATCAAGCTGCCTCCCCCATTTGGCCATTCCACAGCTGAAATAGCGCTAATCCGATGAAAGGACCCCTCTTTCCCATGATTCCTGTGATCCTCCATCAGGGATGACTTTACCATAGGCAGGCAAAACAACTTGGCAGGTGGGCCGTGGCACCAAGTGCCACATTTGAGTACCGAGAAGAGAAACAGAATAGGTGAGAGTTAGTATCAAATTATAACTATCATATTACTTAAGTTTTAGTGCTAATAGCTAACAACAGAGATGCAGTCTGTTCAGTTAATCAGCAGCTCTAGTCAGGATATGCTAAACTGAAGTAGTGAATCTTCAGCTGGGATTTGAAAGCTGAGACTGAAGGGGCATCTCTTATAGTAGCAGGAAGACCACTCCACAGTTTATGGGCCCTGTAACTAAAAGCTCGACCTCCCACTGTTATTTTATTAATCCTTGGAATCATAGGCAGGCCGGCATCTTGAGATCTTAATGTGCGCATAGACAAGTAAGCCGGACCTTGGCCATTTAATGCTTTACATGTTAAAAGGAGGATTTTGAAATCTGCTCTAAACTTAACCGGGAGCCAGTATAAGGATTTAAGAACTGGAGTTATGTGTTCATATTTTCTTGTTCTTGTAATAATTCTTGCAGCAGCATTTTGGATTAACTGGAGGCTGTATAAAGAACAATTTGAACATCCAGTGAACACCACATTGCAGTAGTCAATCCTACTAGAAATAAATGCATGAAATAATTTCTCGGAATCCTGTTTATTTTGGAAGCGCCTTAATTTCCCAACATTTTGATAATAATAATAGGCCACAGAGCATGGGCACACATAGGGCTAAAGAGAGGAACTTGCGCAATGGGATTACAAATGCCAGTATGAGTACAAAGATTGTTAAGCCCTATAACAGTACTATGTGCAAACGCTTCTCCTGCTCATTTGTCTCTTCATTTGTTTGGCAGCTTCAATAACAAGTTTTGTGGTGGGGCAGCAAGCACAAAAGGTGGAGGATAAGTGACAGAGATCTCAGTTGACGTCATCAGGAAACGCTCCACTTGCAGTGTTTAGAGGCAGTCCTTGTGCACATGATCTTAGGGTTTTTTCCATTAGCTCGTGCTGCAAAGAAGCTGTTACTGAAGGCTTCCAACATTCAGACACTGGCTACTGTCGGTTACCACAGTGCAAATGTCTGAACTCAGATGGATTGTGGTATGATTCCTTATCAAAACACTTGGTGTTGTCAGCACAATTTGTACTATGGATGGGTGGAGTGTTGTGGTGGTGCATTGCAAAAAAGGTTGGGAATGAGTGAGAAAGTATGTCCCTGTGCGGCATGTTAGCTTAGTGGTCTGCTCTGCTGCCACCTCAAAACTCCATGAACCCAATGACTGTTTGTTTGCATCATTTTCTCACACTCGAGTGGCTTTTTCCTGTGATTCTAATTTATTTCCACATCCCAAAGTTGAGTATGAAGACCTAACTGCCAGCTCTCAGTGTATACAATAAAATGAAGAATTTGATTTCAGAAAATGGATGGAGGAATGCATATACCCTGAAAAAAATAAAATGACAAGTTGTTATCAAATATCTACATGGCAGTTTTGCTGGTGTTTTCAATGAACTGCAAATACTTGGTTGTTTCCTGTCATTTTTTTTTCTCTTTCACTAGATTTCAAAACATTTTAAACAAAGCTCACAACTTGCTCATTCCTTACATGTATCTATAATAATCCCCTCAAGATTGTCTCTCAACATATTTTTTTTTTTGTCCAATCCGCAACTGTGAAGCAGAGCTGGTGAAATTCTTCATCACACCTGCAAATCATTAAGAAAAAAAAACTCTTAAGGCTGCACCCATCTGGTTAAATCAATTAGGGGCCGGAGCAGTAAGATGTGGAAACACATTTCAAGCTCTGTCGGCTGTTTCAGAGGGTAAAAGAATTCGGCTGGTAATGGTGGATATTTTGTCAGGCTTTTTCTAAGTCAGTTGAGTATTTGATATCTTGTTTAGCTCAAGTGGAACAATACATTAGCATCTTCTCATTCAAAATCCCTCGTAACGGAAAAACATTAAATACTTTCACACAGTCACATAAATTCTAAAAAGAAGCACATAAGTGCTATTTGTATAATCTAGTTAGCAGTAGCTGCCTGAATACTATTCTTAAATCAAAATAGAAAAAATAAAATAAAGCCCCATCTCATCTGCCCCATCCATCCTTTAAATAAATGTGAGTCTATTTAATTTCTGTATGCTTAAGCAGATAGGCAGTGTGATCTTGACAGGGCTCAGTGTAGGGTCAGTGATTTAAACAGGAGCAATGGTGCTTTTCTTAACATGGCCTGACTGACACCAAGCCTGTGGTTATGATGAATGAACCTCCTATGGCTGAAAAGCCACTAGTTAAACGTATAAAAGTGTGTCGTACAGTATGTGCAGAGGAGGCGTTACATAGGGCTTCCTCCCACAATCCAAAGACAAGCAGGTTAGGTGGCGTCAGGGATGCCAGGGGCAACGACCCGGCTGGGACGCCGTGAGGGACCGGATGTGGGTCTGCGCCCACCCTGGATCACGTGGTGGCCGCCTTCCTGGTTGCTTTGGGGGCCACGGGTCGAGGGCATGGAAGCCCTCACCACCAGGAGGCGCCCCAATGTCTTGGGGACCTGTTACCTCAGCACTTCCGCCACACCAGGAAGTGCTGGGGGGAAGAATTAAAAGGGCGCCCGGAAAGCTGCCGGGAGAACAGCCGGCACTTCCGCCACGCTGGGGCGTGGCCAACGAGGGAATGCCGGGAGCCACCTGGAGCTCATCTGGGAGAGGATAAAAGGGGCCGTCTCCCTTCATTCGAGGCTGGAGTCGGGTGGAAGCAGGACGAGGCAGAAGAGAGTGTGGAGGCAGCCCGAAGAGAAGGCATTTGTGTGGCCAGGACTGTGTGTTGGGGTAATTGTGCACGAACTGAGTCTGAGTGACTTTAATAATTTGTAAATATTGTAAACAATAAACGTGTGGTGGTGATTAAGAACATGTCTGTCTGTGTCCGGGTCGGCTCCACAGTGGATTGGGGACACTGAATTGTCCCTTGTGTGTAGTGTGTTTACTCAAACTGTGATGACTTGGCGCTGTGAACTGGGGATGATGCCAGACTTGTGCCCTATGCATGTTGGGATAGGCTCCAGACCCCCATACCTCAGCTCAGGATTAAGCAGGTTTAGAAAATGGTATGGTATGGTGTGGTTTGGGTGGCGTAACAGAAAAACAGTTTCCAAATCCACATTATACTTTGTTATTTAAAGACATCAGTGGATGAGTGAAAAAGGTCCAAAGAGCCTCTATGTCAGGAGTTGATGTAGAGGTGTCCCTTTCCTACTAGGACTTGAGGGTCCGTACCAATGGCAGGTTGGACTAGACAAAACAGAGAGGAAGTGTATAAGAAAGGGCAGAGCAGGCTCTTTTTGTCTTACGAGACTGTGTTCCTTTAATGTGGAAAGTGACATCCTTCACATCTTCTACAACTCTGTGATGGCCACTGCAGTTATCTATGATGTGGTGTGCTGGTAACATCTCTTCAAGAGAGGCCACCAAATCAACTAGCTAATTAAAAGGGCATGCTCGGTTATGGGATGCATTCTGGAATCCATGGAGGTAGAAGCAAAGGAGAGAATTAAAACAAAACTGAATGCCATTATGAACAATGCTGCGCATTCTCTCTCTGACACACTAACACTGAGGACTTTCTAACAGCGAATTGTAAAGCAGTAGTGTGTCAAGAAATGCTATGGGGGCTCCTTTATACCAACAACAATACACCTGCATAATGCTTCACTGAGAGTGTGACTGCAACGTCAGACATTTTCTTTCTTTTTAATATTTTTCCCTTTTAGCCATTATGGTGTGTATTCAGACTATACTGAATGTGTATATACATATTTATTCATCTATTTATGTATTGATTTATTGAAAATGTTTCTGTTAAAAGCCAAATTTCCACTTGGGGACACATAAAATCTATCTATCAATCTATATATCTATCTATCTTATAGTGCCTTTCATATCTATCTATCTATCTATTGTGAGAGATGGCCGGCAGCTCAACCCCCAGGGTGCTAGATGGCGACTTCCCTGCAGCTTAGTGGTGCCCCAGATTCCCGCAGGGCATTATGGGAGATGGTTTTCGGCTTCACAGCCCTGCTGAGTACCGTGGGTGCCGCCAGGGGACGCTGCAGGGAAACAAGGGGATTTTGGTTTCCAATATAGCCCGGAAGTACTCCCAAGTCATGGGGGCGGAAGGACAGAAGTACTTCTGGGCTGAAGAAAAATGTAATTCTCCATCTGACCCAGAAGTGCTGACAAGTCACATGAACAGAAGAGGAGAAGCACTTACAGGTCAAGGACTATATAAAGGACTGGTGGAGACCCAGCAAGGGAGCCAGAGTTGGGAGGGAGTGTGACAGAGCTGCTGGGAAGAGAGGAGGAGAAATATTGTGTTTATTGTTTGTGTTTGGTGGATGTGGTGCTTTAGAGGCACTATAGTGAAGAAAATAATTTAAATTCTACTTGGTGCTTTTAAACTTGTGTCCTGAGCATCTGTCTGTTGGGTTTCATGGGGCAACAGCGCCCTCTAACGTCCACAATATCTATCTATCTATCTATCTATCTATCTATCTATCTATCTATCTATCTATCTATCTATCTATCTGTCATCCCTGTTCTCTCTCTCTCTCTATCTATCTATCTATCCTGTTAGTCTCTTCTAGTAAAGGGAGAGGTAAAACACACAATAATAATAATTCAGACCACATGAAAAAAACCAGCCACCATATCCAATGCACAGTGCCTTGAGCTAATTCACACTGGTATCCAAGTCCAATTTGAATATTTAAAATAGTTGAATAAGCACCAAAATCTCTCCTACCTATAACTATAAAGTAATCTTTGGAATGCCAACAAGGCCGTTTTTCTAAATTCAAATCACTTCTGGTGCCCATACCCCCTGCCCACACTTTATGAATGTGAGCTTCTAAGTCCAGTTTAAACACTCAGAACAGATTAAGGAGTGGTAAAATGTATGTGTTGGTGTTCAGCTTTGAGCTAATCTACAGATAATGGTGAGAAAATGGACCTTCTAATGTACTTCCAGTAGCCATCTGTACCAACCTATTTGTTGTACTAAGCTAATCTATACCCAATAAATATGGGCTCCTATATTTAGTCTGAATACTCAGAATAGGCAAGTACATAATAAAATGCCCCCCCCCCATCTTCAAGTAAATTTTAATAATAATTTTTTACATTTATAGAGCGCTTTTCTCACTATTCAAATCTTTTACATAGTAAGGGGGCGCCACTTCAGCCACCACTAATGTGCTGCATCCACCTAGATGATGGGTGAGAGATAGCTAGCCAGTCAGAGACAGGGATGATTAGGGGGTCAAAATGAATAGGTGGGCAATTTATCCAAGACAATGGAAAAAACCCTACTCTTTACAAAAGATGTCTAGGGATCTGTTATGAACACAGAGAATCAGGACTTTGGTTTTATATCGTATCCAAAAGACTGCCATTTTTACAGCAGAGTCCACATCACTATACTGGGGCATTGGGATCCACATTCAGACCACAGGGTAAGCGACCCCTACTGGCCTCACCAATACCTCTTCCAGCAGCAACTCAAGCTTTTCCTGGTTGGTCTCCCATTCAGGTACTGGTCGGGCCTGAACATGCTTAGCTTCAGGTGCATGGCTTGTTCTGATGTGCATGTGGTATGGTCATCATCAGATGGTTATTATTTTTTTTCTCCTTCACTGCATACCAAAACATTAGAAAAAAAACAAAAAACTTCACAACTTGCTTATCCCATACATACAGTAATATCCATAATATTCCCCTCAAGATTGTCAACATATATTTTTAACGGTGAAGCAGAACTGGTGAAATTCTTCGTACCCATCCATCTAGACCCAATAAATGTGAGCTCTCATGTCTAGTTTGAATATTCAGAATAGGCAAGTACATAATAAAATGGCCCACCATCTTCAAGTAATTAAAAGAATATGGTTATCACCAGTGAGAAAATAAAAGAGATGACAAAGCATAATGATTTGGAGCACCAGATGGTGAAAACCCTGTTTAATGGCAGTTTGAAATGACAGGATACAAAACTGAAGAAGAATCAAGAAACAGTTCATCACATGATTGAATAGGTTAACGTCTTGTTCAGATGTGGGTGTTCTTCAGACAGCAGGTTTCAGCTAAGGGAGATTCTTTTATAAGGTTGGAAGCAGAAATGACGATGATCCTCAGTTGTGAGGGCAAGAGAGGCGATGAAATGAGCGACAGCACCAATCCGCGTACCGGGGAGGTCTTACAACGTTTGAATAAGCCCCAAACATGTCGGTGACACACACGTCTGGCAGCAGACTGTTAATGTTATTGTACTGTACATGCAAATTCAACATACTGTACATGCACCAAAGATATCTCACTGGGCATACTCATCTGCCTTATTTTGTATAGAATTGACTATAAGGGAATACGCAGTATGTTCAAATGAATAGGTTACAAAAACATAATGACCAAATCATCCATAACCCTGAACTCATCACTCTAAAGGCTTGGGCACCAGGTCAAAAATAATTCAAAATCCAAAAATCATTGGTATACTCTAGGCTGTACTGCTCCAAGGATCTTGTGAAAAGACAATTTCCCTTCAGGGGTTAATAGCAAAAACACCAAATAAGTCCCTTATATCAAAATCAAATGAATCTTCCTGTACCCAACTGTAAACATTACAGAAAAAAAAAACAGTATGTGTTATGAGCCTAGTAGTTGAGTTTTTGTTTGTGTGTGTTTCTGATAGAATATTTAATTATCATTTGCAACCATGGAGCCTTTTTATTTTTTATTGTTGTATAGGAGATGGTATAATAATTCAATTTTCAGCATCTCAGCCTTATATCTGTCTTGAGGTTTTCCACAAAAAGCAGTGAAAAAGGTGTAGGCCTCAAAATATCCTAATCCAGACCAGAATTCACCTGGTTTGGAACCCAAAAACCAGACCTTGTCCCCAGCCTCTAGAAGTCTAGCCCCAAACTCAAAAGTCATCATTCTGCCTGCACAGGCTCAAACTGGGCTTAGGTGTTTAGCAAAACTTTGTGTGTACTGATAATAGTGTCCTAACATCAGGGGCAGCAAGAGGCTAAAAAAATCACATTTCATTCTGTTTTATCGTGGCCTACCTCTTGGCTGTTTCTAAAGTTTAAGGTTTTGTTTTGATGAAAGATATAATGCTATCAATTTTTGAGAGTTATTTTCATGTTTACAGAGTGCAATGACATTCCCATCTGAACATTTGACTGACAGGCTGCCACTGCCCTCGTCCGGTGGCCTGAATCTTGCTCCATTGGTTATGTATAATATCCATTTTTTAAGCCAACTTTTAATATAACATCAAAAAATAATAGGTAATGGTGAGCGAAACAGCTGAGTTTCCTTTCACATATAGTTTTATGAAACTGAGACAAATCTTGATTTGGTAACCACGAACCTCAATAAAAAAGGAATTTTGATAGGCTGAAAGAAAATAACATTGCTTCTTAAGGGTTTGGTAACACAGTGTACACGCTGTCATGCACGAGCGCATGGGGAGTGGTTTAAGGGCCCGACGGGCGCCACGACATGCCGTGCCGGGGGACAATGGCGGGGTACTAACCTCTTTTCGTTTTCCCTTAGAAAGACAGAAGCACCGCCGCCTTAGACAAACCTGGAAGTCTTCTGCTACCACCCACTTCCGGGGTCCTTTCTAACCTCCAGTACCCCAAAAATGACATCACTTTCCCATCAACCATCACGACTTTCCCCATCATTTCATCACTTCCTGTTGCATCGTTATAAATTGACCGACCGCCTTTGTTTTGATGTCTGTTGTACTTTGGGTAGAAAACGCTGACTCAATTTTGTTTTGTTTTACAGTATATGGGGCCTAAACACCACCAAACCTTTATACAGTGATTCCCCCCCCCCGATCGAAAGGTGAAAATCCGCAAAGTAAAAACCATACGTTAATATTGTTATTTTTATATTGTCACGCTTGGGTCACAGATTTGCACAGAAACACAGGAGGCTGAAGAGACAGGGACTTTAAAACACTGCAAACAAATATTAGTCTCTTTTTCAAAAGTTTAAACTGTGATCCATGACAAGACAGAGATGACAGTTCCGTCTCACAATTAAAAGAATGCAAACATGTCTTCCTCTTCAAAGGAGTGCGCATCAGGAGCAGAGAATGTCAGAGAGAGAGAGAGAGAGACAGAGAGAGAAAAGCCAAACAATCAAAAATCAATAGGTGCTGTTTGGCTTTTAAGTATGAGAAGCACCGCCTGACAAAGCAGTCGCTAGGAAGGGAGCAACGTGAAGGTAGTCTTTCAGCATTTTTGAGAGAAGCATCCGTATCCTCTAGGTCAGTGTGCGAACAGCCCTTCTGCTCACACCCCCTCCATCAGGAGCAGAGAATGTCAGAGAGAGAGAAAGAGAGAGAAAAGCAAACAATCAAAAATCAATAGGTGCTATTCGAGCTATTAAGTATGCGAAGCACCGCACGGGAAGCATATCGTATATCATTGAGGAGTTTTATTTAATACATAATACGTGCTCTGATTGGGTAGCTTCTCAGCCATTCGCCAATAGCGTCCCTTGTATGAAATCAACTGGGCAAACCAACTGAGGAAGCATGTACCATAAATAAAAAGACCCATTGTCCACAGAAATCTGCGAACCAGCGAAAAATCCGTGATATATATTTAGATATGCTTACATATAAAATCCGCGATGGAGTGAAGTCGCGAAATATAGCGAGGGATCACTGTACTTGTTTGTGCTTTTTATTACAGTGGTGTAGTCCTGTCTAAAGGGCAGGATTTAAACGCGGTGCTGACCACCATGGCTGAGCTGCAGGCTCTTAAAATGGATCAGGTTGCCACCAAAGCAGAATTGGCGGAGACCAAGAGATGGCTGGCTGCAGCGGAAGCGGCGAAACCCGAGGCCGCTTGGCCTCCACCTCCTCCAATCGTGCTGCTCTCAGAGGCGGATGACATCGAATCCTACATGTCGGAGTTTGAGAGGACCGCCTCTTGGAATCAATGGCCGCGGGCGGAGTGGGCCTCCATCCTGGCACCGTATTTGAAGGGGCTCGCGCAGTGCGCCTATCACGATCTTCCCAAGGAGGAGGCCGCCCAATACGACCTCCTTAAGACCGAAATATTCAAACACTACGGTGTAACCTCAGGTCAGCAGGTGAGGGAATGGCAGCTATGGAAATTTTACCCCCATGGCCTGGTGAGAGCCCAAGCGTTCGAGTTCTGGGGCAAGCTTGGGCGCTGGCTAAGACCAGACGTGAACCAGGCCCACCAAGTAGTAGAACAGACGGCCTGTGAGGGGTTGGTAAACGCCATGCCGGACAATCTCACCCAGCAGGTCCGACGGCACTCTTATAAAGATATGAACGGTCTTTTGGAGGTCCTGGAGCGCCAGCTGGCGGTTCTCCAACTTGGAGGGTCGGAGAAGCCTGCTCGCGAGGCCTGACAGGAATGTGTCGCCACCCCGGAGCCCACCCGTCGGGCGGCGGAGCCTCCACCGTGACCAAGAGAGAGGGGGGCCTCTGTGCCACGCTGTTACAAGTGCGGTGAGGTGGGACACCTCCTTCCCAACTGTCCTCTCAATGCTGCGGAACCGATGGACTGTAGCTGGGCCAAAGGTGAGAGGTATTGTGCTCTGTCCCATCCCCTGGCGGTTCCTAATACGGGAGTGGTGTTGGTGAATGGACACTCGGTGGTGGCACTGTTTGACTCCAGGAGTAACATTTTCATTGTTGCTCCCCGTTATGTCATATAGGTCTGCAAAATGTTACATCTCCTGGAAGAGGACGCTGAAACAACTGCTTGTCGCTGTTTTGCCTGAGCCCCCCTTTCAGCTTATACTCGGACAAGACCGGTCAGAGAATAACAGCGGTAGAACAAAAGCCACTCCCACACCTAGCCTGGGTCTGATTATGGAGGGTCAAGGGGCTCTCCTGGCCGCTCCCACGCCATGTACTTTGGCGACTGTTGATGACATGGATAGCCGCGCGGACTCCTTTTTGACGACAGACCCTAACCCAGAAGTGCAACCGGGTGGGGCTCCGAGTCGGACAGAAGTTCCCATGGACTGCCCACCTGACCCGCTCGCCAGCGTGGAGCATCAGTTTCGCTTTACGCCGGCATCATTTAAAAGAGAACAGTGGAATGATGATTCCCTGAAGTTTGCAAGGAATGTTATCATTTCCCAAGCCAATTTACACCAATCAAAATACAGGTAAATGATATATTCTTCTAACACACCTACATCTTAAAATTAACTAAAGGTGCCAAAATAATTAATATATCAAAAATCTTTGACAAACAAATATTTATCTCTAAAGAGAAGCTTCACTTATTAATTCTTAAAAAAAATAAAATGCATTTAATATAAATGTAGCTGCCAGGGAAGAGGAAAAGAGGAAGGCCTAAGAGGAGGTTTATGGATGTGGTGAGAGAGGACATGCAGGTGGTGGGTGTAACAGAACAAGATGACGAGTACAGAAAGATATGGAACAAGATGATCCGCTGTGGCGACCCCTAACGGGAGCAACAGAAAGAAGAAGAAGAAGCTTCTAAACACGCATGTCATTCTAATTGTCCCTGTATGAGTTGTGGGTTGTGGGAGTTTAAGTGGCTTTCTCCAAGATGAACCCATTTCTGCCAGAATAGACTCCCTATAACCCTAAACTGCAGCAGAAATGGTTGGGTACTTACTTTTGGAAATTCCCGTAAAAAGTCTTAGAGCAAATAACACCTGAATGAACTGATGCTTTAGCACATTTGACAATCTATTCAGGTAAACAGTGAGATTTGTTTTTCTTTGGAAGTTATTATATTGGTAATGTTCTGGCAGAAGGAATGAGGCCGTATTAAAAGATAGTAGAAGAAAATATTGCCATTTATAAACGGATTGTTACTTACCCTGTCTGATATTAAAATAAATCATAAATGGGAAAAGTCATGAAACCAACTCTGGGCTGATTTTCTACATAATGTACACATTCTTCATTGCATGCATGGTGGTTCACATACGCACTGCTGTTTCACATCTCCTGGCTTTAAGTCCTCAGTTCTTTGTGTACTTTTTCCAGGAGCTTTAGTAGTCCCCCCACATCCCAAAGATGTGTGTGTTACATTAATTAGCAAATCTAAAGTGGTCTGGAGTGAGTGACTGTGTGTACCCTGTAAAGAAATGGCTCTACTTGATACTGATATTTCCAGCCCTTACACCCAATGTATCCGTGATGGTGTAGTCTCACTGATGCCAGACAACCACGAGTGAATTTTTCTTAAAACTGGGTGGGAACAATTAGGTGGCTCACTGAGTGTCACATTTCTAAACCAACCTAACCAATCTAATCTAATGTCCTGAAGCTGGTGCTCAAAGTAGGGGCAGTGATTTTGAACTGCAAAGATCAGAGGTGCTCTTGTTCACCTGGTCTGACAGACTGCAAGCTTTTGAACATGAAGAATAGTCGAAAAGTCTCTTAAAAAGAACCCTATTAAACATATAAATATGTTTTGCATGTGCAAAGACCACATTGCACATTTTAAAAATTAACATAACCTGATTTAAAGGAAAAATCTTTCTGTAGCATCAGATTTTACATTGATATTCAACAGTATCAATGGACGAACAGTAAATATAAATGATATATTGTCTCAAGTGCTTTGTGTGCTCTTTGTTGTTTAGCATTATGATGACAGTGTAGGAGTCAAAGTAAACTTGAAAGAACTGTCAGTTATATTTATGAAAATATGAAATGAAAATTATGCATTTTAAGTAAACATTATGACACACTACATCAAAAGGACAACTGTTATGAGAGATGACAATGAAGAGCCTCAGGAGATGCAGATTTCAGTGCTCAAAACACCCAAATCAACAAATCTGCCTAACAATATCAGTACAGTGCATTCGGAAAGTATTCACAGCGCATCACTTTTTCCACATTTTGTTATGGTACAGCCTTATTCCAAAATGAATTAAATTCATTTTTTTCCTCAGAATTCTACACACAACACCCCGGGATCCCGGTTTGCAACCACCCAGGCAGACACACGGTCCAGTCCCACCCCCACGGAAATGACCCTCTATCTGCTGCAGCCAGGTGTTACGTGGGCGACCACTTGGCCTTGTAACACTACATCACATTTACTTCAGTAATGCAAAGTCAAGGAACATGGAGCCACTTTCACCACGGTCACCAGACCCATGGGGACTAAGACAATCCTCATAGCCAGCCCTGTCAGTGCCAGTGGCTGTATTGAAGTCGCCCATGACCAGAGGAGTGTCACCTTGTGGGCACCTATCAACCACTGAGCGAAGCTGCATATAAAATGTCTCCCTCGCCAAGACATCACTCACCGCGGTCGGAGCATACACTGAGACAACAGACAAGGCACCCAGGGAGTGCCGTAATCTGAGTCTCATAATACGCTCGTTGAAAGGAGTGACATCGGACACCATCGGAAGCCAATCTGCTACAGCAACAGCTACTGCCCGAGTATGACAGTGATCAGACTGACCAGACCAATAAAAGGTGTATCCACCTACAGAGATCTGGTCAGTCCCCGGTCTGTGCATCTCAGAGAGTGACGCCACTGAAATGAGGAATTTACGCAGCTCCTCCGACAGCAGAGGAAGATGATCATCTTGCTGGAGAAATAAGACGTTCCTTGTGCCCACCCATATGAACCGCCTCAAATTGGGACCCGAGTGCTGCCGTGCAGCAGGCCACACCTCAGCACTACAGCAGTTTCAATCCCCAACAAACCTGACCCTATTGGCTCTCCAACGGTTTCGACTCTTCCGAGGATGGGGCTGCCAAGGGCTTTCCCCCATCCCTTTCATGACTTCAACAAAAGCTAATTAGAGTCAGGAGTTAGCAAGCCACAAGTCCAACCAATGAAACAAGATTGGGGGTGTGGTTTAGAGATACTTTAACCAATAAAAAAAAGACTCAGACATTTTGAGTATACTAATCACAAGAAGCATCTGCTAATGCAAAGCATGCCTTGGAAAAAATTAGATTTCAGAAGTGCTATGATCGTGTATTTTTGATTTGCATTAAGGTGGAAAAGGTTATAAAGTAATTTCAAAGAGTTTAGATATTTGTCGGTGCATAGTTAGATAATAAATGGAGATAATTTAGTACTGAGACTCCTTTTTGTACAAGTGCATGTCCAACCAAATTGCCTTGAAAGACACAACACAGAACGCTCAGTGAAGTAAACAAGAACTGTAGAGTAACAGCTAAAGGCTTGAAGAAATCATCGGGACGAGGTAGCATCTCGGCTCCTGATTCTACCATACATTAAACATTGTTCAGGCTTCGGGAGGTAGCCACTAATCTTCAAAAAAAGAAACGTTATTACACAGAGAAGCTTGCCCAGGATCATCTTGGCACTCCACTGTACTATTGGAAAGTCCATGTTTCATGGACTGATGAAAATAAGATTGAATTTATCAGGAAGAATATGGAGCAGTATGTTTAGCTTAAAAAGGGTACCACATATTAACATGATAACATCATCCCAGTGGTGAAGTAAAGAGTTTGGAGCATTATGATATGGGGATGTTTTGCTGAAACGGGGCTTGGACCACTTGCCATCACTAAGGGAAAAATTAATTCCAAAGTTTATCGCAGTGTTCTACAGCAGGCATGTCAAACATGTGGCCCACAACAGAAATCTGTATGGCCCGCATGACAGATCCTAGTTAGCACTGAACTTGTACAAAATGATTACTATCGTTTGTGATTGAATCATTCTGCATCTTCGGCATTGCTTATTGACTTTTCTTCCTTCTGCCTTCTGACAAAAACGCGTTTTCCCATGGCATTACGGTACCGGAAACATCATTTGCTAGTATAGCCACGAGCCTTGACTAAAATTAATGAGCCGCAATGTCACAACTGAAGTGCTAGGCTGCAGCAGGGGCAGCCTTAGGCATGTGCACAGGGCCGCCACGCCAATATATATTGAATATAAAACAGAAAGAGAAAATAACGACATAGGTGACGGCAGTGTGGCTGAAAAACATTGTGTTTCTTGTTAATTAGTACGCTGCATTTACTAATGTCGCTAGAGTTGGAGCAGTAAGCTATATGTGGTATTATAACGTTCTGCCGTAATGAGAATATCATGGGCTGCCACTTGGTTTTCAAGTTACAGACACGCGCATATAGAAGCGTGTCATGAGCACGAGACGGCAATGCAGTGTCCGCAACGGACGTGGCCATCCGCCGTGCATAAGATACCATATTGACATTGGCGGGCGAAGAGGCCACCGATTCTTTCTCTGCCCTGGGCTGCCACGAGCCTAGAGCTGCCCCTGCTAGGCTACACTACTGGCTGGGCTGCTGAGACTGGCCACTGGGCAGAACTGACCATCACGAGTAGTAATAGCCCGCATATTTTAACATTTTTTTTGCTGTAGTTTTATGTAATTTTGTGCCAGTATTGTAACGAACAGTTATTGCAGACTACAGCTGAAGATCTGAAGTGGACGTGAGAAGTTGGTGAGTTGTTTATTAACATATTTTTGTGATTTTGAGTTTGTAAAATTAGTGTAGGTCAGGTGGCTTTTTGCATATTGGCTTATTTTACAATATAAACATTGAAGTAAACTTAATAAAGTAAAATTTGATTTTTGGAGGATTTGTTTTCCAACTTGAATTACTGAGCAATGAATTCAGTGAGCGTTTTCGTGATTTCAGTTCACACAGACAGGACTTTGCACTGTTCTCTTACAACGTTGAGAATGTGCCTGAGAATATCCAAATGGAATTGATTGAACTGCAGTCAGATTCTACTCTGAAGGCAAAATACAATGAAGTTGGTGTGCCAGGCTTGTATGCTTACCTGCCACCCTCGTATGTACAGATCCGTAAGTTGGCATCGAGAGTACTGTCTATGTTCGGAAGTACTTACCTTTGTGAGCAATTGTTTTCGTTAATGAAAGCTACCAAAACCCCACATCGACTTACTGTCGAGCACCTTTCATCCCTCATAAAAGTTGCAGCTGCACAAGGTTTCAAGCCTGATATTGACAAACTGGTTACTAACAAGAGATGCCAAGTGTCGGGACAAAAGAAATAGATCTCATACTGTAAGACTCCTATATAAGCAATGAATATAATATAATAATATAAGGACCTAGCTAAGAGGCTAAGACTCTAATTGTACGCTGTTGTAAGGAGAATGTATGGAAATAAATTGCTTTTCTTTAAACTTTAAGTGTTACATTTTTTAAAGTTTTCAGTACTGGAAAGAAAGCTACAGTAACTTTGTATAACAGTATAATAGTATTTGTTACAGTGCAGCCCGCTGACGCACGTATGGCAGTCAAAGTGGCCCACCAATGGTAGCGAGTTTGACATGCCTGTTCTACAGGATCCTGCCAGAGTGCTTGTCTGCCAGATGAAGATCGGTAGAAGTTGAGTGACAGAACAATAAAAAGAAAATCCACCTTTCGGAGTGGCCAAGTCAGAAACCAGACCTTAACCCGATGGAGATGCTGTGAACTAACCTCAAGAGATCCGTTCATACCAGACATCCTAAGAATATGGCTGAGTTGAGGCACATCTGTAACAAAGAATGGTCCAAGATTCCTTCTGAAGGTTGTGCAGGTCTGATCTGTAGCTACCAGGTGCTCTTGTTTCAGCGTTTTGCTGCCAAAGATGGTTTGACCAATTACTTTTTCCACAGCACACTGTGAATGTATGATGGGTGTGTTCAACAAAAACATGAAATATTATAATTTTGTGTTAACTGTATTTGTCTATACATGTGACTTAGATGAAGATCAAATCACATTTTATGACCAATCAATGCAGAAAACCATTAGCATTCCAATCTAATATGTGTCCTTTTCTCAGCACCGGAGACATTTATTAGAAGTCTCTCTGTGTCAGTGGCATTGTGGTATTCCACCATCCTAGAGTTCCTAGTAAGTCGTTTAAGTCAAAAAAATGATTACATGCCATTAGAGAAAATGTATAGTGGAATGAGTGAATTGAGCATTTGATTGTAAAAACCCACACAAACCTACAGAGACCATGTGATATAGCTAATAAATTTTGAAGATTTCAACTTAGGAAGCTCTTTATTTAAAGTCGTTTTTAAAGAAAAGCCCCTTGTGCCCTGTCTAAGCAGAAGAAAATGTATAAAAACAATAAGTAAATGGAATGAAACCTAAATAGGGCAAACGAAACCAAAAAAAAAAAAAAAATCAACTCTGCAGCAGTCACTGAGTCGTAACTAACATGCTTGACTCTATAAAGTGGTTTGGGATTTGTGTGCAGATCAAGCATATTATATTAACATAAACATTATTAGCAGTCGTGGTACACAAGTTGCATGCCAAAGCCAGGGGAGACATAAACGCGAACAGAGGGCCAGTCATACTTGAATCTGCTAGTGCAAATGAATATGAAAGCTCTCAACAGCACATGGACAATAATTCTTTTGGCTTTTACACACCATTTTTAAGGAGTCAGTAAGTATTTTTTAATAAGTTTTAAACAGTAAAACATACATAATATCCAATAATAACAGTGTGACCATATTGTGTACCACAGCTGTAATTAGTTGGGAGGGGATTATAGAAAAGAGAACGCTCACCCTCAGGGGCTTTTGGGAGGGTGTACTGTATAGGACAGCTGGCCAACTTGGTAGCTGTTAAAAGAGCCGGTGCCCAGTGGGAACCCATAAAGGACTGCTTGTGTCATGTCTCCCACGGTACTTTTCTCTTTTGTGCTCCCCTAAGCTAAAGACTGGATTGTCTTCATCAATCCATCCAATCGCGTATATCATGTCTGTGCTTCTCAGTGTGGTTTCCGGAAACGGCATTAAAGGGCTTCAGCTGTATAAAATAGTGTCACCAGGCTCATTAAAAGATTATATGTCTTCAGCCTTGACATTTTTGGGTTTTTTTGAGATAAAATATGAAGTACTAGGAGTAGCTAGCCAAACACCTCAGGCTGTGTGTAACAGCCTAATACATACTTATTTAAAATAATGATAAAATATTTTATTTATATAGCACCTTTCCCATTTATGGAAGTTTATATCATTAAAACACATAAAAATGTAATTTCACTATATTTAATTTCATGTGTTTGTTCAAGCTGCACTGTCCAAGGCCTGATGGGATAGGCTCCAGCTGCCACATAACCCTGCCCTAGATAAGTGGGTTATGAAAATCAACGGATGGATCAATGGATATATTTGATTTCAGATTTTATATACATTCATAAAACTTTGTAATGTGACTTTGTAACAGGATATTCATTAACCTTGCAGGAAAGTTTGATGTAGGGGTCAGGACTAGTATTGCCAGCATTGTACAAAAAGCAGGACATGGCACCAGTACACTCAGGCACAGACCAATTTAATAATGCCATTCAGCCTAAGCTGCATCTTTTTGGAATTATAGCACCATACAGTCACCATTCAGAGGGAGGACGTGGAAATGGTTCTGAACCACATAAACAGCAAACTGTTCTGGTCTGACAACAGAGTGGTGCTGTACAAGAAGGGCCAGAGGAGGGCAGAGGAGACTCAGGTCTTTTGATGTGTGCAGCAAGCTGGTGGAGATGTTCTACCAGTCCATAGTAGCCCAGTGTGGTGTTCTACACTGCAGTCTCCTGGGGAAGCAATCTGAGCTCAAAAGGCACAAAGTGCCTGAACAACCGTTATCGGGAAAGCCTGCTCCATCACTTGGATAATCCTGGATACACTGGAAGCTGCAGTGGAAAAGAGAATGGTGTCGAAACTGGATGACATTATGAAAAATGCCCTCCGTCTACTCCAGAAAGCACTCTCTTGGACCACTATCCACCACAGTGGGCTAACGTGCACCTCTGGGGGTGTTTTCTGTCTGCTGCTATCAGCCAATTCTCCTAATGTCTTAGACTAAATGTTTATACTCTTTAAGTTTATTTTTCAGTTGCTGCACAATATACAATTATTTTTAATTTATTTATCTATTGTGGTCCCTGGCCGGGGCTGGAGCCCGGCCGGGACGCCCGGGAGGACCGGAGGAGGGCTTGTGCCTCCTCCAGACCGAGAGGGGGCGTCCGTCCTGGTTATGCTGGGGGCCTCCGGTAGAGGGCTTGGAAGCCCAGCCCTGTAGGGACCCGTGGCCACTGCCAGGTGGCGCCCCGGTGCCTGACTATCCCGTGTGGTACCCGGCTGGGGCTGGAGCCTGGCCGGGACGCCCAGGAGGACCAAAGGAGGGCTTGTGCCTCCTCCAGACCGAGAGGGGGCGTCCGTCCTGGTTATGCTGGAGGCCTCGGGTAGAGGGCTTGGAAGCCCAGCCCTGTAGGGACCCGTGGCCACCGCCAGGCGACGCCCCAGTGCCTGGCCCCAGTGCCTGATTATCCCGAGAGCCCAGCACTTCCGCCACACCGGGGGTGTGTCCGCGGGAGATTGCCGGGAAGCAGCTGGAGCCCATCCGGGTTCCTATAAAAGGGGCCGCCTCCCTCCAGTCATTGGCAGAAGTCGGGTGGAAGAGGACGAGCTGGAGTGAGGACTGGAGGCGGCCAGGAGAAAGAGAGGCACAGGACTGTGTGGCCTGGACATTGGGGGAATCGGTGCTGGAGGCACTGGGGTTTGTGAGTGCACTAATTGTAAATATCGGCAAAATAAACGTGTGTTGGGTGGAACTATGTTGTCCGTCTGTGTGTGTCCGGGCCAGCGTCCACACTATCTTTTGAGATATTGTATTATTTGACCTGTGAGTCTGTTTATTTGTTTTTCTGTGTTTCTGCTGCTGTATGCCCATTGCTCATTTTATCTAATCTAATGTAATTTAAAAATCCTACATTTACATTAAACATACTGGGAATTGAACTGGTGATTCTGGAGTTGTAAGAAAGCACCATTAAGACATTCTTCAAAATAATAATAACACATTTACTTTCTATACTGGTTTTGGTCCTGGGTCACCTCCTGTCTTAATTGCATTTTGAACTTTAAAAGCCAGTTCCCTATTTTTGGGCCTGTGTAGTCCAAAGCCTGGAATTGGAGGCTGACTGCCTGGGGTAAGGTTATTAAAAATGAAGTTTGATTTAAATTGTTCCTCAGATTTCCTTGTGGTATAAAAATCATATTGGTGTCAGTGTGGTTTTTATTCTCAGATTATTCAATACTGTAATTATTTTATTGATTGAAGTCTGCCTTTAAAAGCTGAATTTTATTTAATGTCTTTTTGGAATGGGTTCCACCATTTTGTGGATTCGGTGTCATGATGCAGGTCCTGGTTGCCACGGGTGTAGTCCTAAAGGGTCACGACATCAAGCAATCATTAATGAGGGGTTAACAGGTCATGACGATGGTCATTTTGTATCCGAGATTTAGATTCAAATACTTCAATTTATGATTCATCCTGACTTCCAGTTTTGACTGTTCTTTCTCCTATTCCTCACTCTACTTTTTTTGTTTTTTTCTTATCCAGTCATCATAAAGGCCACATCTGTGCAGGCCTGTGAAGGTCCTGGTCTGCTTTTTGGGCATTTTTGAAAGCCCTTTTCATCATGTTTGTGACTCCTTATCACATTACATTGCACCTCATTACCAGATTAATTTGATAAGAGTCCACAAGGTATTTTCCCAAAAGTCTTGGCAATCATTGAGATGTTTCTTAGCAAAACTGAGACGAGCCCTAATGTTCTTTTTGCTTAACAGTGGTTTGCGTCTTGGAAATCTGCCATGCAGGCCGTTTTTGCTCAGTCTCTTTCTTATGGTGGAGTCGTGAACACTGACCTTAATTGAGGCAAGTGAGGCCTGCAGTTCTTTAGACGTTGTCCTGGGGTCTTTTGTGACCTCTCGGATGAGTCGTCTCTGCACTCTTGGGGTAATTTTGGTCGGCCGGCCACTCCTGGGAAGGTTCACCACTGTTCCATGTTTTTGCCATTTGTGGATAATGGCTCTCACTGTGGTTCGCTGGAGTCCCAAAGCTTTAGAAATGGCTTTATAACCTTAACCAGACTGATAGATCTCAATTACTTCTGTTCTCATTTGTTCCTGAATTTCTATGGATCTTGGCATGATGTCTAGCTTTTGAGGTGCTTTTGGTCTACTTCTCTGTGTCAGGCAGCTCCTATTTAAGTGATTTCTTGATTGAAACAGGTGTGGCAGTAATCAGGCCTGGGGGTGGCTACGGAAATTGAACTCAGGTGTGATACACCACAGTTAGGTTATTTTTTAACAAGGGGGCAATTACTTTTTCACACAGGGCCATGTAGGTTTGGATTTTTTTTCTCCCTAAATAATAAAAACCATCATTTAAAAACTGCATTTTGTGTTTACTTGTGTTATATTTGACTAATGGTTACATGTGTTTGATGATCAGAAACATTTTGTGTGACAAACAAGCAAAAGAATAAGAAATCAGGAAGGGGGCAAATAGTTTTTCACAAATACCACATTTATACCACACTGTATAAATGAATTAGATAGGAATATAAGTAACAAGCTGGTTAAGTTTGCAGATGATACCAAGATAGGTGGATTGTCTGATAATCTGGAATCCAGTGAATCTTTACAGAAGGACTTGGGTAGCATACAGGCTTGGGCAGATTTGTGGCAGATGAAACTTAATGTCAGTAAATGTAAAGTATTACACATAGGAGGTAAAAATATTAGGTTTGAATACACTTGAATACACAATGGGCGGTGGGAAAATCGAGAGTACACCTTATGAGAAGGATTGAGGAGTCATAGTGGACTCTAAGCTATCGACTTTCCGACAGTGTTCAGAAGCCATTAAGAAGGCTAACAGAATGTCAGGATATATAGCACCCTGATGTGTGGAGTACAAGTCACAGGAGGTTATGCTCAACCTTTATAATGCACTGGTGAGGCCTCATCTGGAGTACTGGGTGCAGTTTTGGTCTGCAGGCTACAAAAAGGACATAGCAGCACTAGAAAAGGTCCAGAGAAGAGCGACTAGGCTGAGTCCAGGGCTACAGGGGTTGAATTATGAGGAAAGATTAAAAGAACTGAGCCTTTACAGTTTAAGCAAAAGAAGATTAAGAGGTTACATGATCAAAGTGTTTAAAATTATGAAGGGAATTAGTACAGTGGATCGAGACTGTTATTTTAAAATGAGTTCATCAAGAACACGGGGACACAGTTGGAAACTTGTTAAGGGTAAATTTCGCACAAACAGGAAGTTTTTCTTTACACAAAGAACAATAGACACTTGGAATAAGCTACCAAGTAGTGTGGTAGACAGTAAGACGTTAGGGACTTTCAAGACTCGACTTGATGTTTTCTTGGAGGAAATAAGTGGATAGGACTGGCGAGCTTTGTTGGGCTGAATGGCCTGTTCTTGTCTAGAGTGTTCTAATGTTCTAATTCCATGACCGGAGTACATTGTATCCAGTATTTTCCAGGGTGTCTTTGTAAAAACCTATTCCAGGGGTAAAGATGTGTTTTTTTTTTTATTATTTAGGTAATTTCAAATTCTCCAGGGTGGATGTACACAGCAGTTGATTACTATGTTTTACTCATCAAGGTGGCTGTCATTTAAAAAAACTTCTAAATCCCACTTTTGTAATATTGTATTTTTATGGATTTGCAACCATTATTAACTTCTACTGTTACCTGCTTTCTTTTCTGTGGGTGTTCACCACCACCACCTGATCAAAGTCCTGTGCAAGCACCTGTGATGGTGGAACATAAGCAGATACCCCAATGGTGAACAAAAACATCTGCATCAAATCTATTTGGGTGAAGCTTAAAGAACAAAAAGAACAACTTAAATACATGCTAGGCAGACTGCCTGGTGGGAGTTTGGTGGATTTTGGCTTTGATACCCCTACAGATTTAGATTTTTTTCTCTAGAGTTGCACCTATCGAGATTTTTTTTCCTATCTCTTTTCACCATCTGACCATAGCATCGGACATATCATTTGAGAATTTAACACATTGGAGACTCTATATATAAGGACTTCACTTTTTCTGTTACCTGTATACAGTATCGCTGATGTGTAAGGCTGGGGATATACTTAACACTACATGGCACGTGCACTTGCGGATGCTGCTGCTACATAAGTAGTGCACTGTCTATGCTTGCACGCGAACTTTACGTAAATCTGGAGTATTCCACCAGGTGGCAGTGCAAGGAATCATCACGGTGACAAAACAACGTCTGGTTTCACTGTCTTGTGAGTTGAGGGAAGTAAGATGTTAAAGTTAAAAATTCTTTGCATTCTGATGTTATTGCAAAGCTGCAAAAAAAAAAAAAAAAGATGGCAAGAGTGGCACAGAAGATGGTACCTTTAAATGTTTCGCATCATTACGATAGGGAATATGTGACGCTTGTTTTGTCTATGCGAGAAAGGGATGAAGAAAAGCAACATGAATACTATCACATGTCAGCTTTTAAGTCTCATGATTTGATTCATCGATATGAACCATTCATCAAACATTGAAGCATCCAGATTGACCCTGTTGGAGTTGCAATCACAAATTGCCGTCACAAATTGATAATAAATAACGATGCTGATGTCACGTACCAAATTTTTACTGGTACTGCAATTTGCAGACACGTCAAAAAAATGCTGGGAACGCATGGCAGCCATGTTGCATGCATGTAAGCATTCTGAATGTTAAGTACAACCTGGTTCTATGACTGCAATGATTTATTCTTATTGCTATATAATTTATTCATTCATTATTTTTATTTATTTCTAAATTGCTTTTCTTTTCTTATTTTTTCTTTCTCATCCCGTAAAGCACTTTGAGCTACATTTATTGAATGAAAATGTGCAACATAAATAAAATGTTATTGGCCCCATGGCCGTTGCTTTCTTAAAGGCTCATCTCACCACAAATGATCTAAAGTGCCTCTGCAGGGAAGACATTCACGCTATTAAGTTGGCAGCAATTTTTCGACAAACCCCAAAAAATGACCACTAAAATCAGCAGTGATTTTTTTTTTTACTTAGTAAGTTAAATTATGGGTGGCACGGTGGCGCAGTGGGTAGCACTGCTGCCTCACAGTTAGGAGACCTGGGTTCGCTTCCCGGGTCCACCTGCGTGGAGTTTGCATATTCTCCCCGTGTCTGCGTGGGTTTCCTCTGGGCGCTCTGGTTTCCTGCCACGGTCCAAAGACATGCAGGTTAGGTGCATTGGCGTTTCTAAATTGTCCCTAGTGTGTGTGGGTGGGTGTTTGTGTGTGTGCCGTGTGGTGGGCTGGCGACCTGCCCAGGGTTTGTTTCCTGCCTTGTGCTCTGTGTTGGCTGGGATTGGTTCCAGCAGACCCTTGTGACCCTGTAGTTAGGATATAGTAAGTTGGATAATGGATGGATGGAAGTTAAATTATTTTGTTTATTTCCAAAGATTTCCACATTAACCTAGTATAAAGTGAAGAACAAATCTGAAATGGTGACTAAATTAAACTATTGTAAAAGCGTGGCAATATTCAGTTTCAGCTTTGACAAGGTGCGAGTAAATTTAAGGACGTGCGAGTTGCTGCACACTCTTGCCAAACTGCCATGAAGTCTGGAGGAATGTTGTGTGTCAGTAGAGCATAACCGTCAAACTTTAGTTCAAAGGCAGCCGTCACTTTGAATTTCATGCAAAGGCTTTAGCGGACAATTTAGTGAGAAGAAAGGAAATATTTGGAAATTTTGTAGATGGAATTGATTTCATTGTGTGTGTGTGTTTTTTTTTAGATTTTAAAGCACATCCTCAGTTATAATTTATTTTACATTTTATTTTGATTATTTATAATGACTTCCGTTGCAAGTTTTCTATATAGGACACAGTGTAAAAGACTCTACTTCCCACACTTTTTACTTTAGGGTATCTTCTGTCAACAATGACCCGTCACATTCACTGGAACCTCTTCTTTCTTAGTAATGAATTGGAATGTCTGAACTAAAGCTGCTTCTTTCAACTGAGAGAGGTTTAAGAATTGACAGAGAATGGTAGGAGGAGTCCGAGCAAAAGAAATCTTCACAGATTACAGTACAGGAGACTGGGAGACAGAGAGGCAGAGAGTAAATAAAAAGGGACATTTTATTCAGATTAAGAACAAATATGAACACATAAAAATAAATTATTGTATCACTGTATGAACCTTCTTACTGTCATATAATAAGGTAGGGAATAAGATTAAATCATTCAGTTTGTTATTTTTTTAATTTTTTGAATACAATGTCCATGCTACTGAATCAAATGTATATTTGACTGAATTGTGTTTTCCTGTTTATCTTTTGTTGCCTTAAATATACTATTAAACACATAAATAAATGTTGATTACAACACATGCATTTACAGTATTGGTCCTGGACTATATGAGTCCTCTTGTGGTAGACCACCTGGACCCACTGCAGTCAAAGACTGGAGTGGAGGATGCAACTATCTATCTGCTCCACAAGGCCTGTTCTCACCTGGACAGAGATGGCAGCACTCTGAGGATTATCCATCCATTTTCCAACCCGCTGAATCCGAACACAGGGTCATGGGGGTCTGCTGGAGCCAATCCCAGCCAACACAGGGCACAAGGCAGGAACCAATCCTGGGCAGGGTGCCAACCCACCACAGGACACACACAAACACATCCACACACCAAGCACACACTAGGGCCAATTTAGAATCGCCAGTCCACCTAACCTGCATGGACTGTGGGAGGAAACCGGAGCGCCCGGAGGAAACCCACGCAGACACGGTGAGAACATGCAAACTCCACGCAGGGAGGACCCAGGAAGCGAACCCAGGTCTCCTAACTGCGAGGCAGCAGCGCTACCACGGCGGCCCACCGTGCCGCCCTTCTGAGGATTATATATTTTTTTTATTTCTCCATTGTCTCCAATGCCATCCACTCAGAGATATGCATGTAGATGAGCCTATGGCGTCCTGAGTAATTGACAAATCTGTCGGGCAGGCCACAGTTTATGAGACTCAAATACTGTGAGCAACACTGGAGCACAACAAGGAAAAGGCCTGTCTCCTTTTCTCTTCAATCTGCACGTCTCTTACTATAAATGTAACACCAGGGCATGTCTCTTGCAGAAATTCCCAGATGGTTCTGCATTTATGGGGTATATTGATAAGGGGATGAGATAGAATAGAGGAGTCAGGTGGAGAAGTTTGTTTCTTGGTGCAAATTGTCTGCAACTTAACATCAGCAAAACCAAGGAGCTGGTTATTGACTTTCACGGCACCAAAGAGCCTCTGTGTCCGTTCACTATTCTGGGAGTGCATGTAGAGCTACAAGTACTTGGGGGTCCACATCAATGATAGATTGGACTGGTCTTGTAACACAGAGGAACTATAGACAAAAGTGCAAAGCAGGTTTTTTGTATTTAGAAGACCACATTCCTTTAATGTAAGTATTGATATACTTCACATTTTCTATAACTCTGTGGTGGCCTGTGCATTGTGGCGTGCTGGGCTGGTAACATGACGTCAAGAGAGGCCCACCAAATCAACAAGTAGTTTAAAAAGGCAGACTCAGTTATAGGACACACTCTGGAACCCAGGAAGATCGAAGCAAAGGAAAAAATTAAAACAAAACTGAGTGCTATTATGAACAATGCTGCACATTTTCTCTCTGACACACTAACACTGACGACTTTTGTCCAACCAATTATTCAACTAAAGTGTGCCAAGAAACGCCACTGGGACTCCCTTTATACCAACAGCTGTATGCCTGCATAATGTCTCACTGGGACTGTGGCTGCCAAATCAAACGTTTTGTCTTTCTTTTTAATTATTGTCATTTTTAGTCATGCTCGTGTGTGTTATATTTGTATTTATCTATCTCTTTATATGTGTTTATTTAGGGAGCTTCTATAAAGAGCACAAATTTCTCCCTGGGAACAAATAAAGTTCTATCTATCTATCTGTCTATCTATCTATCTATCTAATTGTTTTTCTGGAGTGTAAAGGGTGGGCCATTTATATGGATACACCTTAATAAAATGGGAATGGTTGGTGATATTA
>JANRMT010062822.1:32962793-32976340 GCA_026402145.1 Polypterus bichir lapradei | reverse complement strand
TAATATCACCAACCATTCCCATTTTATTAAGGTGTATCCATATAAATGGCCCACCCTGTAGTTTGATACTATAAATCTATCTATCTGTGGTTGAGTGTGGAATCACAAGTCCGCAATATTTAGACCTCCCAGAGTCCAAAAATACCATTTTTGGAATTATGTCTGTGTGTCTGTCTCTGTGTGTGTGTAAACACGATAACTTGGGTAAAAAAATGTTAAACATGCATTTATACATATTGTGATGACACTCTTTCCAGTTCCGGGTCAAGGAGAACCCAAGTTTGTTCTGGCACAACTGAGCACTAAACAGAAACCAGAGGGACTAGCCTCTGTGTCCATCACACACACACACACACACATAAGAGAAGTTTAGATGTGACAATTACCGTATATACTCACGTATAAGTCAGTCTTGAAACCTGAAAATTCAATCATAAAATCAGACACTGACTTATACACCCGTTCAAAAATACGACACTTATTTTTTTACATCTTCTTGCCTTTTCCAATCTCGCACTAGTTTCTCAGACAAATCGAATTTTGTTGCAGCAGCACAGTTAACAGTTTCTTTCGCTACCTCAACAACGTTTCATTTAAAGCCAGCTTCATATTTTCTTCTGATCAAACGCTCCATCGTAGATAAGGGATGCTCTTAAGATAAAGGTGTATGAGGGTGAGAGATACAAAAAACACAAAACAGTGCAAACTTTGCTTTGGAATAGTTTGGGTATTACTGTGTGGTCACGTTGGCATGACAGAGAGAGAGAGAGAGAGAGAGAGAGAGAGGTTGGAAGCACCCACATAGAAAAAAAAGGCAGTGCGCTCCTTGGTTACTTTCTCAGGTGGGCGTTAGCATATCGTAATCTCTTGGATCAATTGCGTGAATTTTCCGCATTCAACTTATACGACCGATATTATAAAATACCAGAAATTATACGATGAAATAAAGTCCCGACTTATTCACGGGAAAACTTATCTGCGTGTATATATGGTGCTTAACCTCCACATCCTTCACATCCACAGTAGCCAAAGCGGAGCACATTTGGAAATGAGGAAACCGAGTAAACTCCACACAATGACCAAGCCAGACTTTAACCAAGTTTGCTGGAGAAGTGAAGCAGCAGTGTGTATCAAAGTGCCGCCACGTAAGTTGAAAAGTGTTTTCTGATTGGCAGCTATTAGCTCTCAAAAAGCAGACCTTCCCTTGAATCCTTTAGGGTCTTCCTTTACCAAATGACACTGCTGGGAAGTGAGTCTGACTGAATAAATGATCCTCTCGCCACTTTATGAAACTTCTTATGTCTCTACACCCTTGTTAAATGAGCCACTCTCAGTCAGTCAGTCATTCATTAATTGGCAGAAAAGTTAAAACCACTTTATTTACTTAAACTGACCTCTAACTAGCATCTTTCAGTTTGCTTGAATTATGCCTGTTCAGACATGAAAAAGGGAAGTTTGATTAGAATAACAGAAGTACATGACAATTTATTTAAATCATATTAATAAATTAAATAAATGGTTCTAATTTCATAGCTTTCACTCTGAGCTAAATTAAATAAACAAACAGTATAAGCACAATGGTGCTGTGGTTTGTGTGGATGCCTTTATGCGTCTGTACTTAATCCCCTGCCCACTCACTTCCCTGCGTGGAGTTTGCCTGTTTTCTACATATCAGCTTTTAAGTTTTTCTCCAGGTTTTTGCCACATCCTAAAGATGTGTGTTAGGTTAATTGATGGCTGTGCACTGGCTCAGTGTGTGGGAGGGTGGCAGCATATCCTGTAACACACTGGCACCCCTTCCACAAATGGCTACTGCCTTGACCTCAGTTCTGCTGGGGTAGACTCACACTCTTTGCTTGGGATATAGCAGGTTTGGAAGATGGACAGGTAATTAATGATTTCAAGCAAACTTAAAAGTTCATGTTGACTGCTGTGAGGTGGTGGGGAAGTTGTGTGTATGAGTGTGTTATCTTCATGGCATGTCCGGACTCTGAAATGTTGGAATGTTAAACTCGCTTGGGGAGGCAAGATCGGGAAGGCTTGGGTTGCAGGGAAAGGAGTCAGAGAGAAAGGCTCTCTTATTGTTTATCTCATTTTATGTCCCTCTATGGCATTTTTCATCCTATTTTATGTCCATCTTTATTCTAAGCCTTACTGGTTATTTTATTGGCAAAAAGGCTCAGCAAGGTCAAATACCATATATACTCACGTATAAGACGGGGTCTTGAAACCCAAAAAATTGATCATAAAATCAGACCCCGACTTATACACCCATTCAAAAATGCGACACATTTTTTGCCTCCTCCAATCTCGGATCAGTTCCTCAAATGCATCGAATTTTGTTGCAGCAGTGAAGTTACCAATTTCTTTCGCTACTTCAACAACATTTAATTTAAAACCAGCTACATATTTTCTTCTGATTGAATGTTTCATCGTAGATAAGGGATGCTCTTAAGGTTTAAAGGTTTATGAGGGTGTGAGATACAAAAAACACAAAACAGTACAAACGTCTCTTCGGAATAGTTCTGGTATTACCGTGTGGTCACGTAGGCACAACACATAGAAAAAAAAAGGCCGTGTGCTCCGTGGTTACTCTCTCAGGTGGGCGTAGCATATCATAATCTTGGACCAATAGCGTGAGTTTTCCGCATTTGACTTATACGACCGACATTATAAATTACCAGAAATTATACGGTAAAATCAAGTCCCGACTTATCTACGGGAGAACTTATCCAGGATCATATATGGTGTGTTACTGATAAGAAAAGTCAAAACTTCAAATAATTTCTTTTTTTCTCTTTTGTATCTTGAAAGATAGCTTCTAAAAAAACAAAAAACAGTATAATGTGGATCAATCAATAGGTTGTATTAGCTAAAACGTCAAAGGTCTTAATCATGGCCACTTTGGGTTTAAAGTTTTGCATATCTCTTGGATACCCTTGGATCTAAAATCATTCTCAGTCCTCTTATGGAATTATTCAAAACAATGTGGTATCTTACACTATATTACTTGCACATACTGTATACTCATTTAACTGAAAAGAGTTATAACTCGCTGTATCGCCATGGACTCACACCATAAAGCATCTCGGACTGAGTCCTTTCTCTCTGATGAACTACTGGTGGTCAGCTGCAAGCCCACGATGCCTGGCTCAAAATTGGTCTTCTTGCAGTGTGAGCTAATAAGAGGAGTCCTTTAGTCAGCGGTGTACAGACTACTTCTGAACACAGTGAGCAGAGTGCTTCCTGGTGACGTCAGTTGACCCCTCTCTGTCTCAGCCACCACTTTCTCTGCATAACTTCGCCACTACGCTCCATTTGTCCACAGTGCAAATCCCACCCTTGTCAACAAGTGTATTGCAGTGGACTCACACCACAAAGGATCTCAGTTTGCAAATTTGTACTGTGATGAGCGGCCAGAGGTCAGCTGCACACCTGCACCGTCTGGCTCACAAGTGGTTTTCTTACAGCAGGAGAATTGCTTTAATCAGGTGCATAGAATCTACTTCTGAACACTGCAAGTGCAGCACTTCCTGGTGATGTCAGCTGAGCTCTCTCTCTCTCTCTCTCTCAGAACCCACCGTTTCTGTGCAACACTTCCAGTAAACCTGCCTACCACAACTGCTTGTGGGATGTCTCATATTATATGGAAAAAAAAACCTGCATTTTCTCTGCAAGTAACAGTTTAAGATTTTTTTTAGAATTTATCCAGAATTCATTAGTCTCACAGAGTAAGACATATAATACACTCAACTGAGGACAAACACAAATGAATTTTGGATTAAAAGTGGGTGGAAACGATTAGCCAATTCACTGATAGTGATATTTCTAAACCAATCGAAAGCTAATTTCAACAGGGCTCAATGTAGGGTCAGTGATTTAAACAGGAAAGAGCAATGGTGCTTTTGTTAACATGGCCAGACCGACACCAAGCCTGTGGTTATGATGGATAAACTTCCTAGGGCTGAAAAGCCCCCAGTTAAACGTATAAAAGTGTATCGTACAGTATGTGTGGAGGAGGCGTTACATATGGCTTCCTCCCACAGTCCAAAGACATGCAGGTTAGGTGGATTGGGGACACTGAATTGTCCCTTTTGTGTAGTGTGTTTGCTCAACCTGCGATGAATTGGTGCTCTGTCCTGGGAATGATTCCAGCCTTGTGCCCTATGCATGTTGGGATATGCTCCAGATCACCATACCTCAGTTTAGGATTAAGCAGGCTTAGAAAATGGTATGGTATGGTGTGGTTTGGGTGGCATAAAAGAAAAACAGTTTCCAAATCCACATTATACTTTCTTTTTTAAAGACATCAGTGGATGAGTGACAAATGTCCAAAGAGCCTCTATGTCCGGTCACTATTCAAGGAGTTGATGTAGAGTTGGTCCTTTCCTTCAAGGACTTGGGGGTCCGTATCAATGGCAGGTTGGACTGGACTAAACAGAGAGGAAGTGTATAAGAAAGGGCAGAGCAGGCTCCTTTTATCTTACGAGACTGTGTTCCTTTAATGTGAAAAGTGACATCCTTTACATCTTCTACAACTCTGTGATGGCCATTGCAGTTTTCTACAATGTGGTGTGCTGGTAACATCTCTTTAAGAGAGGCCACCAAATCAACTAGCTAATTAAAAGGGCATGCTCGGTTATGGGATGCATTCTGGAATCCATGGAGGTAGAAGCAAAGGAGAGCATTAAAACAAAACTGAGTGCCATTATGAACAATTCTGCACATTCTCTCTCTGACACAGTAAGACTGAGGACTTTCTAACAGTAAATTGTAAAGCAGTAGTGTGTCAAGAAATGCTATGGAGGCTCCTTTATGCCAACAACAATACACCTGCATAATGCTTCACTGAGAGTGTGACTGCAACATCAGATGTTTTCTTTCTTTTTAGTTTTTCTTCCCTTTTAGCCATTATGGTGTGTGTTCAGACTATACTGAATGTGTATATACATATTTATCCATCTATTTATGTATTGATTTATTGAAAGTGTTTTTGTAAAAAGCCAAATTTACACTTGGGGACACATAAAATTCTATCTATTTATCTATCTATCTATCTTTATCTTTAGTTGTTATTGGTCCACCTGCCTGTATTACCTGATATGACATTTGTTCAATTCAGGACCCCAAAGCACTGCAGGAGTGTCAGATCAGCTCAGTAATATTACAGACCTCTTCTTTCCAATACAAACAGTATATACAGGTTTGTCTTAAGGCTTTGTCACAATACTTGACTTTTCCAGTGATTTTCAGTCACAGACTTCACTTACATAATCTTACCCGAGTCCAGAAACAGTTGTGGCTTTGTTTAGCTTCACATCCCCATTGACTCAATTCAACCTTTCTTAGACAGATTTGGTTACGTCTTAAGTCATGGGGGGCAAGCTCTGTGTGTGCAAGAGTTGAGAACCAAAGAGCGCTCTGCTGGAAGTAAAATGCATAAAATGCATCTACTAGGAATAGAAGAGAGACTCGTCTGTGTGATGTGTGTCTGTTGTACGTACTATGTCAGAATGGAAAAAAGAAAAAAATGTGAAACTGTCCTGGAAAATTGTCATGGGGTTGTCTAATTTGTCTTCCCCCATGATATGTAGCTGTGTGACCTAATATCCTCAAGCAACAAGATCAGTCATCAATTTTGGCACCCCCTTTGACTAGTCATATAATGTGACACTGGCTTAAGAAAGGCAAGCAGTATTTTCAAAGACCTCAGCTATCTTCTGTTGTCACTTTTTCTATCCTCTGTTACCAGGACCATTCTTGGTTGAAAGAGACCAGGACCTAGATTCAGGAACTGTTTTTATCCTTGTAATTCTACTCAATAGCCATTCACATGGACACACAGTATATCGTCTGATGTATTTGACATACAAGTAAGCGTTTCATTACTGGGTATTGTGGCAGATGGCCAGGACCCATGCCCGGCCAGGACGTCCCTTCAACACTGGATCTGGGTGAGCGGCCATGGGATCCACGCTACGTCCCCTGGAACACTAGGTGGCAGGCCCCCTGGGTTGCATCGGGTCCACAGGCATGGGACTTAAGGACTTAACGAGCCTGTCTGGGCTGTGATGCACCCACACCCGGAAGTGCAGCCTAATTAGGCTAATTACCACCTGAAGCACTTCCAGGTGGGCTATTAGAAGAGCTTGCAGCCACCACTCAGGGCGCCAGAGTTGGGAGGAGGACAAAAAGAAAGGAGGACAAAAAGAAGAGTGGTTTGGGTGTTTTTCTTTGGTGGTGTTTTTGGGACTGTGTTGTGCCTGTGGGGATTATGGGGAAGACGTGCCCCACAGGTAAAGAAAAATAAAATCTTTTTGTTTATTTTGCCCATGCCTCTGGTGTCAGTCTATGTCGGGTTGGCGCCAATAAACCACCTTTATCACAGTATGTATTTATGACAAAAAAAGAGCCCAATCTAAGAGCCCTAAACATACATGGGTGGGAGGTCTGCCATTTGTCACCAAAAATTGTTCCAAATTTTTATGGACAGAATTTGTAGGTGCAGCCAAGGAATGCAGGATGTCTAGTTTCTGACCTCAGGATCGCATCTCTGCTTTTTTGCAGATAATGTGGTCCTAATGCCTTCTATTAAGCTATGACCTCAGACACGCACTGGGGCAGTTTGCAGTTTGTATCTGAGTGTGAATTGGCCAGGATGAGGATCAGTTTCTCCAAATGTGACGTCATGGTTCTTAGGCAGAACAACAACATTTATTTATATAGCATATTTTCATACAAATGAAGTAGCTCAAAGTGCATTACAAGATGAAGAAAGAAAAAATAAAAAATATAATAATAAAATTAGGCAATACTAATTAACATAGAATAAAGTAAGGTCCGATGGCCAGGGAGAACAGGAAAAAAAAAACTCCAGACGGCTAGAGAAAAAAATCAAAATCTGCAGGGGTTCAGAGGCCACGAGACCGCGCAGCCCCTACTAGACATTCTACCTAACATCAATGACCTCAATCAGTCCTCATGGTTTTCAGGTTTCACGTGGAAGAATTAGATGAATGATACAAGTGGCAGAAATACGCTTCCTTCACAGGATATCTAGGCTCAGTCTTAGAGATTGAGTAAGGAGCACAGACATTCGTGAGGAGCTCAAAGTAGAGCTGCTGCCCCTCCATATCAAAAAGAGTGAATTGAGGTGTTTCAGGCATGTCCAAACATATGGGAGGACTCAGGACAGACCCAAGACACGTTGGATAGATTACATCTCTCAGCTAGCCTGGGAATGCGAGGAATTGGAGGAGGTGGTGGGGAAACAGGACGCCTGGACATCTTTGCTGGATAAGCAGCAGAAAACGGATAATGAAGGAATGGATAGACACATTTGGACCAGCATCCAAAATGTGCACATCCAATAATATCGGGATTATAATGCTCGTAAATTTGGCACTGCCTACTGTTTGCAATTACGACTACTGAGGATTTATGTTAATGTTGTATGCTGGTATTGATGTTTTATATGTGTGAACATCACCAAAGCAAACTCCAGGAAAGATATGTTGTTTTAAGGTAAAACAAAAAGGCTAATAAAATTTTGACACCTGTAACATGTCAGACCACAAGCAGCCAGTGTTGATCTTTTAGTCAGTTGGAGCAAAAATCAGCAGGTGACAGCAGGCATTCCCTGAACTTGAAAGGCCTGCGTGTAAAATCCTTACAAGTAAAGGAAGAGGCAGCCCGGTTACAAGGCACGCAAATGTTTGTTCCCTTCAATGTAACGTGACCCCCAGGATGCACTGCCTGGGTTCAATTAAGTGCCATAGCGTGACAGTAGGAGGAGAACTGGTTCACTGCATCTCGCTGGTTTGTGCCTAGTGTTCAGAACCCTCCTTTATAGTTACATCTGTTAGTTTAAAGGCTTCTTTTTCAGTCCAGAGAGCAAAACCACTGTACAAAGAATAAAAACAGCTGCTGGGAAAATACCTTCACAGCCATAAATGTTATTAAAACCATTAGTGGTCTGATGTTTTCCTTTTTTTCCTTTTAGATATGTGTGTGTGCTTTTTTTGTGACTAATTTAAATGGAGCATTTATTTTGACTAATAATTTCAAAGGTTAATGGGAAGCATAAAGTTATTTTTGTTGTTAAATATAATCAATTACTTAAAGACATTTAAACACGTGTTGCCACTTAAAACAATTAAGCTGCAAGATGATAAACTGCTTGAGAGTCACTAAGCACTGTGAAATCCTGAAGGAGATAGGAAGGCAATGGCTTACTGCACTTCACATTACACCGATTCAAATATTAAAAAGTAACCAATAGGACATTTTATTTAATCACTTACATTTTTTTTCTGTTCATCCACGTAAGTGCTATTGGAATTTTTAATTACACATTTGTTTTAATGTATGCATTTATTTCTTTATGATTACATGTCATCTCCAGCTTTGGTTTCCATGTGTTTTGTAATTTTCTTATAAATCCCATCTTAGTCAAGGCATCAGTTGTTGATGTAGAATGCCTGTAAGGGGGTCAGCAAAACTGTCGCTCTGTCTGTTGCAAATGACTTCGCACTGCCCAGAAGTTTATTGTCTTCAGGAATTATCTTAACTGCAGTTTTTGTTTTCTTCTTCTCCACTATCAACTGACCAGATCCCAATTTTTAAGATAGGAGGTCTTTTATATACACAGTATATACCTTTGCTTATGTTTCACCCCAGAGATTCATTATGTTGCTGTTGTTCGTGAACAGACTGTTGTAAATGAGGCAGCGCCCCTGCTTCACATCTCCAGAAGCCTGGGTTCAAATCCTGGCCTGATCACCATCTGTGTATGACAGGCCTGTTCTCCCTGTGTCTTCATGTACTTGTTTTTTTTGGTCGCCTCTCTTTAATGCGTGTATAAGTTTAATATGTCACTGTGCTCTGTGCAAATACAGTATATTTTATAAATCTGCCTTTTTCTCCTCACATGCTCAGTTGACACAGAGCCAGATTTAGCACAGGGGCTCATCATTTAGAACTGCTAGGCAAAGCATAATATAAGACAAGACAGATAAAGACAACTGCGAAACGGGCAGTCACAATGAGGACTGTTGTATACTATTTTTGTGTGTCAAAGTCAGCATGAAACTGTTTCCTCTTCTGCCTTGTTTGGAATGGCATGATTCAATGATTCACCTAAGTGGGGGCCTGCACGCGAAGAAAGAGTATAAAGCCTTGCAACATTGCCCGGCACACCTTTGAAGCCGACAGATGGATGGAAGATAACGTCATCCAAGATGGAAAATCCTTCCAACGCAGCGACGAAAATGGCAGACTCTACATATCGGGCCTCTACTCCCCAAAAGGCCTTGTCACGGCTTCCTTCGTCTGTTATGCCACGTAAACCGTCATTATTTCTAAGTAAGTTATCTCCTATGTGATTTCTTACCGCCGTATCACTAAGGGAGGATTATCACCTTTTTATATTATATCTATATAGATTCGGGTTATGTAACACGCCGCAATTCCAAAAGAACTCATTCACAGGGAGCTAACGCTCTCTGCTGAATACACTCTCACATTATAAATATGAGTGTTAGGCTAACTGATGACTCTGAATGATGCTGGTAATGAATGAGTGTGCCCATCTAGGGATGCTTTCTGCCTTTCTCCATATGCTGCTGAGGTAAAGGTTGTCATGTGCGTGCGCATAGGGGACAGTCTAAGGGCCCTGTTGCCACTGTGTGATAACCACCACTAATGTCACTTTAACTGTTCATCCGCCTAAACCCGACTCTTCCTGTCGGAAATTCCACATAACCAGTAGCTCTGCCATTTTCTGATCAGTCAGAACCAGACTCCCGTCTGAAAAGACGTCTTTGTTAATGCACTTAATCGTGTTTTGTTTTCTTTTTGAAAATCAATTATGCAACGTTTGCCCACGGGTGCTCCAACACTCCCTCCTATCTCTACTTTTTATTACAAGGTATAGAGAACTGAAGTATAAAACTTCACTCAAAAAGTTTTGGATAGTTTGTTACACTGCAAAGGTGGTCACCCATTGCTCATAATGGGATGGTCATTTGTGTTTATATTTATTGTGGAGTTTTGAAATTCCCATATTTCTTAAAGTCACAATAAATAACAAACTAGTGAAGACAGTAAATTTCAAATGTTTTCAAACTACATTTGCATTAATGAAACTCTGGTGTACTGGTTTCTGCTACTGCTTCATGCTCCAGAGACCTGAGTTCAGATCCTAACCTCCACATAGTCTATGGGGAATTTTCATGTCCTCCATTTGTTGATACGAATATTTCTCAGGATACCACAACTTTCCACTATTATCCCAAAGATGTGCATCTTATTTTAACTGGTGACTCTGAATTAGTTTGCTATGAGTGACTGGTGAAGGTACTCTCCAGATCTGGTTACTGCCTTGAGGATGGAATGGCATGGATAGCTCCTGGTCTTCCTCAACCCTGAACTGGATATTGTAAGATTTGTAATGGTTGGAACTCATTCTTTTAATTTCAGTTATTGCTCCCTGCATCACAAGGCCAGCAATTGATAAAATAAATTGTCCTTTAATTTCTACTGGACCAAAGATGATATGATTTAATGAAATATTTGCCAATTAGCAAAGAGACATCGTAAAAGAACCTACTTTATGACAGTTGTGGCTGCTAAAAAGATGTCAACCTCCAGCAGCAGTCTTCAACTCCTCTTAAACCATTCTCCAGATAGAATCCCACCTGCATGTTCTGCATTTGCCTCTTGGTGTCTGAAATACTTCCAAAGGTGTATCCTCGAAAGATATTATAGTAACACCCTTCACTGAATTATTGTTTGACATCCATTTAGTCATTTTCTCTGCCCACGCTCTCAATGCGCTGCATCACATCAATATGTGTTTAGCTATTCATGTGATGAGATTTGGGGTGACACTAAACCAGAATGCCCTCACATAAAGTCTGAGTAATTAATAAAACATTCCTAGGTTACAGCTATAAAATTAGTATTTGCTAGAAAGCCTTTCCTTTTGTTTTATTTTATTCTTGTGTATGCTTATGCAAGGTTACTAGGGATAAGGATTACCCTAGTGGATTTAGAGATTGAATGGTAATAGTTATATAATTCAGATTTCTTTCACATTTTGGCTTAATCCACATAACCATACTCTCTTGGAAAATATTACAGAAAACTTTGTACTGAGACAACAAAAAACATGTAGCAATACAGTTGTGTGTTTAGAACAATTTGTAAAAAATGGCTTTAATATTTACATCTGTTATCGAAGCAGTATCTTAACATGAATCTGCTTTCCTGTGCATTCACCACCTTATTTACACAATCAGTTTCTTGTTCACTTATCCACTATAGTACTTTTTGATTCTCTGTGCATAGAATCAACTTATTCTTTCTAAAAAGATGATTGCTGAGGTCTTACCTCCTTCTTCATTGCTATATTTTTCTTTTGCTTAGCAGAAGAAGCATGGGTGGAGTGGTGGCTCTGAGGCTTGGGATCTGTACTGGCAATCGAAAGGCTGCTGGTTCAGATCCCGTAAACACCAGAAGTGATTCCACTTTGTGGGCCCTTGAGTAAGGACCTTAACCTGCAATTGATCTGTCCTGGGTATGACGTTAACTTTCATCCAGCCCTGCAAGCAGGTCCTCCAACTTATTGTCCAACTAATGTATTAAAAGTAATAGCATTAATATTGTCATTAGAACATTAGAAAAATTTTGGTGACAACAGGCCATTCAGCCTAATAAAGGTCACCAATTCTATTGATCTAATTTCTAAAAAAACATCAGGTTGAGATTTGAAGGTCCCTGAAGATCCATTTCCTACCACCCTACATTACATGGTAATTCATTCCATGTTTCTATGGTTCGTTGTATGAAGAGAAACATTGTAACATTTGTGCAAAATTTACTTCACAGTACTAATTCCTTTCACAATTTCATACACTTGAATCAGAACACCTCTTAATTTCCTTTTGCTTAAGATGAAAAGGTTCAACTACTTTAGTCTTCCCACACACCTCATACCCTGCACCCTTGGAATCAGCCTAGTCACTCTTCTTTGGACTTTTTCTAGCACTGCTATGTCTTTTTTGCAGCCTAGAGATAAAAACACAGTACTCCAGGTGAGGCCTAACCAGAGTATTATAAAGCTTCAGCATAACCTCCTTGGACTTGTACTTCACACATCAGGATGCTATATAATCTAATACTCTGTTAGCCTTCTTAATGGTTTCTGTACACTGCCTAGACATCGATAGTGATGAGTTCACTATGACTCCTTTATCCTTCTTATAAAGTGTACCTTCAAATTACACACCTACCATTATGTATTTACTTCTTTCATGTAATACTTTACATTTGATAACATTAAAGTTTATCTGCCACAAATCTGCCCAAGCCTTTCTGCAATGAGTCAACCTATTCTAGATTATTTGCCAACCAGGCAACCAGGCTGTCCCTTTTATTCATTGGCAGATGAAGTAAACTGAACAAAAAAAAAAAAAGAAACAAAAAAACGCACAATCCAACGTCACAGTCAGGACAATAATAGTGCGTATCTTTTCTGATTTTCTTTCCAGATTTATCAGTTTTTGAACAGCACACTGTACAGGTACGAGTTGGATTCTGTTTTTTTCTGTTGGATATATGCATAATCAATAAAAGGTCTACCAGTAAGAAACTTTGGATTGAGGTCAACCACGTCTCTTTAGTGGTAGTGTGGATGGTGGATGCGTGGCAATGATTTGTTCTACAAGCTGGCATGTAACGTTTGCATGAGATACAGTTTTGCCAGCTTTTCGCTTGTATAACACCAATGCATTCCAAATGCACTCTTCCACCAGATGATGAAATATCTTTTTGTACTGTTTCTTTTGTTGCCTCTGCATAACGGGATAGAAAGTCAATTCTTGATCTGCACGATTTACGCCGCCCATCGTGCTATTGTAGTCGGCCACAGCACAAGGCTTCTTAACCTGCTCGTTGCCTTTTGCCTGTACAGTGACTGTAGCTGCATTATGTACAGTACTAAGAGGACAAACAACTTTCTTGTCTTCCATATCAGTGCAAGTATTTTACACTTTTGCCAAGCTAGTAACGCACCTCACTGTAATTTAGCTCTGCAAAAGTCTTCAGGGATGCCACATCGTTTCATATGCGTCAGTCTTTCTTTGCAGCAAGATGTCAAATAGGCCTGGTGAAGTATAAAAATTGTCCATGGTAACACATTAACACTAGAATCCCTGAAGCCTACGAAAAAAAAACTCATAATCCCGGGCCACCTTAAATTCCTTCACACCTCTCCATTAGAATCTTTTGTTTTGTAAATATGTTAATCAGCACAAGCAGCAAGCAGCCTGTTATCTTATCCCCCCACTGCCGCAGCTCAACTCGGGCAAAAAGTTCTCCCAGCTCAAGTCTGGATGACAGGAAATGTTGAACATATACCTAAAACAGAAACTTTTTTCATGTTATAGTACTAATGACAAAATTTTGACATGAAGTGTATAATGATAGATAGATAGATAGATAGATAGATAGATAGATAGATAGATAGATAGATAGATAGATAGATA
>JANRMT010062822.1:32872990-32962783 GCA_026402145.1 Polypterus bichir lapradei | reverse complement strand
ATAGATAGATAGATAGATAGATAGATAGATAGATAGATAGATAGATACTTTATTAATCCCAAGGGGAAATTCACATAATCCAGCAGCAGTATACTGATACAAAAAACAATATTAAATTAAAGAGTAATGAAAATGCATGTAAAAGCAGACAATAACTTTGAGTAATGTTAGCATTTACTACCCCGGGTGGAATTGAAGAGTCGCATAGTGTGGGGGGGGAACGATCTCCTCAGTCTGTCAGTGGAGCAGGACAGTGACAGCAGTCTGTCGCTGAAGCTGCTCCTCTGTCCGGAGATGATACTGTTCAGTGGATGCAGTGAATTCTCCATGATTGACAGGAGTTTGCTTAGCGCCCGTCGCTCTGCCACAGATGTTAAACTGTCCAGTTTCATTCCTACAATAGAGCCTGCCTTCCTAACAAGTTTCTCCAGGCGTGAGACGTTCTTCTTCTTTATGCTGCCTCCCCAGCACACCACCACGTAGAAGAGGGCACTTGCCACAACCGTCTGGTAGAACATCTGCAGCATCTTATTGCAGATGTTGAAGGACGCCAACCTTCTAAGGAATTATAGTCGGCTCTGACCTTTCTTACACAGAGTATCAGTATTGGCAGTCCAGTCCAATTTATCATCCACCTGCACTCCCAGGTATTTATAGGTCTGTACCCTCTGCACATAGTCTCCTCTGATGATCATGGGGTCCATGAGGGGCCTGGACCACCTAAAATACACCACCAGTTCCTTGGTCTTGCTGGTGTGAAGACTGAAGTTCAAATATCAAATAAACACTTTCACAAAAGGTACAAGTATAACAAAACAAATGTGGGTTAGGGTACAACACTGACATGACTGTTTGTGTGGTGCAGTGGTAAGAACTGCTGACTCATAATCAAGAGGTTGTGGCTTCGATCCTAGGTGCTTCCTATATTTACCATTTTGAGTAGTGAGCAGCTCTTATTGTTACCATTATGGAATAAAAACATACATTTGAGTCTGTAATAGCCACTGGTACTTTATGATACTTGTAAAGGTTAATGTTTTTTATTTATTTATTTTATTCAGTTTTATTCTCTCAGTCACTTTCACACTCCTCAATCTGACACTGTTGTTTTCAAATAAAGAGGTGATGTAACAGAGGTGAACTCAGATGAGGATGAGGGTTCTACATCGGAGAAAGAGAACAGAAGCCCTCCCCACAGGAAACATCCACTCACACATAAGAATAACACAGCTGCACCAGGCGTAAAGGTGAAAGATGGAACTGTTTAGAAGCAGCAACAGGTTGGCCATCATCCTGCCAGTGAACCTGCCACATGCATGTCCTTTAACGAAACAACAGAGCTTACAGAGCTCACCAAGGTATCGTGCTGTTTGCGATTATGTTCCTTGATGGTCTTTATATGAAAAACATTTATATATTACTTATACACACACACACACACACAGCTGTTTACTTACATTTATTTACTTATCTTCCTACAGCGTAGGAAGTCCCAAGTAGACTGCAGAGCTTCCTGTGTTTGATCAACACGGGCATGTTGACAAAGTACATATGCAATGTCACTCCTTATTCAGGAAAAGATCACTTACGAAAAGTGCGACGTCAGCTTCCACCTGCAGCTATTGACACTTCAGTATGCAAGCAATGGTACCGAGAATGCAGTCAGACTTGTTTTTTTTTGGGCACATACACCATCAGAATTGCACTACCAGACCTAAACACTAGCGTCTAGAGTGACTTGAATAAAAGCACATTTGTTTCGTTATACTTGTACCTTTTGTGAAAGTTTTTATTTGATATTTGGACTTCAGTCTTCACACATTATACACTTCATGTTAAAATTTTGTCATTAGTACTATAACATGAAAAATGTTTCTGTTTTAGGTATATGTTCAACATTTCCTGTCATCCTACGTTTATAGATCGTTGTATGTTGCATGTATTTAAAATAATGATATATTATTTACCCTATACATCTCCAGGCACCTCACACCCAGGCAAACAGACTTGAGCTGGTATAACTTTTTGTCAGGTGTTGGATGGGATAGCAGGCTGCTTGCTGCTTGTGCTGATCGACACATTTGCAAAACAAAAGACGCTAATAGAGAGGTGCAAAGGAATTTAAGGTTGCCCAGGATTATGAGTTTTTTTTGTATGCTTCAGGGATTCTAGTGTTAACCTTGATCCAGCAGAGCATCTATCAAGGTCGGCACCAATGACGTAGCAATGCCATACTGATTGTATTTCAGATCAAACATTGTCCCTTTCCCTGTCTACAGAACCAAATTCCAAATGTATCAGATTCACAAAGCTCGTAAAGCTTTATGCCAAATCTTTTTGACGCAATGTACTGTATCCATGACAGTCTGCCCTTATAAGCCACAAGACTTTCATCGATGCTGACATTGCAGTATGGAATGGAAACGGTCTGAAATTTTACTACAATTCTCCAAAATTTTCTTCATTTTGGGTGCTGGATGGGTATTCTCATCAAAGTCTTTATTGTGGGTAAAGTGCACATATTTCATAATTAGTGAAAACCTACACTCAGACAGCCCAAGTGATTCTCGGTTATAACGTTTATGCAAGACACATTTGTACAGTTGCCCGAGTGACTCTCGGGACTAACGCTATTAGCACAGTTTTTGCAGCCTGAGTACACTTTGGTCTAACGCTAACAAGACTATGAAGTGTAGGTCTATTTTTTAACAAAATGGCAGAGAAAACCAAGGTGTCAGTGAGTACAGTTTACTACACCATCAGAAGGAACTGGAGGAAACCCTAACATGAACAAGTCTGACACACCCAAACCACAACAGAATCAGAAGACAAGTTTCTGAGAGTCAGCAGCTTGTGTGAGAAGCACCTTACAGGACAAGAAATATCAACTATGAAGAGAAGACTTCAAGTTGCAGGTTTGCCAGTTCAAGTGGAAGTAAAAAAGTCATTGCCAGAATGGTCAAAAGTTTTAGAGCAATTCCATTTTTCCAGTGTTTATTAAAATGCATGCAGTTCAATGTCTCATTGTACTTTGAAATTAAAGCACAGAAAGTGAGGCTTGCTTAATTTGACCACTGGCTTGTAAAATATTTTTTTGCATGTTACAATATGAATCAGAGAAGGAGATGTTAAAATATATAACTCAGTCTTGAGACCTCACTGAGGACATGTTTTGGGTCTGATCGACACATTATAGAAAAATCTCTTGAAAGGGTTAAAAATATAGACATATTTAAACATATAATGTATGTTGAATTTTAATCAGCAAAATTGAAAAGAAATCCTGATAGATGTCTAGTAAAGTTATCTTCATCTAAGCTATTTTTTACAGCAATGTAGTCAGTAGTGCTGAAAAACATCGCAGCAATACTCAGCGCAAAAAGATCCTTTTTGACCTGTTACTCCCCCTTGCATTGTTCTGATCGGAGATTAGAATTTTTACAAATGTAAAATGCAAGTTAAACGTAAAGGGAATCAAAAGCTTTTTGCCTGTCATCTTAGAAATCTACAAACTGTATACATTCTGACAGGCACACTCACAGAGCACTTTTGAAAAATCAGTTTTACATTTATTTATTATGCTTGTGTGCTGCATGAAAAGAACAAAAGTACAACATAATGTATGCAGTATGAATAAGTAAGACGTGGTTCACATTTGGAAAATAAATATAGACTTACAATTCTTCTAGGAATGGTTTAAAACAGGTGCCTTATTTCAGAGTTCATTTTCTTACTGTAATATTCAGAGTGAAAACTTAAAAATAGACCTTTAACTTTATTATCCCAAAAGGAATTTGTTCTACACTTCAAAAGCTCATAAAAGCTACAACAAAGTTAAAACATTTAATAGCGCGGTAATTGACATGATGTGGATAAATGGTAAAAAATTAAATGAGGGGCAAACTGTTAATCCAGACTCTGCTTTTTCAGGAAAGTATACATTTATCCTAAAGCCTGTGATACTTAACATGTGTCAAACAGAAAGGAAAATGTGTGCCACCTCCGGAACGGTTAAAATGGATCTGTATGCAGTCTGCAAACTGCCCTCTTCAGGTTTCTCCTCAAGTCCAGAGTTTGGCTGAGACACTCAAGGACAGTCAGAGATCTGACCTGAAGCCACTCCAGGCATTGTCTTGGCTGTATGCTTTGGGTCATTGTCATGATGAAAGGTGAACCATCATCTTAACCTAAGGACGTGTGCACTCTGGAGCAGGTTTTCTTCAAGGACCTCTCTGTATTTGGCTGCATTCATTCTTCACTCAATTCTGACCAGTCTCCCTGTACCTGCCAAACACACCTCCATGACATGATTGTGCCACCACTGTTTCACCATAGGGATGGTACTAGACAGGTAATGAGCAGTGTCTGGTCTTTGCTAGACATAATGCTTGGAGTTCTGCCCAAAGACTTCAATCTCTGTCTTATCAGACCAGAGGATTATATTCCTCAGCATCCCTTAAACTGTAATTGGCCCTTTCATGAAGACTAGTAACCTTCTAGCCACTCTACCATAAACATCTGACTGGTGGAGTGCTGCCAAGATTGTTGTCCTTCCAACAGGCTCTCCCATCTCAGCAGAGGACTTTTAAAGCTCTGTTAAAGTGACCATTGGGTTCTTGGTCACCTCCCAGATTGAGGTCCTTCATGCCCAGTTACTCAGTCTGGCCAGACATCCAACTCTAGGAAAAGTTCCAAACTTCTTCCATTTCACAATTATTCTGTGCTTCTGGGAATACTCAAAGTTTTAGAAATGATTTTATTCTCTTGTCCTGATTTATGCCTCATCACCTTGCAGAGTTGCGCAGAGAGTTCCTTGGACTTAAGAGCTTGTTTTTTGTCCTAAGATGCAGTGTGAATTGTGAGACCTTATTTTATATACACGGGCGTCTGTCTTTCTAAGCAACGTTCAATCAATTCAGTTTGTCACATGTAGACTCCAATCAAGTTCTTGATACATCTCAAGGGCAATTAAATCAAACAATTTTCACTGGACCATTATTTGAAGAGCCAGACTAAAGGGTCTGAAAATGTGTATGAGATTTGATTTTTTTTTATTTTTAACAAACTTGTGAACCTGTTTTCATTTTGTCATTGTGGGTAATTGAGTGCAGACTGACATATCCATTTCAAATTAAATCTACAACACAAAGTGCACAGAAAGTGAAGCTGTCTGAATAGCTGATGAATCCAAAGTATATCCACTGATGGCCATACCTAGTAGCTTCTTTATCAGCTGATTTTCTTATAGGAAAGATGACAAGAAGCTTGACAGCAACATGAGCACATATTATAAGATGTTTAAAAATGTAATAAAACCTAGTTTCACATACGCCGTTTTATCTTCAAGTTTTTGTTTCACCCAGTATGTGAACTGGTATAGGGCATTGTGTGTATTAGATGCCAAACAAAAATGCACTTGTCAGTCTAGATCTGTCCTGTTCATCCCTTTCACTCAACTGGAATAATACTTGACATCCACATTTTTTGGCAGGTAGAAAAACTACATGGCACCCCCACATGACTTTGTCATCAGCTGGAGCCACCATGAAAGCAAAAGTGGTGTAAGGCCTCCAAAATCCTTCACAAGGCTGGCCGGGCCTAACATGTGTCACACACGTGCACATGGGAGACAGCTAAAGGGCCTGAATAATGATATTTCCACGCCAGACCAGGGGGTGGCGAGGTGCACTGACTTTCCCTCTCAATCCTCTGCAGACCATTCATGTAAAATCCCACATATTTCCGGCACCCACGTAGACGTCGCTTCCGGTCCCGGGGCAACTATGACATCACTTCTGATCCTGAAGAAGTTACTTCTAGTTTTCCGACACCCATTAAGATGTCACTTCCGGTTCCGGTGCTCATTAGGACGTCAGTTCCGGTCCCGATGACGTGACTTTTGGTCTCGGCCTTTAAAGCCGTCATTTTTACATACCGAAATCAGTTCTGTTTTGGACTCTGACCTGTAAACAACGCAACAAATTTACTCATTTGCTGCCTCAAACCTTTGCTGTCTATGGTTCATTCTTGTGACACATGCCTACTTGAATTAGATCTCACTCCAAATTGGTTAACCCCACAGGCCTGCTTATGACCTCGCAGGCCCAAAAGAGATCTAAGCCTCAAAATAACTTAAATGTCCCAAAATATCTAAGTGCCTTCCACAAGAAGGTTAAAATATTAAACCTTGGCTTGGAAAGACAGTTTTCAAAAAGATTCTTTATAAAATAAGAATCAAAGGAGTTTCTTAAAAAGTAATCTGCAGAGAACAAATACCAAAAACCAGAATCCTTAGACAAATCAAATATAATCAGAAAAACAGCAAATCAAAACCAAGAAATAGTAATATTCACAATTCATAAAAACGATCACAGTGATTCCCACTTGAAAGCCTTTTCGGCAGGGTTCTTAATTTTTTTGCTATGACCCAATTTTACTCTTTTTAGTGTCCTAGTTGAATGTGGATGATCATCAGAACAGGGAAGGGGGGGGGGGAATAATCACCCTGGGAGAATGGGGGATATTGTCAGAAATTGGGGGACAATGGGGGACAATCATTGGTGGCCCACTGTAATGCACTTTGCAAACCTTCTGCAAACCCATCAAATATGACAGTGACACATGATTCAATGGCAGCAACCTACAACCAACTCATAGTTTAAGAAACCCTACTTTATAGGAGTGGGCAAAGTTCACAATTAGATATTGACAGGTGGCCCTGCCTCCTGGGGTTCCGTCCACAAAGATCATGCAACATAATCACATTTAAACAGACAGTACAACAATATATAATTACATGTGACTGATTGAACTGAATGTCTTTGGTTGATTGAACCACTTGGCAGGATTGGGTGTTGGCATCTCTACTGTGTTGTTCATTCATTACACAGTGAAGAAGGCCACTTAAGTTAGCTATGGGTTTTGGGAGTTGGGCTAATCTATGGATGCACAGATGACTGGAGTAGTTAATCCATACCCAAAATGTTCTTAGACAGTGTCGACAGGGGTGGAAGTCATGTTATGTTGCAAGTCACTGGCTCTGGCTTTCCTGGCCTATCTGTATCTTTCTGCTGGGGCTGTCCATGCCATTGCACCCTAGCCCAGATTAAGAGATTTGATCATACTTTTAACAATGCAGCATGCAGATACCCGGTTGTTTCATGCAGCGCAGTAATTCACACTATTGCTCTTAGGGCATGGACACTCTGACGTTTCATAGAGCTGGGCAGGTTTATATGAGCTCCCGCTTAGTGATTTTGGGGTGAAGATACTTCATTGTTTCATCAAGCGGGGGATGGAGTTGTGTCTGACAAAAAGACCCCTTGCCATCAAGGGCCTCTGGAATGCCCTGATGGTAGTTCTGTCCTTGATTGGACCTTTCTGGAGGGAGGAGCACCAATCAATGGGGTCTCAATTAATAAGTTTCCACTTAACTAAATAAATATAGAAGGCTTTTATTGACAATTTCAAGGTGTCCTTGTACCATCCCTCTAGTCTCCATTAGAATGTTTCTTTTTCTGTAGCAAATCATGAAGCGGTCTCTTGGGCAGGCAATGGTCTGGAATGCGAATGTAGAGTATCCAAGGAATGAATAGCATCTACGTGAATATAAACAAATAATAAAAATTGCACGGGCATTAAAATACTGATAAATCTTGTATCATCGTGGCTTTTCAAAAGTTTAAGACCGTGCATTTGAATCTACTTTACACATTTAGCACTCTTGTTTATACAAGACGTCTGTGATAGAGTGCTTAAGTTACACTGTAGAAAACGTCCTTATAAGGGGATAACAGGGTAAGTTTATAGAAAGATTTATGTTTCAGAATTCTGGAGTATTCATTCTTTGTATAACTGGAAACATTCCCATAATATTTTACCTGGAGGCATCAGGGATCTGCTTCACTTCATTTGGCATGGTTTGGAAAATTTGATTTTGTATTGAGATATTTGTCAGTCTCACACTTCTAGTTTTTTTGAACAGAACTAAGATGCTAAACTTGATATTCAGAATAAGCCAAGAACCATCTTACTGCCTCAGCTTCTTTATAATACGAGTTTTTCACTTTCTTGTCTTTCTCTCCTCCTTCCTCCCCCCCAATCCTACTTTCATTCACGGTTGAGCTGCAAAATGCAGATATGGGGGAGGCTCCAAATTAGGCCTGTTAAGACATTTTTAAAAGTATTTGGCATGATCACTGGCATCTATTTTAAAGTGTGTAGTTAACATTTTTCTTTTGCATTGGTTAAATCATAATCCAAAAGGTATAGCTTGCCAAGAAATGAAAGTTTCACTTTTGGCTTGACTCTGTGCTCTATTCACTGGCTTGCAGAGGGACATATCCAGATGGCCACATTCAGACTCTGTTTTAAATTGCTACCTTACTGAACTATCCGGCAAGACTCCAAACCCACTTAAAATGACTTCTGTCTTGTTTATTTGTTCATCTAATGTTTTGGGCAACACTTTAAAGGAACACTCCACCCAAGAACGGTATTTTTTCATCTGTTAGTTACCCCATGCAGCTTGCAGCAATGGCTGAGAAAAAGTTTTAATCTTATGTTTTCACCCTAGATGGAGTATCTCATAAAATGGATGTGTAAGCTGACTGACATTGGACAACAGTAAACAATATTGAAATGTCCTTGAGAAATTCTCATCTTAATTCTGTTGCATACGAGTAATCCACATATCAAGTCATCCAGTCGTATCAAAGTCAAAGTGAACTTTATTGTCATCTCAACCATTATAGACAAAATTGCGAAGCTCAGGGTCCACAGTGTAACAACACGATGTGCAAATAATAAATTAAAAATAGAATTAAAATTTAAAAATTTAAAAATTAAAACACAAACAAGACAAGACATTGTGCAAAGATCGGACAAAGAAGTAGCAGCAATATTGATGTGTAAGATATGTAATATAATAAATAAATAAATAAATAATAGATATAGATAATGCATAAATTATCAGTGTATGATAATAGTTGTTTAAGACCTGTGTAAACAATGACAGGTCAGAATGTTTCACAGCAGAAGGATATCAAGAGTGTGAAAATATTTAAAGGTCAGTATGAGATTTTCAGTTCTTTTCTACATGCACACTCATCTTTGCAGGACAGTGGTTTTCATGTATAAAAGTTCTGTTTTTAGAGGTGGTTGAGGCAGTGTGGAAGGTCCCAGGGGGCAGCCTGGTGTTAAGGAGTCTAACAGCTTAGGGGTAAAAACTGTCCTGCAGCCTGGCAGATTTGGCTTTGATGCTGCAATATCTTCTCTTGGATGGCAGAAGTGTGAAAAGTCCATGTGAGGGGTGTAAGGGTCCTGCACAATGTTGCAGGCCTTGTGGACACTGCGTTTGTAAAATATGTCCTGTAGTGAAGGGAGAGGCACCACAATAATGTTCTCTGCTGTCTTCACTATCCTTTGCAGGTGCTTGCGGTCGGATGTGTTGCAGTTTCCATACCAGACAGTGATGCAGCTGGACATTTGCCAATACTTCAAGAACGTCAAAAATGGCTTGCACCAAGAAGAAATTTTGAACCAGGGGATGTTGTTCTAATTGTAGATAAAGGTACACCTCGCAATTCCTGGGTAATGGGTCGAGTCATCAAGACAATGCCAGTTGCCAAAGGTGCAGTCAGAAGAGTTTGTGTGCAGACCACAACCAGCACACTGGACAGACCCGTGAATAAACTGTGCCTGCTTCAAGAAACAGCCAATGTTTGAAATATGAAATTTTTAAAATGTTTGTTTGCAGTGTTATTGCTAATGATTTGAAAAGAATAGTTAATATAAAAGTAATTGGCTCATATTGAAGTAAAGTATAGTAATTGTCTCCGCTCCTGCATAGCCAATTAGGGGCCGGAAATGTAAGAGCCAATCTTAGAAAGTTAAAGTTTTGAGTTAAACTCATATTAATGTTTGCTTAATTTGAATAGAATATAAATTTCTTTCATAGTCATAACTTATGGTATAGTCTTTTCTCCCTATAAGTTAGCAAGAGATAGAACCTTCTTACTATAACTGATTAACAGTGTGATAATAAGCTCAGTTTGTTTAGAACAGGTCCCAGTAAAGAGGGACTTGAAAGACCCATTTTAAGCTTAGAAATGGGATAAGCACACAGTTTTCTGACCGTTTAGAAATGGTCCAGAAACGTTTAGAAATGGAAACGATTTGAGATGTTACAAGATTAAGCCTAGAACTGAACTTTTTATTAACATTAATTTTTTCTTTTTTTTTGCTATTTTAATTTTCTTTTTGTGTGAACTGTTTTACTTTGATACTTAACTAAACTTTTAAAAACGAAGATATTTTGTCTGTGGAATCATTTCTGCGCGTCAGGCTTTTGTTGAATCCCATTTTTGAGTTGAAGCTGCTGAACTTTGGTAATTTTGGGAAAACGGACACTCTCAATGGTGCCTCTGTAGAACATGGTGATGACAGAAGGGGGGAGACTTGCTCGCTTCAGCCGCCTCAGGAAGTGTAGTCTCTGCTGGGCTCTCTTGATTAGTGATGAGGTGTTATGTGTCCACGTAAGTTCCTCAGTTATGTGCACACCGAGGAACTTGGTACTCCTAACAATCTCCACATCTAAACCGTTGATGCTGAGTGGGATGTGGGCAGGACGTGATTTTCTGAAGTCCACGATTATCTCTTTTGTCTTGTCGACATTGAGAGATAGATTGTAGTCTTCACACCATGCGGACAGCCGTTTCACCTCATCTCTGTACGCTCTTTCATCATCCCTGCTTATCAGTCCCAGCACCGTTGTATCATCCACAAACTTGATGATGTAGTTGGTGTTGTGCATGGCTGTGCAGTTGTGAGTCAGCAGGGTGAACAGCAGTGGACTAAGCACACAGCCCTGCGGTGCTCCAGTGCTCAGTGTGATGTTGCTGGAAGTGTTGCGGCTCATCCGAACTGACTGGGGCTTCTCTGTCAAGAAGTCCAGGATCCAATTGCAGAGGGTGGTATTCAGGCCCAACCTGCTCAGTTTTACAACCAGCTTAGTTTTACAACCAGCTTTGGAGGGATGATTGTGTTGAAGGCAGAGCTAAAGTCTATGAATAGCATCCTGACATATGTGTCTTTTTTATCCAGATGTGTCAGGGAGAGGTGAAGGGCAGAGCACATGGGATCTTCAGTTGACCTGTCTGAGCGGTATGCAAACTGAAGAGGGTCAAGGGAAGCAGGGAGATTAGTCTTTATGTGAGACATGACTAACCTTTCTAAGCACTTCATTATGATTGCCGTGAGTGCAACTGGTTGGTAGTCATTCAGGCATGTCACTGATGACTTCTTCGGCACTGGTATGATGGTGGTGGACTTGAAGCATGCTGGGACTGATGACTGGCTCAGAGATGTGTTGAAGATGTCTGTGAGAACACCAGCCAGTTGACTGGCACATTCTTTGAGCACAAGACCAGGTATGTTGTCAGGTCCTGCAGCCTTGCATGGATTGACTCTGGATAGAGTACTCCTCACATCTGTTATGGAGAGACAGAGTATGCTCACAACATCCCAAACACATCCATTTAGGCTAAAACATCTACTATATAATGAAAATATTGTGTTTCCATTTCCTCTAAACAATCTGATCGGTCACTTTGGCTTTGGTGTGATTGGTTAGTTTGGCTTTGGTGATGCAACGACGAGGAAGTGCAACTATGAGATGCACAAAGAGGAGTAAAGGCTTATGAGGCATGCTGAGAGAGTTGCCTTCAAAGACGGTAAGCTATAAAACTGGACAGGAGGTAAGAAATAAGGCTTTATTGGAACATGTTCGAGAAAGGGAGCACTGATAAGGAGATGTTCACACATGCAAATACAGAGGAGAGGCGCTGAAGGTACACGTAGGGCAAGAGATAGCAAATATTTTTTATTTTATTCTTTTACATGCCTTGGTATCATAGCTAATTGTTAATAAATCACCCATGCAGTTCCACCACTGAATAACACCAATGTGCTGTAGTTGATTATGAATATAAACGTAACAATGGGAAGCAGGTCTACAATTCAAATACCCATTTCTATCACTGTGAAGGACACTAGTGCATTTTTAGTAAATGTGACATGATGCATATTTTCCACGCAAAATGTAAGAAGAACACAAAGAAGATCGTAAAGTGTTGGGGCATGGAAAGGTTACCCCTTTGCTGTGCTGGCAGAAAAATACAAAGACTTTGGTGGTCCATCATTGTAATGTTTTTTTTCCACTTGAGTGTAAACAATGAATGAGGCTAATATGGCGGTGGAGGTGCTTATATAGCCAGATTGCCGAAAGAGACAGGTTCAAATGACCAGAAGCTAGACGTGAATTCATGCTTCTTTGTGCCATTGCTCTTCAGATCTTCAATATTTGGCGACAGCTCCAACCACCGAGTGTGCGTGAAATTATTATTTGACAAGCCCTGAAGTTGCCTTCCAACATGTGTGTGTGACAACATGTCATGACATCTTCTAAAATGCTTAATTCAGACCAAGGTTGTGGCTCGCTGGATATGGGCTGGAGTCTATCCCAGATAGCAAGGAAGAAACCCTGGATGGGGTGTGAGTCCATCTCAGGATGAACACAACCACACAAACCAAACACTTCGAGCTGGCAGTTCACCTAACCTGCAATTCTTTGGACTGTGAGAGGAAACCGGAGTACCCCAGAAAATCCATGCAGACACAGGGACAACATGCAAACTTTATGTAGGGAGGACCAATGATGCAAACCCTGGTCTCCTTACTGAGAGGCAGCAGCGCTACCGCTGTGCCACCCTGTGTGACAACATTTTAGTGCATTAATTTTTTTAAGCCTGTCCCTGTGTTAAAGGCGATAACTGCTCTAACTCACCACTCCATTGTATCAACACTCCATTCAACTGATGAGCAGTTGAGATAGTTAGAGATTTTTTTTAGATTTGGGACATTTTTATTGCTGAAATTAGCTAAAACTTTCATTGAAAGACATTACACGGTGTACTAAATGCAGAAATGGCCATCACTGGTACAGAATAATAAAGGCAAGCAACACATTTTGTTTGTTATTTTTCCTGACAAGCAGGACAAGAAAATAAAAGTCTGGACATTCAGACATAAAAACATTCGGTAACACTTTATAATAACTGCACACTATGAGGCATTAGTTAAGCATGACTAAATACTTTGTTCATCATTTAGAAAGCATCGCTTCCACATTAATTGGCATTAGCAACCACTTTATAAAAGCCATTATAAATGCTTTAGTACTGATTCTTTGAAAAATATTAATTATTAGTTAATTGATCATTAATAAAGCATCGTAAATGCAGTTATCAAAGACATTATAAATATGCTTTGTGATCAGTACTAAAGCATTTATAATGGCATTTATAAAGTGGTTGCTAATGCCAATTAATGTGGAAGCGATGCTTTCTAAATGATGAACAAAGTATTTAGTCATGCTTAACTAATGCCTCATAGTGTGCAGTTATTATAAAGTGTTACCAAACTTTCATTCAAATAAGATTCTTTAGTGTTACCTGTTGAGACCCCATTATGCCCTGTGTTATACTTTGCATTTTATGGATGTTAGATCCTCTGTAGTTTGTAAATGTTATTTCTATTTCACTTCGTCTTTATTTGTTTGGCGGGCACGGTAGTGCAGTGGCTAGCGCCGATGCTTTTATAGATCCGATCAGAACAGTAGAAGAATTGTGATGAGAACAGGCCATTCAGGCCAACAATCTCACCCATCTGATTCACCAAAATAACATCAAGTTTTGAAGTTCTCTAAAGACCTCCTCTCCACCACATTACTTGGTTTCTTACTTTATTTGTCTATGGTAAAGAATTATAAAACTTTATAACATTTGCTCAAACTTTACCCTTAACAAGATTCCAACCTTGTCCCTGTGTTCTTGTTCTTGTCAAATATCTTGCAAACATATCCAAAAATATTGAGTCAAAATAGACCAAAAACTACTACATTAACAAAATATATGAAGGAAGCTAGAGAATTGGCTTTTGTACCAGTAGAACGCACGATGAAGAGCAAATAGTCTTTGCCAAGGTCCTGTTATATTTACCTTACCCCACCTTATCCTTTTGTTGCTTCCTCATAGAATTCCAGCATGTTGGTAAAACATGACCTCCCTCTTCTGAACTCATGCTGACTGCTCAGTAAAACTCCTATTCTTGCCTTGTGTTGTTAAATCTTTCCCTTAATAATTCCTTCCATTAATGTACCTGCGATGTGTATTAAACTTACAGGCATACAGTTGCTTGGATCTCCCTTTTAAACAATGGGATAATATTTGTCATTTTCCAGTCCTTTGGAATTCCCCAGTGCACAGTGACTTCCTAAGAACCTTTACCTGAGAACTTGTCAGAGCGCTCCGTGCCAGCATTCGGTGAAAAGTGCTATACACAAATGAACTGAAATATTTCAAGTGCAAATGAGCATTTTAAGGCAGCAGTCCAAGTCACAGGCCAGGAAATAAGAGCTTGCTCAGTTAGTGTGGCTGTTGTAGGGCTCTGTACAATTCTGATTTGTCTAAACTGTCTCATAAAAGATACATACTGTACAGCATATATATAATTCCGTAAAAATGACACTCTAAGTTTGGTGGTGCATAGCAGGATATAGCACTGAGGTACTTGGTTAAGTCAGTTTTATTAATTAATCCACAGCTGACAAACAGCACTTTGTAATAAACTGGATTTAATTTTCAATTTACAAACCTGGTGATTAATTGCAGTTGAGAAGGTTAGAAAATTTACGTGTAATTTACAGGTTTGGGCTGAGATTCATTCTTCTCTGGGGCTTCTGAAAGTGTAACTTAACTGGAAAATTCAACACTTTAACACATGCAATGCTTAAAAGCTGTTACATTTGGAATTTTGAAATGCCTCCAGATATCAGTCAGAGCAATACTTATGATTTATATTGAAATATGCTGGTGAGAACAAGGCAGTGTTTTTATTAAATGTAATTAATATGCTTAACAAACGGTGCCTGCTTTACGATGTATATATGAATACGACTTATTTATTATATGAAATAACAGGATGCCATCACATAGAGACTAATAGCCAGTAAGGAATTAGGAAACAATGCAGTGAAAAGTAATGAGCATTGATACTGTTAACAAACAATAATGCAGATGAATGGAAAATATAAATAGTACCTTTAAGGACTGATGAAAAATAGACATATTGCAAATTTTTTACACCAATATATAGTAGTTATAGGGGAATAAGTGATAACAGTTATCATTGTAATAGCAATCCCAAACACAAATATAACTATTAACAATGCAAACTTAATAAAGTATGTCCATCTGCCAAACTGAGCCATCCACAGCAGAGTCATGGGAAAGCTGCAGCCCATCACAGCAATCATTGGGCACAAGGCAGTAACAATCCCTGGATGGGGTGCCAGTTCTTCACAGGATGAACACACACACACACACTCAGGCTAATTCAGTGTTACTGATTCACCAAACCTACATGTCTCAGACTCGAAGCAAACCCACATGAACAAGGAGAGAACAAGCAAATTCCACAGAAGGTGCAGCTGGGATGCAAACCCTGGTCTCCTGGCGTTTGCACTGCACTCCTAATAGAAAACAAACTTACAGATAATAACATGAAAATATATCAAACAAACAGAAAGGAAAACCAAGTATGAATGAAGATTTAAAAAAATGAAAAATATACTATATAACAGCAATATTACTATACAGTTTCCTAATTTCTTACTGGCTATTATAATAGTGCCATATTCTTTTTATTTACCCTTTACTCTAGTGATAAAGGCTTGTAGGATTAACATATGTTTCTATAATTTAATAGTATTTACTGCTCCCCTGCTGTTTTGTATGTGGTTGTTTTCCCTGTAGGGCTTCACATATTTTTTACATATTTTGAATGTTTTTTTCTCTTAGTTTACAAAATATATGTGTGTAATAATATTCTGGATAAAATGCACCTCATCTTTCTTTTTATCAATAATTCAGTTATTATCTTGAAAATCTCTCCTTTCTCTTTACAACCTCCTGCCATTTTTCCTAAATCAAAGCCCCCCCCCCTCCCCCCAACTCCTAATATATTTGTGCTTCTTATACCCAGGCATGCTATTATCCCATTACAGAGTCACCATCTGTTCCTGCCTCCTCCAGATTCTGCTACATCCTCTGGTCTCACACTCTGTTTAAAGCAATCCACGCTCCTCTGACTGCAGGTGCCCCATTGACTGGCTCCATTGGGCACTAGCTGGGGATCAACCGTAGGACTATACCATCACATCAACAAGGGGCTTCACTTAATACACAAATTAAAGAAATACTGATGAAGAGATTGGTGGCTGGAATGTTATAATCTCACATAAAAACTCTTACCCTTTTTATAGGACTATACACCAAGAACTGCAATATAACATAGACTGTATATCTAAAGTAAGTTACACCTTGCAACTAGTACCCTGCCATTCACTAAACTGTTTAGACTCCATAATCTAAATAAATACACCCCTCTCTGTTTTATGTTTTAACTCAGGACTGATGGACTGAGGGAGCATTTTGAAGCAAAAATGAGTGCCTACCATATTTAATATTATGTGAGGGATTAAAAAAACTAGCAAAACCACTTGGTCACACACTTTGCAGTGATCTAAGAATTAGTGGCACTGATGGCATAGTGTTATGAATTCCTTTGAGGAAGGGAGAGGATTTTTAGATTTTTGGGTTGTTACGCAGGAAATTCAGAAGGGCAAAACCAGAAGAATAGTGACAGGCAAATACTTATTATGATTTGCTACGTGCCAGCCACTTTGCGTCTCTGCTGCTCGCGTTGGTGGATTTCACTTTCACCAAACATCAAATCTTTTAATTCTCGCAGATACGCCTCTTCATTGGGAAGAAACACTACTTTTCCCTGATGGCAACAGAAATTAGACGATCTGCAAGTCTCTGACTTAAATTTTAAATCCAAACAATATATTCGATTTCTTTTCGCTGTTCCATTATTTCACAGAGTAATAAACTGCATCCACTGAACAGTGTCATCTCCAGGCAGAGGAGTAGCTTCAGTGACAGACTTTTGTCACTGTCCTGCTCCACTGACAGACTGAGGAGATCGTTCCTCCCCCACACTATGCGACTCTTCAATTCCACCCGGGGGAGTAAATGCTAACTTTTTTTCTTCATTTTTATTACTATTTAATTTAATATTGTTTCTTTGTATCAGTATACTGCTGCTGGATTATGTGAATTTCCCCTTGGGATTAATAAAGCATCTATCTATCTATCTAATTTCCATTTGTGCTAATGTGATCTTTACTGCCATTTTTTTCAGACTTTCGAATTTTAGTACTTTCATTATCTCTAACCTGCTGTGCATGTGTATTGTGCCAATGTTTCTGAATTCTCTACGATGTTCTACTTTGTCATCTGCTCTTTGTCTTTTATTTCTGGCCCCGGGCGTGGTTAAATCTCTTGGCACAAAGTCTCATCTTGCAGGACGTGAAAGTATCTATCTGAAAAAGTCACGTCTCGTCCCAGGCTAAAAAGTCTTGTCTCGTTCCAGGATTTTTTTATTATAATAGAGAGAAATACATTTGTTAGAACAAAAATATACAGTATAATAAATGGAAATATGAGCTGCTTTTTCTCTAGAACTCTTCTGTGTGGTTTCCCTGCATTACATTTTCTGATTAATAATGATTAATTCATTCACAGTGCTGCAATGTTTTGCAAATGGGTACTTAAATATTATTCCCATTACCAGCACACTGCTCCTGGTTGCCACAGAGTGTCGTTTCAGACGTCACCTCGCTTTGTGTCACCAACGTGACCCTTTAAATCCAGCACAAAGATTTATTTTGTATCTATGACTGGGATTGAACACGATCAAGAACAGAACGAATGTCCTTCTCAAATTTCTGACTTCCGATTTGACTGTTTTCTCTCTGACTTTAATTTCTGGTTAGTGACTAGGCTTTCATCATGAAAGTTTTGACCTTTTTCTGTTTTCCACTATGTTTCATCTCCTGGTCCTTTTCTCTCCCTTGGGCACAATAATAGCAATCTGAGCATCAGAAATACAAAACATCAAAAAAATAATTAAATGAAAAGCCAAAGTTATAAAACAAACAAAAGTCTAATCCAAAATCTGATGGGTTATCCTATCCCTATTTTTTTCAATGGTAGTCCTTTACAGACTACAGAGTATGTACATCTCCATCTTCTTATATAATACGCTACAGTGGCTGTTTGTTTGTCTGTCCAGGATTTTAAATCACCTGTAGCTTGCAAACCGTTTGACTGATTGACCTGAAATTTTAGTACACATATACTACATGACGTCTACAATACGCTTTCGAGGTGATTATTGACCTCTAAAGTTATTCCTCTTTTTATTTTTATCTTATTTTATTGTAGAATCAACTCTCGGCAGCGGCCAGCAGGCTGTTCTCATTCCCTACCACCTTCACCATCACTTCCTCTACCTATTCATATCTTAAATCATTAAGGCAGATTGAAGGCTGAAGTGTCAGCTTAAGTGAAAAAGTAAAGAAAACATACTAAGCAATTGCAACACAAACACTGACTTAGTCAGTTTTAATGTGAAAAGATTACGACAAAAAAAGAGAAGACGTGGGCCGCTAGGGTGGAGAAAAAAAGAGCTGCTCAGGAAGCAGCAAGCGCATCAACCTCTGAGCAAACGAATGCTAAATTAACAGAGAAAGAGGATGAAAACTATAAGCCAAGTATATTCACTGCAGGTTATCATGTAGTGCACCGTTACTGGAATTTTATAAAGGAAGTGCAATGAAACCATAGGTCAGTAACTGTGTTACTATTAACAAGAGTCTGGTGCTACAAACAATATGATGGCACCCATTCAACCAACTCACAAAGAAGCGGTGCCCATAGAAAAATATCACACAAAAAGACAATGAAATGATGACACAAAAATTACTTTAAAATACATAACAATATTAATCACAATAATCACACATTCAAAATTAATACACAACAACTCATGTTAACCTCAAATGAGTTCTTAATGTGTCATAACAGGGCATCATTTTGTAAAGCTGTATTTTGGTGCATTTAATGCATAAAGTACTTACTGTGATAGCCATAACCGTCTGTCTGTCTGTCCTCTGCCAGTTAATCCATTTTGTCAAAATTTGGCATACCTATTTTTCAAGGAAAGTTTCCATTGGGATATCTTGAATAAAGTGTTCAGTACACATTTTTAAAATTTCAGAATCCACTATTGAAAAGTATTGGCAAATTTTTGAACCCTATCTTAAAAAAGGGTGTGACTTTGACGACAAACTACTTTTCTGATTTAATTTTACCTTGAGAGCAAGTACTTATATATATTTTTTTTCTTTTGCTTATTTCGACATCTGCTCCCTAATAGCAACACAGTGGAATACCTACAATTGTGTGCACTAAAGGCAGAACACCGCGCTGTTCCTTGAAATTGAAGCAGGTGAGTGACATGTGACATGTTTACTTTTATAGTTGTGGAAATCTTAATTTATGAAAAACTGTATCAATGATGGCTAAGTGACTCTTAAGTGTCATTTTACATTCCAGTAGCTACGTGTAAACTCAGTATTTTCGTTACACAAAAAATAACCTTGTGGCTGCATTATCTAAAGATTATAATGATTGAGTATTTCTCTAACACTGTAATTTATCAGCAAAGCGCCACAGTGATCCTCTGTCTATCATATTTGGAATGCAGTCAACAAATTTAGCTTAACACTTGATTTTAAATCTCCATTGGTGATTCGATGGTTCACCAATGGAGAAAATGTGGCTGGGGAAAATGTGGCTTTTTAGCTCTTTAAATAAATAAATAAATGCAAAGTTAGATACATTAGTAACTAAATAAATAAATAAATAAATATACACACATAATTTGGTCTGAACACACACCAGAATGACTATAAAGCAAGAAAATTCAAAACAAAGAACAGTTCTGACTTCATATTCCCAGTGAGACATTATGCAGACGTATTGCTGTTGCTATAAAGGAGCCCCCGTAGCATTTCTTGTCATACCTCTGCTGAATACTTTGTTGGCTGAAAGTCCTCAGCGTTTGTGTGTCACAGAGAGAATGTGCAGTATTGTTCATAATGGCACTCAGTTTTGTTTTCACTTTCTCCTCTGCTACGACCTTCGGGGGTCCAGAGTGGGTCCTATAACTTTTAATTAGCTTGTTGATTCGGTGGGTCTCCCTTGAGGTGACATTACCATCCTGCCACACCACTGCATAGAAAAGAACACTGGCCATCACAGAGTTATTGAAGAGGTGAAGGAGGCTTCTTTAAAAAATGTATGTTTAACAAATTTGAACTAAAGTTAGCCAAAATCCCTCTGTATCCAACAATGAACAACAGTACATGAATCTTTTCATCACTTGAGTTGGAATTTGTTGTGTATGAAAGCAATTTCAACCATGTGATATTGTAAAATGGTATTAAAGCATTTTATTTATACTACTAGTATATTTAATTACATTCTATTATCACTGTTACTTTTAAATAATACTTACTGTTACAAAAATATGCAATAAACAAAATCATAATATGAAACTTGGTAGTGCTGCTGCCTCGCAGTTAGGAGACCCGGGTTCGCTTCCTGGGTCCTTCCTGCGTGGAGTTTGCATGTTCTCCCCGTGTCTGGTGGGTTTCCTCCAGGTGCTCCGGTTTCCTCCCACAGTCCAAAGACATGCAGGTTAGGTGCATTGGCGATCCTAAATTGTCCCGTGTGTGTGCTTGGTGTGTGGGTGTGTGTGTGAGTGCGTGCCCTGCGGTGGGCTGGTGCCCTGCCCGGGGTTTGTTTCCTGCCTTGCGCCCTGTGTTGGCTGGGATTGACTCCAGCAGACCCCCGTGACCCAGTGGTTAGGATGTAGCGGGTTGGATAATGGATGGATGGATAATATCAAACTCTTTAAATGATGCAACTAAAAAATTTAAAAATGCTCCAACTTTCAAAGCATCTGAACAAAGTTTGTGAACACACTGAATGTTACACCATGATATATTTTCTTACTTATTTATATTTCACATAAGTCTGTTGATTTTATAGCTAAGTTTAACTTCACAGAGCTGCGTAAAAAAATTCTCAATTGTGAATTTTGCAATACCCTCTTTATGGCTCAGTTTTATTCACAATTCAGCACTTCTGTTAAATTTTCTTAGGCTTAATACAATTTTCTTTAGGACCTTACATTTTTACTGTTTTTTAAAATCATACTGATTTTAGTTTGTAGCGCTGCCACATAAATGAAAATAATATGTTTTTCTGCTGTCGATCGGGTTTTGTGGGGATTGTACTTACAGACCGAGATTGACAGCGGTGCCCCAGGGGTGGTACTTCCGGTTTCCATTTTTTTCATTTTTGGGGAGAAATTTGCATAAAGCATGCCTTAAAGGGAGAGACAGTGAGCCAAGAAGAAGACGGGGAATACTGAACGAAGCAGATCAGCATCTGCCTGGGCCATGAGACGAAGTCCTGACGGTTAGGTGGAAGTCGGTAATTCTTTTTTGACTGGTGAATTGGAGCGTTCCGCTATTTCCCCACGGACTCGAGTGAGCTTCTCAAAGACCTTACTGTTCTTTATCATGGTGCAGACTGACTGTATAGCTTTTACTGTGAAGATTTTTTGCTGCTAGGAGTCAGCATCCATTAGTACTCTTTGTTTCAACTGCTGCCTATAAGGGCTGGAACTGTGGACTTGCTTATAAGCTCTGGAAGGGGAACTGGGGGAGAGATATTTTTATTGTACATAGATATATTTTTTGTATTGTCACATATAAGGGTTATTTTGGGTTCGGGGGGCAGATTGAAGGGATTGTTATGTTTTTTTTCTCCTGTCTTTTCTGTGATGTAATATATTAATCATGGGTTTATGGATATTGACCACTAGTCTTTTTTTTGTCTCGGACTATAAATGCTCTGGCATCAGGTTTGACTGAACATTTTAAAATAAGATGTGTATGGGGGGCTGTACAGGATATGATATTGGCCTATCCTTTTTGTCATCTGCCACAAATTAGGACAGGTTAGCAGTAACGATCGTCTCGTGTCAGCGTGGCAGGCCGAATTGTTACAAGTTTTTCTTTCATTCTGTGGCTTTGTTTGCTTTTAAGACATTGTAGTATGATTTATCATGTGTAACGGACACCATCTTGCTTTTCTGTTGTGGTTCCGTTGATAAGATGCTGTTGTCAGTTTGAGATGATTTTGACTCCAGGATGTTGGCGCTACATTATTTAGGCCAATATGAAAGATTGTAGATTTCAGCTCAAAACCTTTTATATGTGGATTTCTTATTGATTCTTTGGTATTCTGATTTTGTTGACTGGCTTCTTAAACTACAACTTTTGGCTATGTATTGGGTTTAGTGTCACAATTCGTTAGTTTTTTTAGTATTAAGCCCCTATTAGTCTTCCATTTACATTTTGTTCTCTCTTTGCCCACATTGTACTAACTAATTCCAACTTGTGGCAGTACACGCAGATCTACAGTTGTGCTTGAAAGTTTGTGAACCCTTTAGAATTTTCTATATTTCTGCATAAATACGACCTAAAACATCATCAGATTTTCACTCAGGTCCTAAAAGTAGATAAAGAGAAACCAGTTAAACAAATGAGACAAAAATATTATACTTGGTCATTTATTTATTGAGGAAAATGATCGAATATTATGTAGGTGAACAATTTTGCAATTTCTAGTGTTTCTTTTAAGGCTTACAACTATTTTTATGATTATTTTTTCTTTACCATGTGACGCTCTCGCTCCCTTGAACCCTCAGACAATACGTCAGACACCAGATAAAAGTCCAACAAGTTGACTTTTTATTAATAAACAGTGCACAAAGCACCCTCCTCTCCACAATACTCATAAACCACAATACAAATCTCACTAATAAACAATCCTCCACTCCCAGACGCGTTCACACCCTTCCTCCCAGCTCAGCTCGACGTCTGGGATTTCCCATAGTACTTTTATATTCCCTGACCTGGAAGTGTTTCCAATCCCTCAGTCCATGTGATCTCCCATCACTTCCGGGTCAGATAAAAATCCTCTTCTTCATCCCGGAAGTACGTCATTCCTCTTGTCCATGTGACTCGGACATACTTCCGGGGCGTAAGGCAAATAGTCACTGCTCCTCCCTGCAGCGCCTTCTAGCGGCCCCCGTGGTATCCAGCAGGGCTGTAAAGGAAAACTCCAATGTCCATAATTCCCTGCTGGCATTCGGGGCACCTCCATGCTACAGGGAGGGCTCCACCTGGCGGCCTGGGGGTATTGGCCGGGATGAATGGCCGGCCATATTCCACAACCAAAAGAGATAAAATCTTAAGAACAGACTTTTAAAATGTCAAAAATGAGCCGACTGCACGCTTGAGGATATTCGCACACCTCTTAGAACATTACAGTTTTTTAATTTTCCAGTAAAGCTTCTTTCACATAGTTACAAAATCAACATAATTCCAAAAACATACTGACAGCTTTAAAGACAAAGTTTCATCACAGCAGCTTATTCCCAGTTTCTCTTATCCACTGTCTTAAGGTCTTTGACTCTAACTTGTTTCCACTAAAAGCGCTGAAGGGACAAAAATACATTCTGAAGGCTAACCGCAAACCCACAACTATTTGCATTAAACAACCTGCCTTTCAATTGGAAACCATTCCAGCTTTCTTTGACTTGATAAAAATAGATCATCCTCTGAACCCACCCTCATCATCTGAGTCTATTAATTTTCCGTGAATTATTTTCTCCATCTGTATGATTTATGATTTTTTTTTTATTCTTAATTCCATCTCCCATCTCTCTGAGGTTTTGGTTGCTGTATATAAGATCTGGGGTAGGCTTTCTTTGAATCCTAACCCCAGTTGTTGTATGGAGTTTGTATGTTCTCGGAGGTCTGTGGGGCTTCTTTTTCTAAGTAATTTTCCAAGTTTCCTTCCATGTACCAAAGAAATACATATTAAGTGACTTTGCTGACCTGTGGCTGTGAATGTGCCCTGCGATGGACTGTCACCCTGAACCTAATGCTCCTGTGATAGACTGAGACCTCCATGACCCTGCAATTGATTTAAATAGATCAGATAAAAGATAGAGGAAAGGTGCACAATAATTATTACTACAGTATATGAGGTTTAATGTATGCCTCATACTTGTTCTGTTTGATATTGAAATAATTATTAGGGCTTTTAAACAAAAAAAAAGCCATAGCTGCAGAAGCTCCTATTTTTATGCAACACTCAGAGTTATATCTGTGTAAATGATTATAGTTATATCTAGAATACCTGCAAACTGAAAGTCAAGTCAGGGCAATAACAGCATAGAAATGTGTAAATCATAAACAAATAAATATTTTACTTTAACCTGTTAACAACAAAAAAACATTTTAGCATTATACAAGCAAAATACAAATACAGCTAACCTTAATAGCCAACATTGTTACAGAATAGCAAAAATACTTTTGGAAAACAGGAAAATATGTAAAAGAATCACATTTTCTCAAAATATGTTATTTGGTCATTTAGTTATTGATAAAGAACGTAAGCCTTTTTTTTAGTCACATTGATCTCTGATCACAACTGACACAAATAACTTGTGCTTGGACATGTGTAAGACATTTTCCTCATGGCTCCACCCCAACAGTTCGAGGCACAGCTGTCCACAGTTCTTTTCACATCATACTTGGCAATCACTCATCATTTAGCACAGGGGTCAGCAAACAGTATAGTGTGCTACGTGTTTATTTTCATTGAATGCACCAAGGACAAATAACTTCAATAGCTTTTACTGTTATAAATGTCTCAATATCATGCTGATATCTCCATTCAGAATTGCAGAAGAAATATATATATAACTGAATCTTTATGACCGTTGTCACACATATGTGCATGGGAGGCAGCTAAAGGGCCTGAAACACATTACAATTTATTTTTGTATAGCCCAAAATCACAGAAGAAGTGCAGCAATGGGCTTTAACAGGTTCTGCCTCTTGACAGTTCCCGTGCCTTGACACTCTAAGAAGAAAAGGAAAAACTCCCAAAGAAACCTTGGGAAAGGCAGTTCAAAAAGAGACCCCTTTCCAGGTAGGTTGGGCATGCAGTGGGTGTCAAAAAAGAAGGGGGTCAATACAATACAATACACAGAACAGTATAAGTATAAAAAAATAAAACATTTACAGGTATGGAGCAGAATTTAACAGTAGATGATTTCACATAATATGATTTGGATTTGTTCAAAGTTCTAGAGACCTCAACCATCAAGCTGTCTCCCCCTCTTGGCCATTCCACAGCTGAGTCAGCGCTGGGCCAGCCAATCTGATGAAAGGACCCCTCTACCCCACGATTCCTGCAATCCTCCATCAGGGATGACTTTACCTTAGGCAGGCAAAACAACTTGGCAGGTGGGCCGTGATACCAAGTGCCACATTTGAGTACCGAGAAGAGAAACAGAATAGGTGAGGGTTAGTATCAAATTTTAACTATCATGTTACTTATGTTTTAGTGCTAATGACCAACAACAGAGATGCAGTCTGTACAGTTAATAAGCAGCTCTAGTCAGGATATGCTAAACTGAAGTAGTGAATCTTCAGCCGGGATTTAAAAAATGAGACTGAAGGGGCATCTCTTATTGTAGCAGGCAGACCAGTGCACAGTTTAGGGGCCCTGTAACTAAAAGCTCGACCTGCCGCTGTTATTTTATTAATTCTTGGAATCATAAGCAGACTGGCATCGTGAGATCTTAATGTGTGCTCTGGTTTGTAAGTCATGATAAGTTCAGACAAGTAAGCTGTACCTTGGCCATTTACTGCTTTATATGTTAAAAGGAGGATTTTCAGATCTGCCCTAAACTTAACCAGGAGCCAGTGTAAAGATTTAAGAACTGGAGTGACGTGTTCGTATTTTGAAAGAGAGTAATACCATGGCAGACCGGGGGTGGCAGAGTATGCTGACTTATTTTCTCACTGTCCTGCAGACCATTCACAAGAAATGCCGCCTGACCCTTTTGATGACATCACTTCCGGTTCCAGGCCTTCTGATGACGTCACGTCCGTGTCCGAGCCTATGGAGGAAGGTCCTTCCAGATCCGGCCCCTTTGACATCATATCCTGTTTTGGCCTTTAAAGCCACCATCTTACAAACAGTTGATCAGTTCTGTGTTGGACTCTGACATGTGCACATCAGTGTGATATACAGTATAAACTAACCCATTTTGCAATCAGGAAGAATATACAGGTGGCTGCCCCAAAACCTTTCTTTGGCTTCTTTGGTCCAATTATTTTTTGACACCATGTAGATTAATGTACAGGTTTAGACACATAAACACAAGCAGAAAGATAAACATACACATTTCAAAACGGTATCAGATTTCTCATTGTCCATCACCAGTTTTCATTTGCAAGTGTAGTAGTGGTAAAATTGTTGAGTAGGACAGACTAGAATTTGTTATTTCAGTAACAGCTTCCATCTTTCCAGAGGAAGTTCACAGACAGTCCCAGGCCATCTGTGAGCTATAGTCCCATAATAATATCCTGGATCTCTGCTCAATGGACTGGTGAGTTTTGTTAAGATACTGAAATCTTCTCAAACACAATTAAAAGCAGCAGCTCATCTATGTGGAGGATCCTCCTACAGTGACGCTCTTCAATTTATTATAGAAAGTGATTCCTACAATCCTGTGGTGGGGCCAACTTTCAGAGATTTACACTCCACTTTCATCATCTAACTTGTAAACTGAGCACTTTACTAACGTTAGCTCTGGTTTCACCATGACTATATGACTGATACAATATGCACAGTACAACTGCATTTCCACCAATCTACAGGCCAAGGTCACAATCTTTGACACCAAGGAACTTAAATTTTAGCAACTCTCTCCTCTCACCTGACCAAACCTTTTTGTTCTTTTCCAGCAGAGAACTATGAGTTCATACTTGATGGTCTTGAATCTCAACACTGCCATGACAAAATTGCTTATAAACCATTACATGTCAAGACTTTACAGCTAGGGTGAGACTAAAGGACAGAATCTTCTACAAGCATCAGAGTTGTAAGCCTCATGTAACAAACGTGTTTTACATTATCTGGCACACCACAGAAGTGACACCATAAACTGATGACAGAATTTACCTTAAATGTAGTTGTTGTCTATTTGAGAAGCACTGATTTTCTAGCTAATAAAAACTAAAAAAATCTAAATAAACTTTCAAAATGTAAATACTTCCATCCATCCATTATCCAACCCACTACATCCTCACTATAGGATCACGGGGGTCTGCTGGAGCCAATCCCAGCCAACACAAGCCCCGGGCAGGGCGCCAGCCTACCATAGGGCACACACGCGGGATAATTTAGAATCTCCAATGCACCTAACCTGAATGTCTATGGACTGTGAGAGGAAACCCACACAGACACGGGGAGAACATGCAAACTCCATGCAGGAAGGACCCGGGAAGCGAACCCGGGTCTCCTAACTGCGACACAGCAGCGCTACCACTGCGCCACCGTAAATGCTTCTCATTTTAATTATTTCATTTCTGATTTTTATTGGATTGATTTCTACCTGCTACCCACTATTTTTAAGCTATGTGACTCATTAACAGTCCAGTAAAACAGAATGAACATCTACATAATAAATGGATTTTGCAGGTAGGAAAGACTATAAAGGTCTTTCATTAGAAATCACCTGGGAGAGTGGCATTAGCAAAGGTGGTACATGGAATTCATGGTACAGTATGCCTTTCTTCAAATTTACAATGAACCATAAATAAAGTCACAAATACTACTCAAAATCATATCTCACCTTAAAATTACTTCATTTTCATCGTGTTTGTTATTTGAACACTAATTTCTAAAATTTTTTTTCACACTCTTTATTATACACACTGTCTACTTTTACAGTGCAATCATGCCAGCACAGGGCAGCACCCATTTAAAAAATCAAAACAGCAAGAAATAACATTTAACAATACATCCAATCATAAATTAAATACTAATGTGTTCCTTATCATGATGTTATTGAACCATCAATGAAAAGCAATACCAAATGGGAAAAAAGACACACATAAAAACAAATATAAAATAAACCATTCACATGAGCTTTAATACATATTGAGATTTTCAAACCTAAGCTTAATGCTAAAATAAACATACATGGCCTTGAAAATAATTACAGATCCTCTATGAAACAGGCTTAATATAAAGTGCCTCCTCTCAAACAGAAATAACGAAGACTTTACTGAGTTTTTTTTTTTATTTTGGAAGTCTGCCTTATAAGAATAAGTTTAACTTAATTAAAAAATAATTCCTTCAAGTACTCACATATACTTTTACAGATATGATAAAACAAATTTACTGAAGCACTTACTTACGGAATCCCTTTCCCTAAAAAGTAGTTTATCCATGTTTGCAAAAGCTGTATTATACCACATTTAATCCATGTCTCCAGACATGCCATTAAGAGTATTGGGGAACATATTGAAAATAAATTACACAAGGACGGAAAGATATGAGGGGAACACAGAGTTACAAAAACGATATATAAATAAAACCTTTCTGTCACCCTGCATTGACTTCAATAGATTTTGCCCACTTGCTAACCTTTGAAGTACCACCAAAAGCATTCTCTTTCTCATCTTCCACCTGTCTTTCTTGACATTGTCCTCTCTTCATGCCAACTCTTGTGCTGACTCTAGAAATCAAGAACATCTGGCCTTAGGAAGCTCTAAACCCTAGTTAATTAATCACAAGTCTTCTCTTCGATCTAGACATCCTATCTCTTCAACTTCCTAATTTTTCTATTTGCAGCAGCGGTCTGCACTCAGGACATATGGTTCCCTCCTCTTTTCATGTCACCTGTACTCAATTGCTTCAATCGTTTCTAATAAATTCAAACCAGGAGGGAGGGAGTCTGCTTTGTACTCCCTCCTCTGCAAAGCTTCCCTCAGAACTCTCCCTTTTGTGTGGAATTGCATCATGCTGGCAAACCATCTTTCTAAAAATTTGAGTAACCTGCTCATACAACTTTAAATTTGTCCAGAGACTGTACCCTACCTCCCCCGGAGATGTCATCTTTGTTCTCTTAAGGTTCCTGGCACCTTCTTCCAAGTGTTCTGGGAATGTTTTCTACCTGTGGCTGAATCCCTCTCCACAATTCTTTCTCTCCCCACTCCTTTGTCCCCTCAAGTTCTTTTCCTCCTGGACCTTTCCTCTCTTTCCTCACTTTCCCTTCCTTTCTCCCAGCAGTGGTTTTGAATGACTGCAATCATTGCAGCTAAATTGCTTTTAACCTCTCACTAGAAATCTTTGTCTCTCATGCAACTTGGAAGTCTTCATTTTACAGATCCACAACTGTTCCATCTCTACTGTCCACCACTGGCTTCATGCTATTCAGTTAGCAAAGAGCTGGTTGGAGGTTTGCTCCATGAGGTAGTTTCCTCCTGTCCTACCTTTCCTCATTGTTTTTTTCCTTACTTTGTCACTTGCTCCTGTGTGTTTGTGCTTATCTGCCAGTTTATTGTGTTTCTGTTTAGTTAAATGTCTCAGATGGGGTTTTGATGGTGGAACAGGGGGTTGTTTTTGTTCTTACATAACCCAAAAATCATTTGTTGTCGGTTTCCTTTCAATTAAAAAAAAAAAAAAAAGAATCACAAGTTGAAATGCGGCACCCACCCATATGTTGGTATAAACCACTACAAGTAGCAATTAAGCCGGACATTTCTAGACACCTCTAGCTCTGGAAGAGAAAACATCCATGAGCTCTACAAAGTAACGTGGCTGTGTAATTAAAAAGCACAAAACATTTAAACATGCAAGGGAACCTGTCCATTGTTTTTCAGTCAGCTAAATTAAATTCTTGCACTGTTCTCCAAATAAATGTTCAAGATGGTCCAGGGTATTGCTTACTGCATGCATTTTTCCTGCATGCATTTGTCTCCTGACAGTTCTGCTGGTGTGCTTTTGTCCTACATGCTTTTGTTGGTTCACCATAAGCAGTCCGAGCAGACTGGAGACTTATGAGGTGCCTTTGGGACATGCAGCTAGAAAATGTCTAAACTACAGCAGCATGGGAAACAAGTGTAGCATTTAGGTGTTAGGGGAAACGTTCATGCCTAAGCCACACTGAAAAGTTATTCTATAAAAACCTTATAATTCTCTGTTATTTGTTCTTTGTTCTTTTTTGCCTAATATTACATTTTCTCTTACAATCTGATAACATTTACTGTGAAAAAATATGTACAAATGAAGAAAATTAGACAGGGAACAAATAACCACTTTGAAACTCAACTAACAACATGATACAATTTTAAGTTACAGTTTATCACAAAAAGTGTAAGTAGCATAATAATTGTTATGAGAGTGTGAAATGTATAAATACTCAACTCGGTGTTGTGCACAAACTAGTTCAAAAGAGTGCATTCATTGAACTAGCTCATTTTTCTAAGTACGGTGAACTTAACATAACGTATTGGCAAGTGAAGAGCTTGAACGTGAGCTAGTTCAGTTTTATGTGACATTCTGGATCTGGTTTAGGTCCAGATTAAACGTTTTGCCTTACTCTGTAATGTAGGGGTGGAGCCGAATCCAAATGCGGTATTCGGATAAGCACAAATAGTGGATTTTTACAAATATTTATTTCGTACAAATTTTTTGCCATTTACTATTTGTATTCGGAAAAAAATAACGTAAAATCAAATAGGCACTGTCTGTGTCTGCCTGCTTGTGCTTAAGCTGCACCCCCGCTGACACGAGCATGCGGTGAAGCTCCACTTCGGCTTTTAGGAAAACATACTTTCCGAGGCCACTTTATATTTTTTCCCGTTTAATATGCAATATATGACGTGAATTTTGACCGTCAGCGTAATTGGTTAGTTTACCTACACGCTGGTTCAACAGTCATCATTTGTGTCACACGGTTGGAAATAGAGCGGTAATTTATATGTATACTTGTGTCTATTTATTTTTTGACCGGGAGGATATTAGCATATATGGTTACACTTGTTTGTTGTATTTAAATAAAATCATTTTCATAATTATTGTATTTTATTCAAGGACACTGTCATAGCCTAATATAAGTCATTCAAAATTGAAAAAAGTAAACCCATTGGTCATTTACTCTCACTCCTTAAAAAACATAACATGAACTGAACATGAATTAGTTCAAAATTGAAATGATGAACTATGAATGTGAATTTATTCATTTTAATCTGTGTGAACTGAACTTTGAGCTCGTTCTTGTGAGGTGTGAACTTGCACAACACTGACTCAACTTATGTAGCAGAATGAAAGCATTTAATCAGATGATGGTAACAGAACAAGTTATTTATGAAAATGTAAAAAGAAAATTTAAATAAAAGTAAACTTGAGGACATACTGTGCATAGATTTAACAAAACACATTAACATATACTTATCATGATGAATTCAGATCTGTTAAAAAGAAAAAAAAATCTTTCTACGTTTGAGATAACTTCTCTGTGATTCACTGGTAGCACTTGTGTCAATTCCTGCCTTCAACAAAGGGCTGCCTGGATAGGCTCTGACCCTTTCTGTCATGGAATTGGATAAAACAAATTTGTAAAATGTAATAAGGAATGAGGATAACTTGTGACACTGTGCTCCGAATAAATAATATGAACAGACTGCAGTCTATCACTTATGTTGTGGAATTTCATAACTTTGGTTTTGTTCTATAAAGAGACTAACAATTTTGTTTTAGAACCAAATATCGCACTAAGTTGCTTCATAGCTTTAAGAATTTGTTTTGCTACCAGAAAGAAAAAAAAAAACAAAATATCAGGTGTTATTATGATAGGTTAAAGATTTAATGTAAAAGACATGAGAAATTGAAAAATATGTCTAAAGTAGTATATGCTCACAAAATAAGACACTGCAGCAGATAAATCAGAATGCAGGAAGCGGGCTTTGCAAGAGATTTTTCAGTGTTTTGACACTCAGCGAATGTAATCCCAGTAGAATACAGTTAACCATAGGGCTTTATGCGACCCAAAAGTACTTTTGGATTGATTCCATTGGGCTCTTATTCCCAGCAGCAGGAGAAAACAGTACTGTTTAATTTGAATAAACAAAGCATAGACATTTCTTGAATGAAGATAAATAAATTTACATTGCAAATTTGTCTTGTAATTATGGGAAACCCCCCAAAAATGGATCAAATCAAGAACCTTTTATTTTTTTAGAAGGCTGAAAAAAGAGCAGCAGCTGCAATTCCTACATTTACATATATTTATTGGACTCTGTGATGGTAGAGGGACCTGGGGCACAGTCGGTGTGGAGTTACCTTTTCAGCTCAGGCCTACAAAGGTTTTCTTTGTGTGTTCCACACCCCAAAGATGAATGCTAGGTTTACTGGTGTTGCTAAACTCTCCCAGTATGACAATAGGGGTGTACATGGGTGTGTCTTTTGATGCCCCTGCACCATTTTTAGGGTTTCATTCCTTCCATTTGATATTTCAAAAAAATACAATAATAGAAAAATATGGAGGAGAAAATTAAGGGAGACAGTATGGCCTATATTGTGCCTATCTAACAAATAAACTTGCCAAATGCACGTTTAGAGCTTATCCCAGGAGCAATGGGGTCAAGGTGACTGTGGATTTCTTTAGGAGTGTGTCTTGTTAACACTTGATTCCTGGTTTGCTAAATCCCTCTTGATGATGTCAGGTTAACCCACTAAATCCCAGTGTTCGGATTAGGAATATAATATTCACGAAAAAGCCTGAATTTACACCCTAATTAGTAATGGAATGATTTGCTTTACGAAGTAGAAGTACATAATAAACAAGAATAGTTGCGTCAAGTATTTGACATATTTAAATGTGTGCTTTAATTTAAATATTTAAAGTAGCATAAACATTCTTCATTGTAATAGAAATATGTCATTTTTCATTCTCTGATAGAGGGTCTGCCAAAGGATTAAAAATCAAAAATAATATTGCATTTGCAGTCACTGACCTTGAAGCAGTCTAAAATCGATACTGTAAATGCTTTGAGTTTGAAATGTATCACTTTTACTCTTCTAGGAGTGGCTTTTAGAGGGCTTATTGCACTGCCATGTTGCAGCAATGCTTCCCAGGATCACCTCTAAAAAGTCTCCAGTATCTGTGACTGGACCAAACTTAGCGATTTTCTTTTCTTTAACTTCATAATCATAGATTATTTAAAACAAACCTTTGCCTTTCGTCTTCAACTTTTTGTTTTCTAAGTGGCCCTGACATTTCTCTGTATTGACTTTCCATTTTTACCCTTGCTTTGCTATTTGATACTCCGTTCTTTCTTCTGCTCCTAATTCTTAAATTTTTGTACTTATTGCCCTTTTTGCAGGTAGCATATTGAATTCTTCCCAATATTACTTTTCCATGTATTCATTATTTTGTATTCTTTGATTTTGGGTTTCACTTGCACATGATATCATACAATTCCTGCCTTGGGTTGCCAATATGATGTGTTGACCCCAAGTTTTAGTTTTGTCATCTTATTTTAACGATGTAATCTCTAAATTGTGAAACTCTTATTTAACTGTCATTTAACATCATTTTAATGATGATCATTTTGTTCTAATCCTTCCATAGGAATTTTGAGTGCTGTTCTGTGTGTGTGCCGGCATATTGTTTCCGGTTGGATGTTTTGCAACATATTAGATTGCAATGGTGCCCCTATTTATGATGGTGGCACATTATCTAATAAACGAAAAACTCTCACTAAAAAGAAACACCTACTACAGTGAATGTAGCAATTTTAAACTTACTCTGTTTCATTTGTTTATTTTTGTTTTGCATTATGATTTTCTAGACTTTGAGCATCAGTGAACTTGGTCTGACTTTCATTCTGTTACTTTTAATTATTATCACAACAGGAAATCACGTTTTGTGACATCAGTGCAGCAGTCTTATTTAATACAGCATTATGGTAATACTGATTCAAGTCTAAGTTTGTCCATATTTTGTTAATTGTATTGTGGTGTTGTGGCCATCAGAACTTAGTGTATTTCCTGATAAATATTTTTGAGTTTCATTTTGGATTATGCCATAATAGTTACTTTGGCGTTTGCCATTATGTGATTTTGGCCTTGACATTTTCCTCTCTTTATTTGCTTATTGTTTTTGTTTTGTTCCTGCCTTTTATCAACTTGGCAGAACTGCTTTTGTTTGAACATCCACTATCTTGTTCACCTGATCCACCACTGGTAGGCTGACAATTCTTTATTTATTACCGTTTTAACTAGTGCAAATCTCTGCCACTTCAAATAATATAAAATAATAATGTGATATTTTGGCAAAATCTTTATGAACAAAACTGTAAGGGCACAACCACCATAAACTTAAACAATAATGTGCTTCAATCCATGCATTAGTATTTCTTTTGAATTCGTTGGATAGGCTTAACATATTAGAACCAAAAAATCAAAGTATACTAAAGTTTAACTTGCTGTTTTGTGTATTTTCTGCCTGCAAAATACTTAATTTCATCCAAAATCAATCAATAAAGCATATCAAAATCTGTATGCATTATGGAAAGTAAATGAAGTCTATCATAACACTTTCATTTTTTTCTGAGAATTTTAATTCTTTTTGTCCTGTTTTAGTGACGTCAGCAGAGAGAGATGGATCAGAAAACGAAGATGTAGTCAAGGAATGAAATGGAGTCAATTGCAATGTGCAACAAAGCCATATCACAAAATCAAAGTCAAGCAACAGGTTGTGATATTTGGGAACGGGAGTAATTAAGAAAGCAGGAGCACAGTAAAATGAAAAATCCACCATCATTATTGTTATATTACTGTATATATTTGTGTTTTGTACAATCAAGTTGTATTAAAAGTGTATCTAATGTTCTGATAGTGTCATGTATTGTACATTGTAAATACAAATATAAATACAAATAAATAAATCTAAATACAAAGAGGACTGTTTCATTTATGTTAGGTAGATTGCCCAGAGGGGACTGGGCGGTCTCTTGGTCTGGAATCCCTACAGATTTTATTTATTTATTTATTTATCTCCAGCTCTTGGAGTTTTTTTTTTGTTTTTTCTATCCACCCTGGCCATCGGACCTTACTTATTCTATGTTAATTAATGTTGACTTATGTTTATTTTTTATTGTGTCTTCTATTTTTCTATTCTTCATTTTGTAAAGCATTTTGAGCTACATTTTTTTGTATGAAAATGTGCTATATAAATAAATGTTGATTGATTGATTGTGTTTTTTGATTATATTTACTTTGTTATGTGTTCAAAATTCAGTTCAAATGAACTCACATGATGTGACTTATTGGGGGTGTGACTTGCAAGCACTACTCACAATGGCTGCACCCATTAAAAGAACAAAATTCCATCACAGGTATTCAAAAGTGTAACAGTAAAATAAAACTGTAACTACTGTATAAACATAAGCTGTTCAAAAAAATTAGGTATAATTAGGTTAGATCTAAAACCAAAATGAAAAGTTAGCACTAAATAAAGATATTTTTAAATTGTCCAAAAATAAATCAAATGGAACAAAAGCTAACCTAACAGTTTTCAGGTGAGAAAAGCCAAGCAAAATGACTCCTTTTATTGGCTAACTAAAAAGATTACAATATGCAGGCTTTCGAGGCAACTCAGGCCCCTTTTTCAGGCACAATGTAATACAGAAACTGAAGTTCCCTGTGTTTATATCCACACACTAGGACAAGAAACAATATTGGTAAATCTTTAAATGAAAAATCTTAAATGTAAAAATTTAATAGATTCATTCAGGCTGGGATTAATTTAAGAAGAGAGAGAAGAACAATGTATGGTCAAGATCTTTGGATAAGATAACTGTCCAATAAAGTCTTGAAGTTTGTAATGAGTTTTTCAAAACAATGTGGATCTGTAGACAGGTTATCTGTGTCAGTCTGAGAGATGTAAATAATCCTCATATCTGGCCATAAAACTCTTGTCTTTATTCAAGCCATTTTGTAATGTATTAAATGTTAACATGAGTTTAACTTCCCATTCTTTTCTCTCTTGCTGTGTTTTGAAGTTGCCCATAAGCACTGTGACTTTAAAGTCCCTCTCACAGTGTCCATGGATGTTGAAGTGGGCCACTACAGGAACATCTGTGTTGCCATGTTTAATGTGGAATCTGTGTAAATTCATTCTCTGGAGGAGTGTTTGTCCAGTTTCTCCCACACAGAGCACAGTGTCAGGACATTTCATGCAGAGAATTATATAGATAACATTAGACGATCTGCAGGAAAATTATCCCTTTATGTGATGTTCAAGTCGGCAGTGTGGTATAACTATACGGTCTGTATTGTAAATGTGGGCACACATTTTACATCTTTTCTGTAGGCAGGGAGATGTGCCATTTTCTGTTGGTTCACTTAGTTTTCAGGTGAAAAAGAGAGCATTCTTCAGGGGTGTTTGGGGATCAGCTGACACGTTCAATTTAAAAAAAATAATTTGAATGGATGCATTGGACACGTTACTATGTCATTTACATTTAAACACCCGTAAGCAGACTGAAACTGTACAGAGATTGTTGTATGACACACTCACTGATCATATAATTAGCCTAACAAAAGGTAGAGCTAAATATGAAAGCCTTATTTTTAAAACCTGAAGTGGTCCTAGGTAGAGAGATGTAATTATTTGCCTAATTAAACTAGTTCCTAAGGAGCAGATAAAAGTGTGAAGAGCTGGAGAAAGGGAGATCATAATGAAAAAAAAGTAAATCAAAACACACAGAAACAAAAAAGTGTTTTTAACATTCAATAGCATACACTTGGATGGAACAGATTAACCAAGATCAGAATATGAGAAATGACAAACAAATCGGGTTTTGTAATAAGACAAATTTATAATTTGAACCTAGGGTGATCATCTGTCTAAGCATTATTTTGTGGCCAATCCTTACCCTAATATTGTGGTCATCTTTGATTCTCTGAAACAATGGAAGATTGCCCGTCAAATAAAATTACATTGAAAACAAAGTGTTTCAATTAAAAAATAAAAAAGGAGAGAAAATAATTTACCAGTTATAAGGACTAGGCAGAAAAAATTATCCATCAACATTTTCAGAAAAGCATTAAGTATAATCATTACATCTGGAAATTCACAATTTACCCTATCATTCAATATGGTGTCACGAAGATAAAAATGACTGAATATTTTCTGTGTTTTATTAAACAACTAGCAAAATACCCGCGCTTCGCAGCGACGAAGTACTGCCTTAAAATTTTTATTAAGAAGAAAATTTAATCTTTTTAAACTGAGGGAAAATATGGCAATAATTATTTGTTAAGGATTTCTTTGTATACCATGTTGTCAGTTCGGCCCTCCGGTTGTAACATGACCAAGCTGTGCGCTGAGCTTACTCTTGAGCATGTAACTTACAGTTGGCCATGTGAACAGTAATCTTGTCTCAAATCTCACAGCTTGGATTGCTGCTGTCATAATCGGTTTGAGTTTCATGGTTTGTTTCAATTACGATAGTATTTGCAGGATTTGTTGTGTTGAAGTGACATTTGGCATTTGTCAAGCATTGTAAGCACACAACCGGTTTCATCGATAAAATCACATCCAGCTTTTGAGAGTTTAAACACTCATAAACATCAAAGTGTCCACTACTGAAATCGTCACCTGTGAATCTAAGATGTTTAAGAGGCATTGGCGGTTGTCGAAAGGTGTAAAATATTTGGTCATTTCGGTACACTGGAAAGCGACAACCGAACAATTCAGCGGCAGCCATCAACTCACATGCAGAACCATAGGTGAAGGGCTTAAGCATTTCACTCTTATAGTGCTCCTGTGTAGTATAATTATCTCCTGTACCGTCATCAGTCCACACCTTGAACCTGTCCCAGTCATTCAATACATAAGACACAATGTTCCTCCGGATATCAAGAGTGAGCCTGATATGGCCATGCAATATGTAACACAGAGAATGGAAAAGGTAGGTGCCATCTCCGGGCATGGAAACCACTCGGTAAGTGACAGTTCTTTGATCGATAGTGATCACCTCGATAGACATGGTAATGGGGGTTGGAATGATAAAGGAAATGGGTACCTGAGCAATGTAAAGTAAGTCTAAAATACCTATACAATAACTATAATTGTAATAAACAAACAATAAAACAGCGGAGAAGCCGTGGATTAAACAAAAAGGCTGTAGTTATCAGTAGGGAGACGTGAATTCCATGGCGAAGCAAGGAAGGGAATGTAGAGACCGGAGCGACGGACGGTCTTATATAGGCAGGCAGCCAACAACGTGGGAGGCGTTGGGATGGAGGACCCAACGCCACCTCACACAGTGACTGAGCTGCAGGCTATGGACGTATATATGTACGTAAGTAGGATTCAGTTAGCGTTGGGAACCCATGTACCAAATTTCTTGAAGATGGGCCCATAAGTAACAAAGACTGTTGAAAAGTTCAATATGGTGGCCGACAGTGGCATCATACCACCGAAATAAGTACGTACATTGGTTTCGGTTAGTGCAGGGAAGCCGCCTATAACATTTCGAGAAGATCGGGCCATAAATAAAAAAAGTTCAACATGGCGGACGTTGTTGACCATTATGACCATTACGCGTAGAATTTCGAAATGAAACCTGCTTAACTTTTGTAAGTAAGCTGTAAGGAATGAGCCTGCCAAATTTCAGCCTTCTACCTACACGGGAAGTTGGAGAATTAGTGATGTTGGAAAGTTCAATATGGCGGCTGACAGTGGCGTCATACCACCGAAATAAGTACGTACATTGGTTTCGGTTAGCTCAGGGAAGCCACCTACCAAATTTCGTGAAGATGGGGCCGTAAATAAGAAAGTTCAACATGGCGGATGTAGTTGACCGTTATGACCATTATGACAGTTACGTGTAGAATTTCTAAATGAAACCTGCTAAACTTTTGTAAGTAAGCTGTAAGGAATGAGCTTGCCAAATTTCAGCCTTCTACCTGCACAGGAAGTTTGAGAATTAGTGACGTTGGAAAGTTCAATATGGCGGCCAACAGTGGTGTCATACCAACGAAATAAGTACGTACATCGGTTTCCGTTAAAAGTTTAATATGGCGGCCGACAGTGGCATGATACCACAGAAATAAGTACCAAATTTCAGCCTTCTACCTACACGGGAAATTGGAGAATTAGTGACGTTGGAAAGTTCAATATGGCGGCTGACAGTGGCGTCATACCACCGAAATAAGTATGTACATTGGTTTCGATTAGCTCAGGGAAGCCGCCTACCAAATTTCATGAAGATGGGGCCATGAATAAGAAAGTTCAATATGGCGGACGTCGTTGACCGTTATGACCATTATGCGTAGAATTTCGAAATGAAACCTGCTTAACTTTTGTAAGTAAGCTGTAAGGAATGGGCCTGCCAAATTTCAGCCTTCTACCTACACGGGAAGTTGGAGAATTTGTGACGTTTGGAAAATTCAATATGGCGGCCGACAGTGGCGTCATACCACCGAAATAAGTACGTACATCGGTTTTGATTAGCGCAGGGAAGCCACCTACCAAATTTCGTGAAGACGGGGTCATTCTTCTACCTACACGGGAAGTTGGAAAATTGGTGACGTTGGAAAGTTCAATATGGCGGCCGACAGTGGCGTCATACCATCGAAATAAGTAAGTACATCGGTTTTGGTTAGCACAGGGAAGCCGCCTACCAAATTTCGTGAAGATGGGGCCATAAATAAGAAAGTTCAACATGGCGGACGTTGTCGACCTTTATCGACCGTTATGACCGTTACGTGTAGAATTTCGAAATGAAACCTGCTTAACTTTTGTAAGTAAGCTGTAAGGAATGAGCCTGCCAAATTTCAGCCTTCTACCTACACGGGAAGTTGGAGAATTAGTGATGAGTCAGTCAGTGGGTGAGTGAGTGAGTGAGTGAGTGAGTGAGTGAGTGAGTAAGTCAGTGAGGGCTTTGCCTTTTATTAGTATAGATTGATGCATACAACAGTAGAACTTTATATACTGTATAAAGATTAATTTATAGAGTCAAACAGCATTATGTAATCTATTGAATACTATTTTTATTTATTTTTGGCATATAAAATTAGATAGAACCCTGGGGGAAATTTGGCTTTTCACAGAAGCTCCATAAATAAATAAATATTATCCATCCATCCATTATCCAACCTGCTATATCCTAAATACAGGGTCATGGGGGTCTGGTGGAGCCAATCCCAGCAACACAGGGTGCAAGGCAGGAAACAAACCCTGGGCAGGGCGCCAGCCCACCGCAGTAAATAAATATTATTAAATTATTAAATATTATATTGTGGAAAACAATATATCTGCTCTCAAATACACACCAGAATGGCTAAAAAGAAAGAACACTTATAAGAAACACAGTTCTCCACCTGACTCCTTCTCTATCTCATCCCCTTTGTCAATACACCTGACTATTAGAGAATCACTTGGCAGTTTCTGAAAGTTACATGACCTGGGGCCTCATGCATAATGCCTGCGTAGAATTCACACTATAACATGGCGTACGGACAAAAACGGAAATGTGCTTACGTACAAAAAAATCCAGATGCATAAATCTGTGCGTTCGTTAACTTCCACGTTCTTCCGCTACATAAATCCCGGTCAGCATGAAAAGTAACGCACGTGCATGCGCCTGCTGCCCCATCCCAACTCCTCCCAGAATTATGTCTCTTTGAATATGCAAATCAATATAAATCGCCCTTAAGCTCAGCATTCTGCGAAAAGGCAATGGCAAAAGCACAGGGGAAATAAAAGAATTTCAGCGAATACCAAGTGGAGTCAAAGAAAAATGTACTATTTGTTGCTTTAAACAGTGGTATAAACAACCAAAGGAAGTTGATCTAATGACACAGAGTGTCGGAGAAACTCGAAAGCTCAAGTTCACAAAGTTGCACAGTGCCCAAAATAAAAAAGAACTTGTCAGATATCAAAGTTGCCATGAAATGGTGAGTCGTAGCCCACCGTCTGAATGTCATATGAAAGCTTATTAGGGTACAGAGGAAAAAAAAAGGCACACATTGGGGAAAAAGCATGAAATGCCAACTTTAATCTCTAAATTTCCACTTCAATTACATAGTTTATTTTGTCATTATTACAGCTCTCTGAATAATTAAAATACTGAGATGTACGCTTGATATCATTTTCATGATGATAGGAGTTAAAGCATGTTATTAAACATGGGAACACGGTGGCTCAGTGATTGTTCGTGCCTCACGCAAAATGCTTGCTTTGCAGTGTGCGACCGATGAAATAATTTACTGAAGCAGGACTGTCTCTTTCAAACATACTAATGTACAATTCCTGTCCTCCTTTTCTTTCTCCAAGTAACCAATCTAATCGCCACACAGTCAGCTCTGTAATTGACGTTAAGTCATCTGTAAGCTTAGAACGCTGATTCAATATGGAAAAAGATGATCCGCTGTGGCAACCCCTAATGAGAGCAGCTGAAAGAAGAAAAAGGTGTAGTGAGAGTAATAACGCTGAAGCAGCTATGGTATTTAAAATAGTTTGACCATTCTGAGGACCATTATATTGTTACAATTTAATTACAATCAGATGCATTAAACTAATAAACAGTATGCGGTTAATTTCAGTGTATTTATAAAGCAGCATCAGGGATGTGGATCTAAAAAAGAAAGATAAACCACACAGGGACATTATCACTGCTTTGACGCTGGGCGTCGCCAGTTTGCAAAACCGAGCGGAGAACTTACGTACGCCAGGGTTGGAGCTACCATGAAAACGTGCACTGGTTGAGTTTACTTTAATTAGAAATATTATATTAATATTCAAAGATGGATTGCTAACATTTTATTTTGCTACTTTCGCTAAGATCAAGGAAAGTGTGGGTTCAAGAAGACAGCAGCATTTTCGACCATGGCATTTTTATAAATATTCTCAGAAAGAAAGGCTCTACTCTCTTCGGCTATAAACCACTAATCCCACTGAGACAAAGTAAATAAGGTAACAACAAAATGTTGCCTAGTAGAGGAAACCTTTTTATAGTCTTATTTTACAATATGTGTCTGAGAACATCAGTGGATTTGACTCTGTTACTGTAACAATTTGAATTGAGAAGTTACTTCAGACTTAAATTATTGTTGATTCAGTGTAATTTAAAGTACTGTAAGGTTGCTCTTTTTAACTTCTTCCTAAACTTGATGGCCATTTGAATCACCTTAAAATGCAAAGCAGTTCAGAAAAAAATGTGAACTTGTAGCACTGTCTAGTCCTCTGTGCACACTGGTGTCACTGACCAGCAATATCTGTGATTAACAGCACTCAGGAGCCTTCTGTCATAGCACTCAGGACACATTTTACTGCCTCAGAAGTCAATATTTGCTGTCCTTCCAGTGCACCGTTAAGGCTAAACAGAATTATTTTCCATCTTTAGCTCCACAAAGAATGACGTAACTTCACTACAAGTGCTGATTCACTTGGTAAGTCATTTGCATCCTGGATTTAATATATTTCCATAATCCTATCGACATTTATGAGAAATAAAAGAGGACACCCTATAAGAATTGTGAAAAGTTCCAGACTATTAAATAATGTGTGTTACTCTTGTCTAGCAGTCCTCAGAACTAGTGCTTCCTAGAGATATATTAAATAGAAACAACTAGGGACATCTTTCAGCCCAAGCAGTATATCATCCAGTGTCTTTGTTTTCTTGTTATCAGCTGTCACTGAGGATTTCACAAACAGGGCTGGATCCTCACCTTTGAACATATATAATTAATGGGGAGCAAAATTTCCACTAGGCTTTATGGTCTGATGTATGTATTGCTTTTTTATTGTCCTGCCACTGTCAATTTATGTCCAGGCCTATAGCTATAAATGACAGACACCACCTACATTTTGTCATTCATTTTATCAGTCCATTGTCCCTCTGTTATGTGATTAGTTCATTCATCTATCCACCCAGGACAGCACAGTGGCTTCAAATTGAATAAAGGCACAAATAAATATAGATCGGAGTACCACAGTGGCCCACTAATCAATGCTGCTTCCTTACAATTCCCAGGGAATAGGGTTCAATTTGTCTATGTCAGATTTGTCACTTTCGATGCAGTGTTTACATTTGCTCACATAGACTGGCTTCTTTCAAAACAGAAAATATTTGCATGTTAGGTTAATGGGAGGCTTCAAACTGGCCCGGCATGTGTGGGTCCTCTGATGGACTGACACGATATCTTGCACTGACTTACTCTTCCACTGAGCACAAGCTGGCAATCTTGAGTTGCCCACAGCTGGCATTACCTTCTTAATCTGGAGACAGCAATAGATATAGACTGAGATGGGCAAAGGCAAATGAGGACAAAGAACAACAAGAGTGGTGCAAAAGTGCTTTGTGATTTTATTCTCCGAATAGTGTTCAAACAATATGCAGTGCAGAGTCTTGTTAATTAAATAAACCAATAAATAATCCATAAAATCCAGTGCCCATTAAAAATGTTAAACAAGCAATAAAACTAAGGATAAAATTAAATGTCAGAATTGCCATTTAAACTCTTTGGCAAGTGCTCTTCGTCACCCTTGCCTTGCTCACCCATCTTCCAGGTATGCTCAGCAAGGCCAAGACACTGGCGAAGGTAGTTTTCTGACTCACATCGTGGCAACCATCTCTCTGCCAGGACGTGCTGAGCCTAGCTCTATCTTTCCTTCACTGGAGTTTTCTAGGAGCCCCTCTTCCACATTCCTGGTCACCGATCCTTGGCATCTACTAACACGAGCTGTGCCCATCTCTGTCTTTACTGTGCTCAACTCGCCATCCACAAGATCCTTAGGAGCCTCATGATCGCTCCTCGATCCACCGCTGCAGTGTCCCTTGCAGCGCTCTATAATGGGGTTTCCCCTGACCACTTCACCACCTTCATGCCACACTGGCCCCAGCTCGATTCTGCACCTGCTCTTGTCTTTTTTCCTCTGTACTTCCTTGATTTATTTATGTTCTTTTTCAATCACCTCTTTTTCAATCCCTACAGCCTCTTTTGTACTACTGTAGGTGAGGCATCATAATTGCTATCAGTGGAGTGCCAATGTGAACAACTGACTTAATCAATCAATCAGCTTACCTCCACTTCAAACACCCTGCAACAGCCAAAGTCCTCTGCTACACCCACACGCACAGAGCCAAAGTTGCACTAAAAACACACACAGGGCACCTAACTCACTTCACCACAAGGATACCATTCCATAAAGTGTAAAACTGAAAATAATATTATTTAAAAATGATTAAATCATATTACCTTCTCAAACCAGCATATTCCAATTCAGAGTCACTGGAGCCCAGCCCAGCATCAGGTTTACACTGAGCTAATTTAGAATCAGCAGTTATTATAGCATACATCTTAAAGATGTGGTAGGAAAATCTGGTCTAGACATTAGAAGAACATACAGAAACCGTGCCTGGGATTCAAACCGAGATCAGTACTACCCTCTATGACTTCATGATTAGCTTTATAGAAGTCTCTTGATTGCCACTGAGAAATGACAAATACAACCAATAGTAAGTATTTGTGTATTTCACTGATTTATGTTTCAATTGTTGGTGTAATTTATTGTTTTTATTACATTATTTTGCTATATTTCCTTGTTTTACATATAGATTAATCTTTATCTACACACAGATATAGAAGTATTTTAACTTGTACTGGGAATTTGAGAGAATATAGTAGCTGAAGAACATGGCCTTTTCTTAAGGTAGACTTAACACTAGAATTACCAGAGCCTACAAGAAAACTCATAAATCTGGCCCACCTTAAATCTGTTTGCACCTTTCCGTCTGCGTCTTTTGTCCTGTAAATGTGCCGTTAAGACAAGCAGCCTGCTATTCCATTCCAGTGTTAAAGAAATTAGAGAAACAGATTAGAGGTACAAGTGTGGAAATTGCTCAAAGTTCTGATTATAGTGGGAAAGAGGGGTGTATATGGAGTTTTATCAGTTATTGGAAAAATACTGTACATAACATGATAAAATGAATCTTCTTATATAATACGCTACCATGGCTGTCCATTTGTCTGTCCAGGATTTTAAATCACCTGTAGCTCTCAAACCGTTTGACCAATTGACCTGAAATTTGGTAAACATATACTATGTGATATCTACTATCCGCTTTCGGGGTGATGAATGATCTCCAAGTTTATTCCTGTTTTCATTTTTATCATAGTTTATTGTAGAATCAACTCTCGGCAGCGGGCAGCAGGGCGGCCGTGTGGTGTGTGCATACTGGCGCCTTTTCTCATCCCTACCACCTTCACCGTCACTTCCCCTACCTCTTCATATCTTAAATCATTCTTGAGGCAGATTGAAGACTTAAGTGCCAGCTTAAGTGAAAAATTAAGGAAAGCGTACTAGGTAATTGCAACAGAAACACTGACTTAATCAGTTTTAACGTGAAAAGATGCCGAAGAAAGAAGAGAAGAAGCGGGCCGCTGGGGTGAAGAAAAGAAGAGCTGCTCAGGAAGCAGCAAACGCATCAACCTCTGAGTAAATGAATGCTAAACGTACAGAGAAAGAGTCTGAAAACTATGAACGCTCAAGTCAAGTGTATTCACTGCACGTTATCGTGCAGTATCCTGTTACTGAATATTGCTATAAAAAGGGATACTGCTATGCAGTGGCAACATCATCTGCCTCACTTTACCGCTCTCTATGATATAATCCAAGCCAGGAGACTTTCCATTAGCCCAGACTATTGGACTTTAACAGAACAGAAGTGTCTTTGAAGTACTGCAGGTAAAGTGAAGCATCTACTATATGATAAAACTTTACTGTCAGTGTGTCTTTGTGTCTAGTCCCTCTGAGCAGTCTGAGTGGTCACTTTGGCTTTGGTGATGCTATCGAGTGAAGAAGTTCTATCGGCCCTCTGCTGGTCTTGAAGCTACAGCACTGTCCTGATCAGGATAGCCTTTCAAAAGGAACATTTCATTGAGTGCTAGACACTCTTTTTCAGAGCAGAGTCTGATGCCACCATAAAAAAACAGTTCAACTGGTTTACTTCCTTTGTTATGCTACAAATGGAGAAAGAGTAAGAAACTGACCTGAAATTCTTTTAATTCTGAGCCATGTAATCAAAACATATGGATGTGATATATGCTGTATTTATTTTAGTGTATTTGAATAAAATGCAATATGAAGTTAAACTATCAGTATTATATTTTTATACCAAAGAAGACCTTTTTTATTAATTTACTGAAACTATCTACTCAGTAAGCTGGACTATGATCAGTTTCATCTTGTGTGCTAATAACAGAGTTTGAACCAGTAACCTTGTGGTTTCCGCTCCAAAACCTCAGCCACTAAGCCACATCTCTACATTGAAAATTGTGGCTGTGTCTGAAATTTCATTCATGAATAGATTTAAAGTTTGAGTGATGCGTGGTATTGATTCTTTTTTTTTTCTTTCCTTCATGTAATTCTTGTAGAATTTATATTCACTAAACCATGGCTCTAATCCTTTGCCACACAGGTTTTCAAAAGTATTTTATGATTAATTTTCCTTTACAGGGTATCTTCTCATGAATGTCCACAGATTCATTTTTGAATCCACTTAGTCAAGTCAGGTTTACACGAGCCCCAGAGTGTGTTCAATCAGGCAGCATCAAGAAAATGCAGAAATTAATCCTGGACCAGATGCCAGTCCATTGAAGGGTGGCACACATTCAAATTCCAACTTTATGTTATGTAATACCAGGTCCATTTAGAATTAACAGTTACTTTTAGACACGTGTCTTTTGGATGTTCGAGGAAAACAAGCAAAATAAAACAAAAAACAAAGACCCTAATCACTACACCATCAGGCCACCCTCTTTGTAAGCAAAGTGTGGACCTTTTAGAAACCTTATTCTATATTTTATTATTATTATTATTATTATTGCTTTCCCCCATTCTGGACCAATAAATTATTACATTTTCCATATTTTGAATAAATGTCACCCATAGTTCCAAGCAGTTTTCATAAAATTATGGCCACTTCTCTGGAAGTCTCTTCTTTTTTTAATATAGCCATGACTGAGAGGGCACATGTGAAAAAGGATTTTGCTGTGCTTTAACATTAAAACCCTCTGACCTCGAAGATGTCATTTAACCTGCTTCAACTGCAATTGTTGGAAGAAGTGAATAATAGTGTTATGGGGCTCCTTTGGTTAAAATGTTACACAAAATAAATAATTTCCTGCAAATCCATAATGCTTAATGTAAATTTCTGCAGCATTTTAAAGTGAAGAAATCAAGTAGAGAACAGTGAGATCCCCTGAGAAACAGTATAAATATATATTTTGCAGAGGTTTCCAAGATATGATAATAAGGTGAAATGGAAAACAAATATGTGTGATTTCAGATTTATTTACTGGCTGAAATTCTCTGTAAGCATTTCTAGCAATGAATTAAAAAGGCTGCAGTGTGACTTCAAGCTTTCTTCATATGAATAGAATTATTATGTTTGGCATCCTGTGTAATTCATAATATCTTATATATAAATTGTGATCCACCAGAATGGTTTTTTTTTCTAAAAATCTTTAATTAAGTAAATATCCATTCATTTTCAAAACCTGTCTTTTCTGTTCAGGATTGTAGGTGGTCTTTCCTGAACAGGATGACCACATTGCAAGGCACACTCATGTCAGGCCAAATGCACATCATTAAATTTTGTGATCAAACCAGAGACCCAGAAATGCTTTAAAGAAACTGGACAAAGAAAGAAAAATTATATTTGAGTAAATATATCTCTCTTGTGCATTTAGCTAGAGGGATTGTTTTTAGGTCTTTCAGAATTCAGCTCATTTGGTTTAGGGGATTCAGTATTAAACATTTTATTGATTTCTCTTTTTTAATTCGTACTCAGAATTGTATAAATTAATTATCTCCTCACAATCTATTCAAGACATTTACATTCCTTAAGAAGGGCAAAACAGTATATCTCAATCTCTTCCCTAAAGTGAATATAATGCAATTAATTAGCAATAATATAAACCATCCATACTTTTTCATTGTGTGTGAGTCCTGCCAAAAGCATTCCAGGGATAACTTAAATTCATAAGGTAAATGGGCTGAGTATTGAGCCAAGGGAGGGTAAACTAGAGCAAAACAACAAATGAAAGTGAGCCCAGATTGCAGTAGAAGAGAAAAGAGAAGAAAGAGTGTGTGGTCTGTGGTTCTGAGAGAAGGAAAGTGGGGAGCTACCTTGCTAGACTGTCAGGGCAAGCACTCTGCAGAGCAAATTTCACAGGGCCAGAGCATGCCTGGCAGCAACTCAGTGAAAAAAGTTATAGTGAACAGCAGCAAATGCACTGCCCACAGGGTTTCTTCCTAGAAACTCGCCTCAGTTTTCTCTTGTCCGTGCACTATAAACAGCGGGGGCTGTAGCTGTTCTGTCGCAGAGAGAGAGGAAAGGTTAAATAATTAAAAAAGCAAGAGACATATTAAAACGCTTTTCAAGATTGTACCAAAACAGACTAAACCGAATCTTCTGTCAAACCTTAATCACAATCTGAATGTTTTAATTGACAAAACAGTGTATTAAAAAACAGAAAAAAGTTTCAAGGAAAAGTAATGTTCAATCCAGAATCGGATGATTTGTTTTAAGACTTGATGCCGATAAATAATGCTCTGTCTATCTATATATCTGTCTATCTACCTATCTATCTGTCTAAATAATCAGCATGTTTATGTGCACGTGCTTATTTGGGTTAAGTTGAATAACCTGATTAAGGCAGAAACCTGGTATCTTAATAATCCGCATTTACATGTGCAAGTAATCTTCTAGAGTTCTCCTTTGACATTATGCTCCGACACCATTAAACTGCAGAAAAAAAAGTTAAACATCATGAACTTGAAAATAAACATGACAGCTGTGATTGTTTTCTTATGTTTTATAAATAATAGATGGACTCTTTTCTGCTTGACTGTGTGATTGAGCCCTGCGAAGGACTGACCTGGTAGATGTGCTTCTTGCCTTACATCCAGTGCTGCTAGAATAATAATAACACGGGTGTTTTTACTTTAGTTAGATAATTATTGTGTTATGTTACTTGTTACTTGAAAAAGTAATCTGACTACGTAGCCACATTACTTTTACCCTACTGCTCTTGAGGATTATGTTGTTGAGTTTAGAACTGTACATTCAGCTCATCAACATAAATTTAGAGATTTCTGAAATATAGAGACGAATTATTTTAGGAAAGAGAAGGAATAATGCAATCGCCCGAACATTTGTGCAAAGTAAATACATGCTCAGTCTGAAACATTGCAACGAACATGTGCAGATTACAAAATCCCTAACGGTAACCCACTTAAGGGTTTATACTGCCCCAACATTATTCTTGGAGAAATCTACGTCCTTTTTCTCAGAAGCCAATAACCTGATTTCCCTAATCAGAATAAGGGTTTACATGACATTTTAGAAATCAGGTTTTTGTAAGTAATTGGGTTATTGAAGAACATGTAAACATGCTTACTCTTGCGTAAATAACCTGAAAGGGTACACAACTCCAGTGGATCATGGGAAGGATTGCCATAGAAATGGTCATGTGAAACGCCAAAACAAAATGATGTCTTGAATCAAAAAAAAATATTTTTCAGCTTATAATAGGTAACAGGAAGAAAATAATGCCTTGAGGTTAAAAAAAAAAACCAAAACAAAACAGAAAGAGCACCAGCATCAGCCAGAAACACCACAAAAAATGAAATTAAATGCCTACCATAACAACAATGTCCCATTTCTATTCATGTATTAGAGAAACATGTAAAATAACTACAGAAAGACATAGAGTAAAAAAAAAAAAAGAAACTGAACAAAAGAGTAGACACTGAGAGAAAAGAGACTGTTACGACTTTAAGAGCTTAGTAGCACAAGGTAAGTGGAGCTTAAAATATTCTAATGAGTACGCTGACAGAGGAGAGGAGTACTGTACACATATGCAGGCAGACCATGTAGGATGCGTAAGTTACACGGAGCAAGCCGATCTCTAAACCCTAGCCTACCTATGCAAGCTTCCCCTCTGTTATGGGCAACAAGGAATTCCACCTTTCAATAACAAATACGCTTCTCACCCTGCCTTGTTCCCTCTGCATGCACACTCTCGATGATGGCAAGCCTTTCTTTACTTGTGCACCTACTAACTTGTGGTCACCTCTTTGTTGTTTTTTTGCACGTGACTCATTAACAATCCTGACTCCTATCTCCTCATCCCCTCTGCCAGATTTATTTTGATTTAATTCTAATTCTTTGAATGTTTTGTTTTTCTGACTTTGTTCCTTACTCCCTTTTGTTTTCTTTGGTACTTCTATTCTATAAAGAAATACTATAAAAACCCAGTATGAGTAAGCATGGATGTGTGTACCCGTATATGCCCTGTGATAGACTGGCATGCCATTTAATAACATTTTCTGCCTTGCACCAAATTTCATAATAATAGCCTCCAAACTACCATAACTATTGGTTTGTAAATCGATGAATGATGTCAGCCATGCACATCAGAGGTCTCAGTTCATGGAGTGAGCAATCAATTAAACAAGTCATCTGCTTTTATGCTTTTTCTAACTACCATCACCTTATCTAATACTCATGACATCTGGCTTTTAATATGCAGAACATTACTACTTCCTCCAATCAACTAACACAGCCAGCAATTTCTGACTCATGTTGATTCTTCCATTATTCTGAACACTGCTTCTTTAAGAGGGGTGCTTTGTGGACTATCCTATTGATCTTAGCACTGCTTCATGGGAGGGGTGTATGGGCTTTCTTGTAAGTTTATGCCCACCTTTCTGGAGGGCAGTTTGTTACTCATTCTAACCTTGGAAAATTATATTGGTAGTTTCTCTAAGACGAGACAGAGACCTCTTGTGCTGTCGACTTTAAATTTCATTTAGTTAATCCTTTTCTTTGTATTTAATAATTCATTCTGTTTTTATTCTTATACTATACGTTAAAAAAATACTAAGGGAACACTTAATCATTACAGTCTAACACCATGTCAATTAAGCTTCATAGATAGCAATCTGTCCAGTTAGGAAGCAAAAGTGATCGTGAATCATCCTCACATGCTTTGATGCAAATGAAGTGACAACAGGTGCACTGGAGAGGCAACAGTAAGACTCCCCCAAAAAGGGAATGGTTTTGTAGGTGGTGGCCACAGACAATTGCTCTCTTCTTACCTTTCCTGACTGATTCTTCTCTAGTTTTGCATTTTGTTTGTGTCCTTGTCACTACTGGTAGCATGAGGTGGTACCGTACCTGCAGCTGATTCAGGTTGCACAGGTAGTCCAGCTCCTCCAAGACAGCACATCCATACATGCCATCTCAAGGTTTGCTGTGTCTTCCATGGAGGAGATACCAGGAGAAGGACTGATACACGAGGAGAGCTGGAGAGGGCCATAAAAGGGCATCAACCCAGCAGTAGGACTGGTATTTGCTACTTTGTGCGAGGAGGAACAGGAAGAGCATTGCCAGAACCCTACAAAATGACATCTGGCTGGCTACTAGTGTTCATGTTTCTGACCAAATTGTTAGAAACAGACTCAATGAAGGCGCAGTGTCCTCTGTGCTCAAAGCCAATCACTGTGCAGCTCGAGAATACACAATTAGCAGCTCTGAAATTAGCACCCTGTTCTCGTCACAGGTGAAATTCCATAAAAAAAAATTCCAAATCTCCAACCCTTCATGATTTCTCTTCCAGTTGTTGTCTTTAGAACAGATGGGTAGAATATAGATTCTTCTGTCTCCACTGATAACTTTTTGAACCCACCTGTCTAATCCTGAGTCGTTTAGAGATGATGCCTAATATGACAGCATTGGACACAAAGCAGGAACTAACCTGGATGAGTAATATTGTTAATATTGTTGTTGTCATTATCACTATACATTAATTCATTTGATTTGTGTGGTGGCAAGTTAAAAAATATTTTTATACAGTACACATTTTGTGTGTTCAGTGGTGCTCCAAAGACTTCAAACTGGATTCGAATGAGAAATCTCACAACTTTATTTCATATTTAACATAATATCAGGAAAGGCCTGTGAAGTCAGAAAGTGTCATAGAGCACAACTCAGCCTGAGAGCACTCCCTTAGTAAATCTCACCAGCTATCTGGGAGCTGGCCATCCACATATTCTGGTCAGACATGAAAACTGGAAGTCTTCAAAGGCAAGTCCTTTTCTTCATCACAACAACACAGGGGGCTACCTTATTGGTGAGGCTGTTGCAGTTTTGCAATTTCTGGTGCTCTGCAGTTTTATTTCCAAATATAACGTTTAAAGTAGTTAAAATGTTTCTTGTAGTGCCTGTCACACGAGTGGACAAACACAGCCAGACACAGTAAGTAGAAGTGGCTTTAGCAACAACTGACTTAACGGGGCCAATTGGCTGACCTGAAAGGATGAGTGTGGTGCTATACTGGTTAGTCTGTCATCAGGAATCAGGTAACGTATTTGTCTTTTTAGTTGCAACCTATAATGATTTTGATTATTTATTAAAGGGCAATGTTTGTACACCATAGAGAATAAAGTTATAATTTGCACTTTCTCCGGTCGTATACGATTTAACAATTTAAAAATTATTTATAGTAACTTAAAAATGATTTTGGATGGAGGCCAAATCTGCTGTTATAAACACAAAACACAAAAAATAATTACTTGTGAACAGCATTGTTAGATTTCCCTTTGAACAAAATCCCTCTAAATACAAAGAGGGTGTGCATGAACACTTCAAAAATATAAACTGATGCTTTTTATGGCAAAACGTGCATGTGGCTTAAACATTTAATTAAAGAAATAAGCTTGTGCTGAGTTACACCGCGCTCCAGCAGCAAACACCAAGGAAGTCAGAAACCGCATCCTAACCATACTGCAGATTGTTTTCACACACATTGTTTGCTTCAGTTTGCAACTCTGAAGAAGCTATAAATGAAATGTGAACAGCATATACATACACAGATGTCTGCAATTATTGTTTCATATATCACTCTTTGTGTTTTATCATGTACTGTACATACGCAGTACTTTCATAGTTTTTTTTAATATGTTTGTCAAGTCCATATCTCTGGATAATACAGAAGAGACTGATAGATTTTTCTCATAAATATTTATGCTTATAAAATAGCTTTAATTATGTGTTGTGAAGAAATAAATGTGAGAGGAAAACAGATTAAGGGTTGGGGAACCATCACTGTGTACTGTTGTACCAAACAAGTCAGTATGCACAGAGATTACAGTGAAGTTCATGTAAAACAGTTGACAAATGAGTTCGTACAAACAGAACAATTTATATGATTTGAACCGGAAGTAGGCAGAAAGAAGAGGTGATGTAATTAGAAGGTGACGGAGGTGATTTCATCAGAGGGGGACGGGAAGTGAAGTCGTCAGAGGTACACGGATGAAAACACGGTAGTTTCTTCTTGGGACAGAGCGATGTTTTCTGGGGTGGAATTCAAGGTGCAGGAGTTTTTTCTTCCTTTTTTCTAGTAATGAAAAGAGAAAAGCATTAATATGCTGCCTTAAACCCCGCTCCGGTGTGCAAATCTGAGCACATTTCTCCAGGTTTGATGTCACTACACTGGTTACCAGTGTCATTATGTATTGACTTTAAATACTGCTTATGGTTTACAAAGTCTTAAATAATCTGTTCCATCCTATGTTTCAGAATGTCTTACACCTTACACTTCAAATCGTAACCTTAGAACTTCAAATGGGTATCTAGTTAGAATTCCAAGAGCTAAACTTAAAAGAAGTGGTGAGGCAGCTTTCTGCTGTTATGCCCCTAAAATCTGGAATAGCTTGCCAATAGGAATTCGCCAGGCTAATATGGTGGAGCACTTTAAAAAAACTGCTAAAAACTCATTGCTTTAACATGGCTTTCTCATAGCTTCATCTAGTTTAATCCTGATGCTCTGTATATTATATTAATTATCATTATTGTTCATGGTGGCTCCAAAATCATTATTCATTATTATAATTATTATAATAATAATAATTATTATTATAATTATTCATTATTCATGGTGATCTGTGCCACCACCACCTATTCAAAGCACTGTGATGTCCTTACATTGATGGATTAAAGGCCAGAAGTCCACGTGACCATCATCATTAAGTTCTTCCAATAGAACTCTGAATCCAACGAGGATTGATTGAGGTAAATTATGTTAGGTAGAACGCCTAGAGGGGGCTGGGTGGTCTTGTGGCCTAGGAACCCCTGCAGATTTTTTCTCCAGCCGTCTAGAGTTTTCTTTTTATTTTTCTTTCCTCCCTGGCCATCAGACCTTACTTTTATTCTGTTAGTGTTCCCTAATTTTAATTCTTATTTATTGTTGTCTTTTTTCTCTTTCTTCATCATGTAAAGCACTTTGAGCTACATTGTTTGTATGAAAATGTGCTATATAAATAAATGTTGTTTTCGAGCTCCATCGGGCCCTTCAGCTGCCCCCTAATCACACGTGTGTGACAGTGTCTTTAATTTCATGCATAAATGAAACAGACATATATTTCATAGCACTTTTTAGTAAACTATAATGTCCATTTATCTATTCATTTTCACAACCTGTTAAGTCCAAATTCAGGATCATCCGGACCCTGAGTCTGTCCTGACAGCATAGAGTACAAGGCAAGGTACCAGTCCAGCACAAAACACACACTCCCTGTCATACTCTTTCACTCTGGGCCAAGCACTAAACTAACAGAATGTGACACTAAAGAAGGAGGATTGGACCATGCCTAAGATTATCACAGGGTAATTTGGCCAGAATTTAGACATGGGCATGTACACTGACTGAACACATTATTAATAACAATACTGGGTAGAGCCTCCTTTCTTTGTCAAAGCAGGCTCAGTTGTTTGTGTCATGGATTCCACAAGATGTTGAACTATTTCTTTGAGATTCTGATCCATGTTGGCATGATACCATCAGGCAATTTCTGCAGATTTGTCAGCGGCACATTCATGCAGTGAATCTCCCATTCTGCCACATCCCAAATGTGTTCTATTGAATTCAGATTCAGTAACTGGGAGAACTACTGCAGAATACTGAATTCATTGTCATGTTCATGAAACCATTTGATGTGGCTTTTAGACTGTGACATGGTACATCATCATGCTAAACGTAGCCATTAGAAGGCAGGTAAATTGTGGCCATGAAGGAATGTACACGCTAAGCAACAATACTAAAATAGGCTGTGGCAGTCAAGCAATGACTGGTTGGCATTAACGGTTAAAAGGTGAGCCAGGAAAATATTTCTCACACCATTACATCTCCACCACCAGCCTGGATGGTGGTATAAAGCAGGTTGGCTGCATGGATTCATGGAGTTGTTGGTAAATTCTGACTCTACCATCTGTGTGCTTCAGCAGCTATCGAGATACGTCAGACCAGGTTACATTTTTCCAGTCATCATTTGGCCTGTTTTGGTGAGCCTGTGTTCACTGTGGCCTCAGCTTTCTGTTCTTGGCTGACAGAACTGAACCCCAACAAGGTCTTCTGCTGTTGTTACACATCTGCCTCAAGGTTTAGCATGTTGTGCATTCTGAGATGCTTGTCTGCTCACTACAATTGTACTGAGTGGAATTACTGTAGCCTTCCTGTCAGCTCAAAACAGTTTGGCTATTCTCCACTGACCTCTCTCATCAACAAGGCATTTCCATCTGCAGAACTGCCACTCACAGAATGTTTTTTTGTTTTTCACACCATTCAGAGTGAATTCTAGAGACTGTTGTGCATGAAAATCCCAGGTCAGCACTTATTCTCACAAAAATAATCATGTTACAGATTGGCTGATTAGATAGATTTTCAGGCGTACAAGTGTTCCTAATAATTTGGTCATTGAATGTACATGGCGGATGATGTTTGTTGGAAAGAAATGGTGGGTTTTGCAGACAGGATGTATAACTATTCAATGTAACAGGAGTGTTAAAGTTGAAAATACAATTTATGAAGATGACCTGTAATTTGACAACTATTCCTTCGTTTTAAATGGAAAAGGACTTTGGGAGAAGTCACAATGTCAAAATAGCAAGCCAAAGATCAAAACTGTGAATTCAAGGACCAAAGCTAAAAGACAAGTCGAGAAGATGTTAAAGAACGTCATGGAACAGGAAACAAATTCTTAACCAGAAAATACTAACTTGAAAGATCGCTAACTTTTTTTTTATTGGAAGAATCTAAAATCTCAGACAATCATGAAGTGAATGACAACAAACTTTAAACAGTCATGTTGACGAGGTCACGTGTCGCACACTCCAGCTCAGATGTAACCAATGGATTCCTTGGTGTTCAAAACCCTTGAAACAAAGTCTGGAAACATGTAAAAAAAAACAAGGAACAGTCAGAAAAAAAAATAAAATCACCACTCAAATCATGACAGGTAGGATAGTCAGGTGAGCTCTAAGTTGTCCAATTTCGATATCGTGTTGGCCTCAGTTTGGTGCCAAGTCATTAGCTTTCCTGCTCGTGTTCTTCTTCTCCCCTTTCCTTAAACTTCTGTGGAAATTTATTCTGCTAAACTGGAAGAATCCAAACTCTCCTCTTTTAAGTCAGTGGGATACAGATGTTTTATACTATTTGAAACTGGAAAAAATCAAATACTCAGTTAGAGGATTGGTACAGATTTTTTTCAAAACATGGCAGGATCTAATCACTGATATTTTAAAACAAGCTCTTAAAGCACAGGGGAAGCAGTAATTTCTGTATTTCTTTTTATTCTCCATTCATCTCTATTGACTTATCAAACTTATCAATTTAGGTATGTTTACAAGCCTTAAATTTTACTCCGTTTGCCTTGCTCTCTCTCTCTCAGGGCTGCGGGTCGACTTGTTCTTAATTCTACTTTTTGTAAAAATTGATTGATTTGTATGGAATGATTGCAATAAAATTAATAAAATTTCAAAAAAAAAAAAAACTTCTGTGGAAACTTTGTTTTTTCAATTGACCCGCTTGTTTTTGGTTTTGGATTATTTGGTTCTGTTATTGGTTTTTGGTTTTGATCATGTGTTTGGTGTTACTGTCTTTTTGTGTTGACTAAATAGGAGGCAACATTTGGTTTTTAGTTGCCTTTAGATGAATTTTATGAATTCTTGGATCTTGAACATTATTCCTTGATATTTTTGAAATTTTCTTTGTTTCAAAAAACTGAAATACTTAAAAAGAATTATTAGTTTTGTTCTTTGTGCAAGGGCTTTAAATGGTTCCTTTTATCCTGAAGAATAACTTGTAGGCCTCAGACCTTTGTTAAGGTCTCTTTTTTGAAGAATCAGGCCTTTTGGTAGTTGTGAGGTCTAATCACAATAAATACGAGTGATAGACTGCTGCTAGCTGTCATGTTTGGTACAAACCTGTTTCAAACTTAAACTACTGTGGTTAGTCATTTTTGTCATTGTTCCGGTGACAGTATTTTGTCATACTGTATGTTTTTATTTGCTCCCTGTAATTTGGTAGCTGTTTCTGCATGGCTGTGGCCACATTGTTTACAATCGCTATACCTCTGCCAGTCCCCTGACACACTGTGTCATCAGAACCCACCTATAATAGATGGTGGTGCTGCAGTGTCAGTATTCTACTGTAGTTTTAGGATAATTCACCAACACTTGAAGCACTTCTAAAAGACTTTTGGTTATGGTAATCTTTTTTTCCAGTTCATATTTGTGATGTGTCACTGTTTTTTGACTTCTCCTTTTGATTTAATTTCTATTGCCAGCTCCTTTTAGGCATTTCATTACCCTAGGCAGTAGACCGATTCCAGGATTGTGTGAATTGAGCTATAATGAGAGACTAAATTGTTTCAGTTTATCAAGAGAATTAAAATGGGATATAATAGAAGTTCTAAAAATTATAAAAGGAATCAATATCGTGTAGGACAGCTGTTGTTTGAAAATTATATTTTCAATAAGAACATTTGGTTACAGATGGAAGCTGGTAAAAGCAAAATTTCACAATAATGTTAAAAACTATTTCTTCACCCAGAGAACAACAAAGACATGGAATAATTTAATAAGCAGTGCAATTGATAACAGTACTTTGAGGGCCTTGAAATCTTGACAGTTTGTTGAAGGAGTTACACAGATATAGTTTGAAAAGCTATATTTGGCTGAACAGCCTGTTCTTTTTAAACTTTTTCTTATGTATTTAATTTAGAGTTGACAATTAACCTAACACATGTTTGACATACAATTGGGAAACCAGGATACCCAAGAAAAACATAAGGGGGGACATATAAACTCCACACAGGCAGTGACTGAGGTGCGATTCAAAGCCAGTCTAGTGGAACTACAAAGTGACAACACTAGATACTGTTATACCATGTTATCATGTCATTTAGTATGTGAACATGTTAGACGTTATACATTTTCAAACTAAACACTTCGCAGGAGAAATTAATTTTGTGGATAAAGATACTTGCTCAGTGCTATTCTATCTATCTATCTCTCTCTCTAGTCCTTAAATAAATCTAGAAATTGAAAGGAAAGCCAGAAACTCTGAGCATTGACCATCTACTATTACTAACATAATCAATGATTTTTAGAATGTAATAATTACACAAATATCCACCTATTTAAAATCTTCCAAGGCAAGAATGAAAGATCTCACTTTGATAAGTTCGACGAATGTACAGTATCAAATATTTTTAATTTCTAATAAAAGTTTGTTTGGTAATTTGTATGTTTTCACCACACCACTTTCACAACTACATCACAACATAAGCAAACCTGACTGCCTCAGCTTGCTTCCAGATGTCAAATGTGACCAGAAGGGAGCACCACTGAGCCCCAAATCTCAGACGTAATATTACCCCACACAGTCCCCGGGTTCAAATAAAGAATTTTCCCCACAGAAATGAATCACCAAACATGCAAAAGCAACCAGTCACAATTATAATCAAGTTATATAACATAGTCTCTTCTTTCTCTCCTTCTGCTTGTCTTGTTGAGTGTTGTCCACTGCCTCCCAACTCTGACTTATCCAGATGAGTTGGCGGGCTCCTTTTAAATTGGACCCAATATGGGAATCAGGGAGGTCCTCCCCTGACAGCGCCCTCTAATGGCACTCAGGGACCCTGACAGGGCTGCACTTCCAGACTCCAACTCCCACTTCCATGTACTCCTGTGAGTGTCCAAACTGGGACACCTCAGGAGGACTACTGCCACCTGTCATATGGGAAATGAAATGTCTCCTGCTCCTGCACTGCTCCATCCTTTATATACCTTTAGCCAGGCAAGAAGTAATTTTCCCATCCAGCCATCACACCTGTCTGTCCTTTGTGGCACTTACACAAATAATCTTCAAAACTCTGTTGGTAATTTGCAAAACTATAAACCCACACACACACAAAAAACTGTTACTCAGCCCAGTAAAGCTGAACACAGCACATATAGAATTAAGGCCTTCATGTTTTTGCTTTGACTATGGAGCCATGTTGACCTTTCAAAGGTTTGGTCAGAATGCTAGTCATAGCCCTCCAATCTGTTAGATCCATTAGTTGGCAGCACAAAGTCACTGGGGTGTGACACAGCCATTGACTGATTTTCCCACCTCTAACTAGAAAGGGAGTAGAACTCCTCAGAGTACATTTAATGTCACTTCTTGTCCAGAAGTGGCTCTATTCTGTTGGGCCCTTGAGCAAGGCCCTTAACCTGCATTTGCTCCGTCCTGGGTATGACATTAATCTGCATCCAGCCCTGCAAGCAGGTCCTCCAACTTGCAGTGAAAACTTGGGAATTGGTGGCAGGATTGGGACTCCAACCAGTGTAAAAAAAACTCTCACTGTTCAGTGTGGTGCTGAGGTGTCACCCGTGGCACTGGTTGCACTTGGATCACAATCCAGGTGGTGTGTCGTGTGGTGGGTGCAGCAACACGCTGTAATCAGCGCATGCTCCCAACCTACTCCTCCTGCTCCAACAAAGCAAGTCCTGCATCATCTGACACATCTACTATTTAAACAAGCACCATTAGGGTGGAGTGGTGGCTCTGAGGCTAAGGATCTGTGCTGGTATCCAGAAGGTTGCCGGTTCGAATCCCCGTCACTGCCAAAAGAGATCCTACTCGGCTGGGCCCTTGAGCAAGACTCTTAACCTGTAATTGCTCCAGGGGTGCTGTACAATGGCTGACCCTGCGCTCTGACCTCAAGGGGTATGTGAAAACTAACAAATTCCTAATACAAGAAATTGTATAAGGCCAAATAAAGAAGAAAAAAAAAACAGGAAGTCATGTTCAGTATTGAATCAGCCTTAGCTGGAGATGGAGGTGCATCTTCAAGAGTGTTTTGTTTGTCTTGAATTAAGGCTTATATTTGTGTTACTGTCTTTCTTTTGACACGTAGCCCTTAACTGAGGTTCCTTCCATGGACCCCAACACTTTATCATTGTGTCTCTATTTTTCATTACAATACTTGCTGCATTGAGCTATTTGTTTTTAACAATAAATTAAAACTAATTGAGCACGAAATGTCTTGACTTTTTTATTATTATAGTTTTTCATCCTACTATAATGAAAATTGTGAATGAAGCAGGGTTGTAGTATACTGTATGGGGTATTGTTTGAAACAGTATTAAAATCTGTCTCCCAGTATGCCAAATCTTGCATCAAATTTCTAATCTTTTGAATGTTTAAAGTATAAATAGATGTGTCTTGCTCTTTTTATTCTGACATATAACAAAGACCAGCCTGATGTTATTTGCAAATGGCTTTGGGCTTTTTCCTCTTATCCAAATATGCCAACATATCCATGACATCTGCACATGCTCTGAGTCACTATTGCAACTGCATATGAAACTAATAAAAGCAACTGCTTGGGATCAAAGTGAAAGTATGCAGAAATCCAGAATGTTTGAGCATGTCAGCAGTTTCCATAAATAACAACAAAGCTCCCTCTTTATGGTGGAAAAGATTTATGGAGCGGCTCTGTGTTTGTGGAGGATTTAACATTTTTGCCTACATTGAGCATCTTTAAAAGTTCTCTTTTCTGTGCCCTACACCTAACAGGTTGGCTACCAAAAAATATAAAAAAGGAAGTGCTTGAAGTGACTAAATCTGGATTTGGAATAAACAGCTGAACACATGCAACAGAAAATGAATTTTCCAAAGGGAGCTTATGCTCGTTATCTGCTGACACTGATTAAGTATTCTTCTCATTAGACCCCCATTATTTGCTTGACCAGTTAGCTTTCATATCCTGTCCTTTGCACAAAGTCAGCAAAAATTGGGGCAACCAGATCATTAGGGCCGAGTAACGTAAGTGTCAATCTCTAAATGTACAAAAAAAAAAGCAAAGCACAGGTCTAATTAAAAAGAAGAACAAAAAACACAATCACTTAACTTAATTGTGTGTTTTCACATCATTCAGTAACAAAATGGGATGGAAGAATAAAGCATTTACATCTTTGAATATCGAAATCTGATTGAAAATCTACAGGCTGGAAGAATTTGCTGTTCCTCTCACCAGGCCTGAAGGAAGCTTCATTTCATCAATGTGTGAACAAGTCGTTATATAAAGTTAAAGCGTGTTCACTGATCTAAAAGAAAGGTGAAGTGACACTGTGTGAATCGCAGGCACAAGGCTTCTATCGGCAGAAAAGCATCACAAGAAATTTTCGTTGCTAATTTGCTAATTACATTTAGGTGCTGGTAATTACCTGCCAAGGTGCAATGGATTTATTTGTCTCCTTTACATTTTTCAAAATATTCTAGCTTAGGTGTAATTCCCAACAGTGTCCCTAATGGACCATTACAGCCTAGGAATCAATGTGGACCAATGAATGAAATTACTCGTTTATGCTCAGACATTTTCTTAAGGAAATATCCACATGATTCTTAAAGCTCTTGGTCTGCACAACTCTAAATGTTACAAGCTAAACAGAATAATTAGATGTGCTTAATACTTTTGTTGCATGTTTTCAGGTCCTTCAATTAAATGGAAATTTCTAACAAAAATTGCCTTATGCACTATAACTCATCAATTGATTTTTAATGGTATACAGGTGGCTACAAAGCAAGTGTCGGCATCCTTTCAGATGGGAGGCCACCGTAGAACTGATTGAAAGATGGCCGAACTGCTGATTATATGGGTTCCGGGCAGGAAGGGGCAGATCGGAAGTCACGTCAGAGGTGGAATGGCCATTAGCCTTCCATTTTTAAGAGGGAGGAACAACAACAACAATAACATTTATTTATATAGCACATTTTCATACAAAAAAAATGTAGCTCAAAGTGCTTTACAAAATGAAGAAACATAAAAATAGAAGACACAATAAAAAATAAAAATAAGTCAACATTCATTAACATAGAATAAGTAAGGTCCGATGGCCAGGGTGGACAGAAAAACCAAAAAAAAAACTCCAGACGGCTGGAGAAAAAAAATAAAATCTGCAGGGATTCCAGACCAAGAGACCGCCCAGTCCCCTCTGGGCAATATACCTAACATATATGAAACAGTCCTCTTTGGATTTAGGGTTCTCACGGAAGGACTTGATGGTGATGGTCACGTAGACTTCTGACTTTCAGTCCATCAATGTTGGAGCATCATGATGCTTTGAGTAGGTGGTGGTGGCGCAGGCGGCCACCACAAAGAAACCGGAAAAAGAAACAGAAGAGAGAGTAGGGGTCAGTGCGGATTTTCGAGCCACTATGAATAGTTATTATGATGAATTGAACATACAGAGTATCAGTATTAAGTTAAAGTGAAGTTAGGAGAAAGCCATGTTAAAGTAATGTGTTTTCAGCAGTGTTTTAAAGTGCTCCACTGTATTAGCCTGGTGGATTCCTATTGGCAGGCTATTCCAGATTTTAGGTGCATAACAGCAGAAGGCCGCCTCACCAATTCTTTTAAGTTTAGCTTTTGGAATTCTAAGGAGACACTCATTTGAGGATCTAAGATTACGATTTGGAATATAAGGTGTCAGACATTCCGATATATAAGATGGAGCGAGATTATTTAAGGCTTTATAAACCATAAGCAGAATTTTAAAGTCAATCCTGAATGACACAGGTAACCAGTGTAGTGACATCAAAACTGGAGAAATGTGCTCGGATTTTCTTTTCCTAGTTAGGATTCTAGCAGCTGCATTCTGCACTCGTTGCAAGTGATTGATGTCTTTTTTGGGTAGTCCTGAGAGGAGTGCGTTACAGTAATCTAGTCTACTGAAAACAAAAGCGAGAATTAATTTCTCAGCATCTTTCAATGATATAAGAGGTCTAACTTTTGCTATGTTTCTTAAGTGAAAAAATGCTGTCCTAGTGATCTGATTAATATGCGATTTAAAATTCAGATTACAGTCAACAGTTACCCCTAAGTTTTTTACTTCCGTCTTAACTTTTAATCCTAATGCATCAAGTTTATTTCTGATAACCTCATTGAATCCATTATTGACAATTACTAAAATTTCAGTTTTCTCTTTATTTAGTTTGAGAAAATTACTATTCGTCCATTCAGAAATACCAGTAAGACATTGTGTTAGTGAATCGAGAGAGTCGGAGTCGTCAGGTGCTATTGATAAGTACAGCTGTGTGTCATCAGCATAGCTGTGGTAGCTCACGTTGTAACCTGAGATAATCTGACCTAACGGAAGCATGTAGATTGAGAAGAGCAGCGGACCCAGGATAGAGCCTTGTGGAACACCATATAGAATATCATGTGTCTTTGAGATGCGACTACCACAACTCACAAAGAATTTTCTCCCTGCCAGGTAGGATTTAAACCAATTTAAGACACTGCCAGAGAGGCCCAGGAAGAGGAAGCTAAGCAACACAATGTTCTCCATAGCCTGCTATTTCCCCCTACTGGTGATGCTTTCTGCAGTCCATGGTTAGGACAAATATTTCAGATGATTGTTTCTCTTATAACTATGACCCCAGGCATCAAAACAAGCAGGGGTGAAGGTTCACACTTTTATTTCTGCACTAGCTGAAATTCCTGGTGTTGCCCAGAATGAAAATAAAGTATTTTTTCTTTTTTAATTGTTTTGTGAAAAATAAAATAAAAAAAAAACACAACTTTAAAAATAAAAATAAATTAACAAGCAATGAAGACTCACTAATGTGCTTGTCTTGCGGTCTTGTATGTATGTTATAATCCAGTTGACACTCGGAACTGGCCAACTCTATTTAATTTCAAAAGCAACAGGGGCACGGTGGCGCTCACACATAAAGAATACTGGCAGTCCCCTCCAGTTCGCTCTCTGGTGGTCGTTCCGAGTGTCAACTGGATGATACAAGACTGCAAGATCACCCCCCACCCTACCCAGAAGGGCGTGGGTTAGGGTTGATTTCACCTTCCAGTATTTTTAGTTGACCAATGAGAATTGTGTACCAAGTTTCATGAAAATCGCCCAAGCCGTTCGGAAGTGATGCTGGAACGTACATACATACATACACACACATACATTGACTTTTACATATATAGATATTATATGTTAACATCAGAGCAGAACCCAAGTAAAATACTTGTGACAAATTGCCAAAACAGCCTGAGTGGATTACAGCAATTCTTGCTAGAAATCTCTACACTGAGTGTGCTTAGATTGCCAGATAGCTTTTTGTAGAAAGCTGATTGGTCTGTGATCTGGCATGGTCTCTGGATGGAATTGGTGGAATAAGAGGCATTGAGCTTCTGTATAGCTCTAAATTTTTGTCATTCTTGTTCCTTCTGGATGTGTCTCTTGGACTGTTGGGATATTGTAGTTTAGGGGGTGACTCTGTTCTCATGTTTAGGCCTTGTGCTTTTGAATAATGCTGGCTTGCCATGGCTTATGTTCTTGAGACTTCTATCAGCTCCGAGTTTCAGTAGTAACTTTTTGTTGGGTCAAACTTGTTTTTTTGTGCTTGCCAAGTCACAGCAGGTTCGTAGTTTGTAGTTTACACAAGTTCCAATCTGGTAATCTCTGTGTAGAACAGGCATAGGATGATCTGACTAGTGGACCTTTTTCTAAAGAGAAGCTTTATCACTACAGAAGATATGTGTCTTAATCTTTAAATATGAAAGTAAATCACATCAATCATTTAAAAGTCTGTAATTATGTTACCATTGTAGGCAAAGACTTATCCACTCAAGTCCATGTATTATTTTTGGTTTTGGCAATCAGTATATTTCAGGAGAGAGGGAAGTTGCACGGATACAGCATGTTGCCTCACCCCCCACATGACAAACCACCTCAGGATCCCAAATTAGGACCCGAGTGTAGCCGTGCAATGGATGACACCTCTGCACCAACATTTGGATATTTTTATTTTGCTGTTTGCTTTCTCTTGCGTATAACAAATACATCTGATGCTGCTATGATAAGCTTCTCACAATTCTGTAATTAAAAATGAGGATCCAATTTGATTGAATGGATGCAAGTACTCTGTGTATGTATGTGTGAACGGATGAGTGGATGGATTGAGGTAGAAACCAGCACAGGCTATTAAACACTCATCCAGTATTGCTTGGTAATTATCTGTGGCATGCTTAAGGGTACTACTCCCTTTGCAGTTCTTATTCTCATAAAGTATTCACATCGAGATAATACACAGAAATGCTGTCTCGACAGCACCATGCTAATGGTTAGTGAGGTGTCACATGCCATCAGCAGTTATTGCTTTTGAGTGACTGGCACTCACATACGTAAATTATTTATTTGTTTTTTTCCACTGTTTGTTTTACTTACTTAACAGGATAGATGCAGAGGATGAAGTAAAATGAAGGTCACGGTTGTTCTAATGTAACTGGTTACATTTCTTGAAAATAACTAAAAACAGTTAACTGAAATTCTTATGAGCATAACTTCTAAAATATTGTTAAATTAATCATTATATTAGTTTTATCCCTTACATGCATTTTTTAAAATGAATAAAAAAGGTTTCATTTAAGGTGGCTTTAAGTGAATCCCAATAATACCTAATTGATGTAATGGTAAAGATTAACTTGCGCACCTCAAACATCTTCTGTACTCCTTCTGTGATGAGAGAATTTAAATATATTATATTCAGTTTCAATACCGCTAAAGTTATTAAGAAATCTAAATGTTCATTCATATTTGTATGGTTTTTCTCTCATAAACATATATAGGGTGGTACAGATCTAATTATGCAATGTTCATTACGCTATACATTATTAAGTTTATTACATAGAAAATCACCCGAAAAATCCTGGACCATCGAGAAGTGTGCGAACTGACGACATGAAGAATCGCCTTTGTGCCGAACTGGAATCGTCCCCACATAAATCAGAGTCATCCACATGAGCTGGATCTGCATAATAAGATCTGGACCATCCTGTATTGGACACAAACTGCAATTAGTTCATCTCAACAGTTCACAAAAATCCTGTGTCAGACCAGCTTCATTTTTGCTGCTTTCATTCTAGCACTGGTTCAGAATTGGTTCCTATTTTATTGCCTATACTTTATTTTCCAAAAGATTGTTATAGCTCCCATCCTTTTCCTACATTTTTAATCCACTGGTACAGCTCCCTCTCTCTTTCCTCTGCTCGTTTCCTTGGAGGAGTACAATTATTTGTGCAATCTTGACGCTCATAGCCGGTTGTTTTAACCTTTTATTAGAAAAAAGAATAAGACAATATAAATATGCATGCACTCCCAGTGCATCTTATGCATATCTTATGCCAGGGCACCAACAGTGTCAGGGAAAAAAGCGGTGGTGGAGTCGCAGAGGTAGTAGTCTTTTGGTTGTTTTCCTTCTTGTACTAACGCAGCAATGAAAAAATGGCCACAGATTAGCAATAAGTAAAAAAAAATTAATAATAATAATAATTCTGCTTACAGAGTCCCAATCTACGGGGCACTGATTGGCCATGTTATGTTTTTTTGAAGCTGCACTTCATGCAGATGGCACTTGTTTTTGTTTCTTATCTGTGTAAATGGTAGCATTTCTTTGCTGTTATGTCCTTGAGAGTTCCAAAGCCTGTAAGTCCTGAACAGTTTCTAAAATGCCCACTAAAGAGGGGAAACACCATCTAAAACCCCAGCTAGTAGCACAGAGTGTTTTGTAGAATCTTTATAAATAAAAGATTTATTAATACAAAAATATTCAATTATAGGAAAAAGCTCTGTGGAGCTCAAAAGGTAAAAAGGGAACTTACTTGAAAATGCAAGGGAAGTCCAAGACAAAGTCAAAAAACAGCACAGGTTCAAAAAATCCAGGAAATCACAAAAGCACAAGAAAATAATTACAAAATCCAAGAACATGCCACACCACAATTGCTTTCAGATGAGCCACAAAGAACTGTGGGTTGCCCCCACCTTTATAAGGTGGGCGCCAGTACCTTGCAGAGATGGGTAGGTGGCCCTGTCTCTTGGGGGTTGACTGTATATTAAAATATGATCCCATCACTTTTATTGAAGTAGTTGGTTTGCCCAATAATCTGGTTCACAATATGTTTTGAAAATCAATTAAAATTTTTGCATACAAGCAAATGTAAGTGGGAAGCTAGTCCATTTATAGAAGGCAACTTTTCTCATGAGACGTTCTGGCTGCTGAACTTCATTTCAACAATTTTCCCTGGAGAGTCAATTCGCAATCAACTGATGATTAACACTGGTACAAGACTAAATATAATTAAGAAATAATTTGAAAGCATTGTGCAGAGTACTAAACTCAGTCCATTTAAAATCATTTACTTTTAATGGTGACAAGCTTGACACCGCCATAATAAAAACTTTTAAATCTCTAGCCAGCAGGTAAGAGCACATTTATTCTTTTGCATGTATATTTTTCTTTATTATTATGGTAAGGCAAAGGAAGATGAAATACACTTTCGATTTTGTTTTTAGAAAGGTAAATTTGAAGTTTGAGAGCAGATTACTCTAAAGTAGAAACCAAGGCATGGTGAGAATAGGAGAAGGTCAGTAATAAGCATAACAATGAGAAATGCAAAATGGTAGACATGGTCACAGCTTGAGAAGTCAAAAACAGAATAATACCAGAAAAAACGAGGCAGCTGATGACACTGTAAATCAATACTTAGAATGTTATTTGTCCCTATACACACTAAAAAGTAAGAAAATTAAAAAGGAAGATTCTGACTTGTCTGTCCCAGTCCCAGTGAGGCATTATGCAGACATATTGCTGCTGGTATAAAGGAGCCCCCAGTCACGTTTCTTGAGACACTTCTGCTGAATAATTTGATGGCTGAAAGTCCTCAGTGTTAGTGTGTCAGAGAGATGATGTGCAGCATTGTTAATAATGGCACTCAGTTTTGTTTTTATTTTACAGATACAAAATATCTTTTGTCTCCAGAGCCATTAGACTCTTTAACTCTTCCCAACTGGGGAGGAGGACAGGTGAGTTCTGGGCCTGATGCTCCTTATCTGCTCATAAGCTATATTAGGTGTATTAGCTATGCACTATATCTGATATCCCACTACTTGGTCAATACTGTATTATTTTTTCTTTTTTTCATTATTACCCTATCAGCATAGGCTGTCATTGTATTTTATTTTATCTTAATACTGAGTCACTTTAGTATCTGTCACTTTAATTTTATGTGCCACCTGTCACTTTGGTAGTAGTATTATTTGCACAATTCTCACTGCACTGGCATTATTGTATACATCATCTGAATTGCATGATTTGGACTGTAAGATTCCAAGCCCAGTGTAATGTGATTGCATTATTTCTACTGTGTTTGATGTCATCAACGGCACCGGGCCCTAGCGGGATTTCCCATGAATGGTCTGCAGAGGATTGAGAGAGAAAGTCAGTGCAGCTCGCCACCCCCTGGTCTGACGTGGCACTACTATTATTCAGGCCCTTTAGCTGCCTCCCAATCACTCATGTGTAACACTATCTATCTAAGTATCTATCAATCAGTGTGTGTTTTATTTAACTGACCATGCCCTTTTAATCTGCTTGTTGATTCGGTGGGTCTAACTTGAAGTGATGTTACCAGCCCAGCACGCCACTGCGTATAAAATTGCGCAGGCCATCACAGAGTTGTAGAAGATGTGAAGGATGTCACTACTCGCATTAGAGTCTCCTCTAAGAAAAAAGAGCCTGCCCTGTTCTCTCCTTTCTTATATAGTTCCTCTGTATTACAAGACCAGTCCAACTTTTCATTGATGTAGACACAAAAGTACTTGTGGACCACCTCTACATCCACTCCCTGAATAGTGACCGGACACAGAGGCTCTTTGGTGAAGCGAACGCCAATAACCAGTTCCTTGGTTTTGCTAATGTTAACTTGCAGACAATTCTTTCTGCATCAAGAAGCAATGTTCACCACCTGACTCCTACACTCAGTCTCATTCCCCATATGAATACATCCCATACATGCAGAATCATCTGAGAATCTCTGCAAGTGACATGACGTGGTGTTATATTTATAGTCTGGGGTGTACAGATTGAAGAGAAAAGGAGACAGGACCGTTCCTTGTTGTGCTCCACTGTTGCTCACATCCGTATCAGAGACAGAGAATACTGAATACTGAGTCTTCTCTAGTAGTAACCCAGTGAATCTGTAAGCACTGAGGACCCACCATCCTGCAGCTAGAGACACTGTCATCAACGCACAGCATAGCTTTAATTAACAGAAACAGGCAGTGTGCCATCACAGCTTCCATTTTTAAATTTCTCTTTGTCTATATACAGTAAAACCCTCATGTCTTGAAATCTCCTTAAACAGGATAATCCCGATGATCATTCTAACAGTGCATGCTAAGTCCTGCTAAATCACTCACCCTCTGTGACCTAAGCTAAAGTATAATAATAAAAGTCAGTGGAAAAAGAGCTAAAAGAAGAAAAAAAATGTGACCGTGATCACTATCAAAACAGATTTAGGCATCACATTGTTAAAAACCATATTATTATTAAAGAGCGAAAGAACAAAATAAAAGCATCAGGGAAATTAAATCAATCAGAGAAAAACTGCACTATATTTTCCTTATTTATTTTTTACTAATTAACACCTACTGCAAGACATTTGTTTGATTTTACAATGGTTAGCACTGCCTCACAGCTCCAGGTTCCAGTCCTATCCCAGTCACTGTTTGTATGATATTTGCACATTTTCTGTGTTTGTATGGGTATGACTGTTAATCAGCAAGTATAGAGTGGTTAGGTGAAAATGAGTGGGCTCTACTAACATGATATGGTGACCCATCATGACTTGCTTCTTGTCTTTGGTTCTAACCTTGCCACCTGCAATTTTTAGATTAGCCTCTGGCTCTACGAATTGCTTCCATATTGTCATCTCAGTTCAGCATCTTAAGGCACTTCAGTTTCACATTACAGGTTTTCATACTTCTAATTTCATAACCAGCCATCCATCATCCAACCCGCTATATCCTAATTACAGGGTCATGGGGGTCTGCTGGAGCCAATACCAGCCAACACAGGGCACAAGGCAGGAAACGAACTGTGAGCAGGGTGCCAGCCCACCACAGAGCACACACACGCACAATTTAGAATCACCAATGCACCTAACCTGCATGTCTTTGGACTGTGGGAGGAAACCGGAGCACCTGGAGGAAACCCACGCATACACGGGGAGAACAAGCAAACTCCACGCAGGGAGGACCTGGGAAGTGAACCCGGGTCTCCTAACTGCGAAGCAGCAGTGCTACCCACTGCGCCACCGTGCCACCCTAATTTAATAACTGAGTTATTAATCTAATGATTAACTGACAGAAAGAATGAATAAATGTTGCTTTTTGTGACAGTGCAGCCCATTTTTAAAAAATGCTGTCATTCTGCTTGTACACCACAGGGACAACATGTACCTTTTGTGGTGGAGTGGTGAACTGCAATGAAGGAAAGTCAAAGCAAAATTACTTCTAAACCATCGGCATTTGGTTATTAAGCCAATATTTCTGTTTCCCCCAAAAAAATACACTCTAAAGCTGTCATTGTTGTAATCTGTATACTCATTTTTGTACCTTTTGTGTACAAGTAATTTGTTTTGCATTGATTATATTGGCACCCATACATGTCCTGTTTTTTGGATAATTGCTGCCGTTGTTGTTTATGGTCCCTGTGCCTATCACCAGTTACGTAACATGGTGGCCAAATGATGTATTGTGGTTCAGACATAAGAATGCAGCCGACAGCTTTGGGCGTCCAGGTATTGCTTTGAATTATTTTCTTTCTTTCTTTCTTTCTTTCTTTCTTTCTTTCTTTCTTTCTTTCTTTCTTTCTTTCTTTCTTTCTTTCTTTCTTTCTTTCGTTAGCAGAACACTAAAAAGTACTTCCAAGAATATTTAGTGTTAGATTGTATTCTTCATTTCCTTGGGCTTGATTCTGGTTTTCTGTATTTATCATTTCAAACTCTTATCTTTCTTCTCTGCCGTTCTGACCCCTGGTCTGTCCCTGAAAATGAGCTAACTCGCTCCCTTCTCTTCATCTTCCTGGTCACTCTGATATGCTCTGCCTTTTCATTGGTGTTGTTAACAGTCATAACTGAGATAGCTAGCACATCGATAAAAATACAACGTAAATAAATAAAATAAAACTAAAAAATTATGGCTATATATCTATAGCCACTATGTATAGGCACTATATACTGTATCTATGTGCCACTGAGTTCCACCTGTGTTTCTAGTTCAAGCCATCTTCTCTGAATTACCTGCTGGCAACGTACTGTACAGTAGATTGTCAGAAACCACACTAGGAGATGCGTGATTTCGAGAGTCCATTTTTAAAAGTTCTGAAACATTGTTATCAAAAACCAAAGGGCTAATTTGTAAACTTACTCTAAACAAGAATCGTCAGGAGTCATTAACAAAAGATGAAATTATCACCAGATCCAAGACGTTAAAACTGTGAACCAAATCAAGACTTGGAAAACCAGAAACTAAATGTTTTTATTTTGCTGCCATTTTATTTTTTTCTGCACTTAGAACATTTTTTGCTGATTTTTTTGGTGATATCTTATATTTTCAGCTTTTAGCAGCAGTACAGTAAGTCTTAGTAACGTACTGAAAAAACGATGAAGCTAAAAAAAATGGCAGCATTACAAACTTAGAAATACTTTTGTATTTCAGTTTTATTTTTTTAAGCTAAATTATTTATACCAAACATTTAGACTCCTTAAACGTTCAAAATATCCAGAACTGGTGAATGGAAAAATACATCTAAAACACCAAAAATATCTAACAAAGTTTCCTAACTCTTAACAATAGCTGAACCCACAAGGGCTTGCTTTGCTTACATGTGTACAGCGTGATGAGCATGAGAATATAACGAGCATATGAAACATATTTCATGCACTAAAGCTCCAATTAACCGGCAAAAAGAAATATAACTGAGTTAGCAAAGTTTTTGTGGAAGTCTTAGAATCTGTGCTTTGAAAAAAATTTTAAAAAACCCCAATAAACTAGCTAGTGTACCCAACTCTCAAATTATATTGAAAGTGTCACACATTGATTCATGTAGTCATTACCATCCAGCTCTATCATGAAGACTTTTAAAATTATATAAACAAAATATAACAAAATGTGAAAAAATAAGTTGAAATATATTACACTAGTAACAGTGCACTGCACGATAACGTGCAGTGAATACACTTGACCTGAGCATTCCTAGTTTTCATCCTCTTTCTCTGTACGTTTAGCATTCATTTGCTCAGAGGTTGACACACTTGCTGCTTCCTGAGCAGCTCTTCTTTTTGCCACCCCATCGGGACGCTTCTTCTCTTCTTTCTTCGGCATCTTTTCGCGTTAAAACTGATTAAGTCAGTGTTTGTGCTGCAATTACTTAGAACGCTTTCCTTAATTTTTCACTTAAGCTAAATCTGCCTCAAGAATGATTTAAGACATGAAGAGGTAGGGGAAGTGACGGCGAAGGCGGTAAAAATGAAAACGGCGCCCATGCCCATGTGCCGCACAGCCGCCCTGCTGGCCGCTGTCGAGAGTTGATTCTACAATAAAATAAAATAAAAATAAAAAGAGGAATAACCTTGAAGGTCAATCATTACCCGTAAGTGGATTGTAGACGTCGCGTAGCATATATGTACCAAATTTCAAGTCAATAGGTCAAACAATTTGCGAGCTACCGAGGATTTAAAATCCTGGACAGATAAACGGACAGTCACGGTAACGTATTATATAAGAAGAAAGTTCACCAATTAACCAGGACCTCTTTGGAATATGGGAAGAAAACCTGAGTACCAGAAGAAAACTCCAAGCAGGCACAAGGAGAATATGTAAGCAGCCACCAGGCATTGAGTTGGACCTCAGGACACTGGTTCTGTGAGGCAGCAGACACACTAATCAGTGCCCCCTTACCATACTGGCTTAGACACACATCTGTGAATTATAATCATGCTTAGATAGCCTGCTGATTGAGTAAAAATAAAGATTGTTTAAAGTGTAGCATACACATATTCTTTGACAGTAGGTTAGGGTTAGGACTGAACTTGGTGCAAAGTGGTAAACAACCCTTGTGCAAGTACATTATAGGGTCCACCCATGCATGCCCGCACAGGGGCCAATTTTGATTAATAATAAATCAGCCTAACCTGCAAGTTTAGCTTAAAATACACGCAGGTATAATGCTGTCCCTTTGGAGATCAGATCGTGATATTCCACTACACTCCAGTTTGTAAACTAGAAACAGGGAACTGCCAGTACAGCATAGCAGCCCACTTCAAGCCCTGGGTGTAATACAAGCAGGGAATGACAGCATACTTTGGTCAATTTAAACACTTTGGCAGCCCAGTAAAGGTGTTTCCCCATGGACAAAACTTAGAGGGTTAGGGTTAGGACATTGTACATAGTTCATGATATTATTTCTTTTCATCTGTTCTTATGTGTACAGTGCTTAAAATGTTCAGATCATTACACGGGCCACGTAAATGTTAAGCCTTTAATCATCAATGCTGTATGCAGAAGGTTAAAGAAAACCTCAATTCAGTGTATATTACTTTTTGATCTAAACCTTCCAAAACTTTGTAAAAGTACAACATAACAGATTAAAGTAATTCATTCAAATTTGATTGAAGCTGTCATTTTTACAGGATCTGCTACAGGGTGAAATTATACAGTCATGCACTAACTTACAGCTCTGTTTGGGCCTGGCAATTTTGCAGTATGTCAAGTTGGCCATATGGCAGTCACAGAGCGTGATTGCAGGTCATTGCAATTGAAGTTCTGTAGGTCTGGTGTGGGTCACCTGTATGCATACTATAACTGTCGGTACAGAAGAGCACAAATCCATCTTTGCGTCTCAATGGCCGCATGCCAGGTCTATGTAAGGCAGTGTTTCTCAACCATTGCATCGTGCTGCCGGTGAGTTGCGGGTTGCTGTTATTGGTTCATGAGTAGGTTGCCTAAATGATCGTCAGCACTGTGCCACTTGTTTTGCTAAAAAGGACAGCCAGTTGTCCACATTTCACCAAAGGATCAATTTGCAGCTGCTGCTGGTGGGTCATCAATGAATTTAAAAAAGTGATGCCATACCAGAAAGGTTGAGAAGCACTGGTGTAAGGAAGGTGGTGCAGGCCACATACATAAAAATTAGCCATGTAGAGCAGCACTGATCAGAATAAACCTTAAAGGGCCCTTCAAGAGTTCGAAAACATATGAGACGATGTGAAATAATAATAGTAATAATAAAAGATTTATTACTGCAGTTGGTTTTCTTAATTTCTACAACATTATTATTGCTTTCCTTGGCCATAAGAACAAATTGCCAAAACTCATTTGGTCATAAATCAGCACGTGACTGTATTTATACCAAAATTCCCATTATTCTAACTATTTACTTGACTCCAAAGGAATAAGGTTTCCTCTAAAATAGTGTTTTGCAATGACTATCCACGAAAGCAAGATTTGATCTACGGTTTTACACACGGAATGTTTAAGAATGTTTTACTCATGAGCAGTTGTATATATGTAGCATGTTCAAGAGTAGGGAGCTCCAGTGAACTAACAATATTAGCCCCTGGGGGCGAAGCCAAGTCACACAGTTAATACATTATATATTGTATATATGTTATTCTTATAATAATAGGACTTTTTCCTTTTTGATATTGGATACCTTATTGCAGTACCAAATAGAATTATAACCTTTATAATGTGAATTAAATATCTAGTTGTCTGACTCTGATTTGAGTAGTTTCACATACGCAAGCATTGGGTGTATCTCACAGGTTTAGGTCTGACTAAAAATATGGCGAAGATTATGGATGTGACACTCCCATGAATGCAATTTCCATTTGTTTTAGAATGGAAAACTCCCTGGAAGACTACTGACGTCACATTCTGCCATAACACCGTCACCTCTCCTCCTTCATCACCAGACATTAAAAGGGGTAACCTGTGGTGCCTCAATCCTCTTTTGGTTTTTGTTTCCTTCTTTGACAATAGTTTTAAAGTTTTGTAACTTACAGCCAAATCTAATATATAAAGCAGAGTCGATGTATGTATGTGTGTATGTATGTTTGTTTGTTTGTCATACAAATCTGCACTGGGCGTCCGATCGCTACTAAACTGGGGATGGGGCTCCTTTGTGACCAGGAGGAGGTCATGGGGTATGTTTGGTTGGGAAAAATGTTCCAGGGCACCTTTTCACCGACACAACGTTCGGTACACGTCCCCATACCTATCATCGACAAGATGGCCGCACGTTGCAACAGACGTTCACGCCATCTAGCAGCACCTTTGGTCCCTGTGCGTCACTCTTTACCCATGTTTCTTTAAATTGCCAAGAGTATGAGAAGGCTGACTGCCTTGATCAAATGAAGGGGAACTGCCGTATCAATGTAAAATGTGAACGACCCCGTGCGCGTGACCGACTCACACACCCCCATTTCTGCGGGTCACACTCCCACGTGCATTGATAGTGCTGTATTTCATTCATAAACGTCCGTCATATGGTAGCACGTTTGAACAGAGACTCGCCTTAAAAAGAAAGTATCCTTCCCCCACCATTTTCCACACACACAGCAGCGGTTGTATGTCACTTCTCTCTGTAGTTACTATTGCCAACGTTCGTTAGATAGCAGCACAGTTCAATACAGACGCTCCTTACAAACAGAGCACCCCTCCCTGCCATTTTTCCCAGTACGGTTTCAGTGCTACTCTTTCTCACTGGCTTTCTGTATTTGTGGTGCTATTTGCTCGCTTTCCGACTCACAGTACAATTTCAGTGTTGCTCTTCCTGACTGACTGGTTCGCTTTCCAATGTATTGTAAATAAGGTAAATTCATCTCACTGTGGTGCTTATTCCGTATGTAATACCATGTAACACATTATAATTGTCATGCTTTTCGCTAATATACCCATGTACCCATGCCACCGAAAAAAGATGTAGAATTGGAAGGTCCACTTCAGATACCAGAAGAAAGTCTATTTCAAAGGCATCTGAAATGCCACAGCAGACAGAATCCACAGTGGAAGAACTTACAATAAAATGTGAATCAGAAAACTGTTTGTTCTAGTTTTATGTTCTGTTTCTTTCGTTTGGGAAATTCACCGGTTATACATTCCCGGGCAACACCGGGTACTCCTGCTAGTGTAACTATAAAGATACACTAACTAGAATTAAACATGTGATGACAGCCCCCGAAAGGCGATTTTCAACAACACAGTTTATTAGCCTAATGAAAGCCTGAAAATTATTATCCTCAATTATAGTAAAACCCATGCTTTGTTAGGCAATTTTCTTACAATTAACCTCCATGAGTGTGTTTGTGAGGTTACATGTTGACTAACTGATCCTTTGACTTTTTTCATTATATATTTGAGCCTCTCTGTCAATTTCCAGGTTTGACTTAATCAGCGATCTCAGAAATTGTTTCTTTTTCACCAGGAATGTGTAGAGAATGTTTTAATAAACAAGAGCATGCAAAGTGTATTCCTAACACTATTGACTTACTACATATATAAAAATTGGCTAGAATGAACAACAAAAATAGAAAAACTAAAAAATACCCACTTAAAAAAATAAAACATGGATGATGTGCCATGAAAAATACGATGTAATTTTTTGTCTAGAAAGACTGAGAAAAAAATGAAATACATAGGTGATAAACCGGTCAATAGTGTGTTTTGTTGGTATGACTGGTATTTTGCACCTCTGGAGATGCGTGAAATGGCAGATAATCCTCATTGTAAAATACAGTTATTAAAATGATTAAGACTCAAGGATCTTTTACTTTTAAAGTATTTTTATTCTGTCAAAATCAGCAGTTGTACAGGACATTCCTTTATTAACTGAAATCTTCTGTCATGATCCATGGTGCAGTTTTCAGGTGTCTACTGCGCATTGAATCCTTTAATTCTATTGGCTGTGTTTGAATACCGTAAATACCCGCATATAGGACGCATTTTTTTTCTTAAGAAGTAGGCCTAAAAACCAAGGTGCGTCTTATACATGGATACAGTTTCTCTTTTGGTTTGTACATGTTCAGTTTCTCCCTGTGCATTTCCTGTGCAGCGAGCGAGCGAGCAAGAGAGAGAGAGCGCAAGTGAGCAATAGAGAGAGAGCATGAGCAAACAAGAGAGCGCGACACACACACACACAGGCGTGGGAGAGAGAGGCGCACACACACACACACACGGACGCACACACACACACACACACACAGAGGCACGTGCGAGAGGCACACACACACACACACACAGGCACGCGCTAGAGAGAGGTACACACAGGCGCTCCAGGCTCGCGAAAGAGAGAGCAAAAGAGGGAGGACTGGAAGCATAAAGTAGAAAAGGCTTGTTTTTGTTTTCAGTTCTATTTACAGAGATCGGTTCATAGCGTGCATTGTGGCAATGTTACTTTTCTTGGTGGTTTATTAAATTACGGATTTTTCAAATGTTCATTTTTTTCCTTGTGCTTAAAACTCATTAAAAAAAGCGTTTTTAGTGAGTGGTTCCTAGCACTATAGCGCAAACTATTGCAGTGTTAGTTTTCTCTGTTGTTCAAGGTTTTCTCAGTGTTATTCAATGCATGATGCTCTCGGCGAGTAGACGGGAGCGTCCATTGGACTTTATGATCGTGTGCGCGTGTGTCAGTGCCTCTCCTTCGCCTTCTCCTTCGCCTTCGGTGGCTGTGTGACGGGGACAGAGAGGAGTGGTTTGAATCCAATTTGAATTTCAAGGTTTGTTTTAAAGCGACAGTCAGTTAGCAGTGCTGCAATTGTAGCTACCGGGGTATGCCTCAGTCCGCGCGCGATTAGCCGTCACCCCCGCACTGGCATTTCACACCATTTCAAATTAAAGTATTTTTCAGGTGTAGCGTCGCTAATACTGTATCGATTTTGAAGAATGACACAGCGTTTGAAGGCTCATTTTAAAATATATCCAAATGTATGCCTTATTGTAACATTTGGAAATTGTTTTATTTTTAATTTTCACGTCACCGATACGTTGTTTTTGCCGTCTAGTATGTTTCTCGTTCTTTGTTGTTGTTCAGAGAGACTCCAGCCTAACACAAATGCATGGATACAATCACTAGCGCTGGCGGCAGCAGCTTTAAATTAGTAACTCAAAATCAGGATGCGTCCTATAAACAGGTACTCAGGTTTTTCCATGGTTTTTAGGGTCAAAAATCCACTGCGTCCTATACATGGTATCGTCCTATATGCGGGTATTTACGGTATTTGACGTTTAGACCAACAAAATTAAACAGTAAACAACATGTAAGTCCAGAAAGCAAATGCCTGCATGGAGACAACAGAATGTAAGCATCGACAGTAAGGAATGAAATGATCAGAAGATCAAGAACTCTGCATAGTGAGAGAAGTCAGTGACATAGCATGTGAATGGACCTTGTTCAACACCTTGGAGGTGGAAGTACCTGCAAGTAATTCTGGCCAGAAAGCAGTCATTGCTAATCTTGGTGACAGCTTTTGAGTCAGTGGTGAACATCAGTGATAAGAGAAGCTATCAAGATAAGGAAGGCAGCCTTTCATGCAGTGTTACCAAAGGGATCTCCATATGTAATACAAATATACTGTACCTTCAGACCAAAGACAGCGGTCAGAAGCACATTAGAAGGTGTTGTGATCTATTTATTTATTTTTTTATAATTTTTGAATTATTATCGCTATTTGTGTTGCTAATATTTTTTTACTGTTATTTCTTGATGCTGCGATTTCATCCACCATTTTTTGTATGAGCACCTTAACTTTCTGCTGTATTTATGTTGTTTATGCCATTGACCCCATGACTTTTCACATGGTTCATGGACTGTGATGTCATTGCTTTGCCCATATACAATACTGCAGACCACATTCCCTCATGTCTGTGTTTGTTTTGTTATAATAACACCCCCCAAAAAATTACTTTTCTTATTTTTTGACTAGAAGGTGATTTATTACTTTGTTTTTCAGTTTAGTTTTGGTTTTCTTTCTGAAACAACCATTGCCTACCTTTTTGGACTTTTCTTCTGATTTGCCCCTTGACACATCACCATTTCTCTGACAAAATTAACTTCCAATTATCCTACACAATCATAACTACAGCAGCTGCAGCAGTGGTTAAGGCAAAAGCTTGTGTCTGGAAGGAATTTGGTGAATCAATTGAATTCGGTTTTTTGGGTGGCATTTTTGAAGTTCTGGCAAACCATTTAATGACTCAGGAAGGGCAGGCAGGATGTGGCCAAGTTGCTCTCAGCAAAGTAGGGAAAACATTGACATCATCCAGGCATATTGTCAAGAGGTAGAAGGAACACTGTGAGGAACTAATATTTTGTATACTCCCTCCTCCTTGGAGAAGAAACAAAAACACTGGTTGGAGTTGTATGCATAGTTTTACAGCTTTACCATCTTTCCACAATTTCATTTTGTCTGTTTACAGTAACATCATTTTGTGATGTGTCCTGTGCGACGACTGAATAAAGGTTGACGTGTGTTCATGACTTATCTGAGTTTATGATAAAAGAAATAAAAATAACAATAAATAAAAACAATAGCCTTAGGTGTATGATGTTTGCAAGTTCTTTTGGTTAACATACTTCTTTTTTGTATAAAGGTCTTCTAATGTTCAGATTTTGCTAACAGATCGGTTTATTTTTTGGTTTTAAGCCTTTCTTGACTACCTGACTGTGAGATTTATTCTTAGTGAAAGGGTAAAGGCCTCAGTAATACAGGAGAAAAACTGATGTTACAAACTGAAGCCTATGGGGCAAGCCCAAAGGTTAACAAGATCAAGTCCACAAGCTAAAATGCAGAACTTAAATTACCAGAACAGAGTTCATTAATCAGAAAACCTACAAATCAAAATCCAAAAGCGAGCCAAGCAAACATGAAGAGGAGTCAGTGTCTCAGCATCACATTTACAGCCTTCTAGTCAAGTAAATCGGGATGGGGTAGTCCCAGAGCTTCAGGATTAAGGGGCCCTGACCCCTTAGGTTCATTATATAAAAATGACAAACAACAGCTGCAAGAATAACACATAAATAAAGTAATATAAAAATAAACAATAATAATTGAGAAATAATAACTTTTGTTAAGCATTTTGGCTTTGTTTCACTCTTTTGGTGCTCTGACATCTGCCTGTTTAAAGACAAGGAACTTGACTGCTCCCTTTGCTTCTTCCTTTTCTTTGTTTCTTAAATTTCATTCTTGGCCACTTCCCTTTCGTTAGTCACTATTACAAATATAACACATGTCAAAATATAACAGACAGAAACAAGCATAAAGTGTTGGAGAATTCCCCGTATACCCTCCTGGATGCAGAGTAGTCAATCATGAATGGTTTTCTGGTCATATGTATGAGATACAGGTGACAAACATTATATCATCAGGGAGGAAGTTACAACAAAGCAGAGGAACAGGAAATGACAAGACAAAACGGAATAGGAAGTGTTGTCTTCAAGAGGTGATGAAAGTGATGTAATCAGATGAGGACCGAAGTGATGTCATCATATGGGGACCAGAAATAATGTCATCAGATGAGGGTGGAAGTGATGTCATCATTAGGATACCAGAAGTGACATTATTGTTTGGGGGTGGAGGTGATGTTGTCAAATGGTTAGTGAAGTTTCCGTCATCTGCTTGGGATGAAAAAAGGAATCGTTATTCTCCTGTAGTTCTGTTGAAAAAGGGGAAAAGGCCTTAGTACTTGTTTCCAACCCTCTGTCTGTTGCACTTTTGGCTGCCCCGTGTGTGATATACATGATACAGAGATGGTTCATTTAATGAATTTCTCTATGCCACAATTGTTGTGATTGTGCTTATTTTTGGTTTTTTTTTGTCAATAATATATGTGTTTTACTTGCTCTTTTATTATTTCTTTGTGAAGAATTTTATTCTGTTATTTATTTTACATTTTTACCAATGTTAACATTTTTTAACATTATGTTATTTTGCATTTAATCGACAGTGTCTGGTGTCATGAACATTAGAGTACCTAATCATAAAGTTCCAAAAAATGTAGCAAAAAAACCCATAAGATTAAGGGACCGTCAATCACTGGTTTGTTTAAGACAAGAAGATACCTGAAATAACAAGGCCAACAAGTTCCAAGAACACAAAAAAGCAGAAAAACAGCTCACAATCCACAAAAAAGGCACAATAATGATAATCACTAGAAGTCACCAAAACCATCAACAGCATTCAAATGAACCACAAGGGACTGCTTGTTTCCTCAGCCTTTATTGGACTGAGGACAGTCCTTTGACAGAAATGGACAAGTGGCCCCACTTCCTGGGGACTAAGCGTAAATACCTAGACACATAGGAAACTAAATAAATAACAAATAATAAACACAAGCAAAAAAGACATAAAAAATAACTTGATCCCTGCTACAGCAGGAAGCTTGGCTGAAACATAGCATATTGTAGTCACGTGACCTGTTCTGTCACATCAACAATGTAATGCCCCTATGTATAATTTTTTTGGTGTTTACACATGGATAAAGTGGCTCCTGGTAGTTTACCTTTTAAAAATCAAGCATTGAGGTTAATTTTGGTTTGCTGACTTTGGCTTTAATTCCAATATAAAATGATTTTGTTTTAACTTGATGCTCGGTTTATTTTTATCTTCAAGGTTTGACCCTTGACTGTCTTGCTGCGTCTGAGGTCCATTTTAGCTCTCACAATACCCTTTGTGTACCTGTGTGTGCAAACAATGATAAAATTCAAATACCACAAATTATTTCTCACACTGTCATATAGGCGCTTTACAAATGAGGTAATCACTTGTCATGTTGGTGCACTTAACGGCCTAACACAACATTTTCCTCCAACACTCTGGACACTCTTGGTTTTCTTACACTGCACACATGAAGGAGTTCCAGTTTTCCAATCTGACCTTAAGTATTCTCCAGTTCATGAACAAAACTTCATCAAGAAATAACTCAGTTGTTGGAAGACGGAGAAAGAATAGCCGGATGATCACAGGCTCGATAGGTTCCAGATGACAACAATACTTTTCAGTGCTGTCATAAGACAAGTCCTGAGTTCTCATAAAAAAAAGAACGGTGGGGAATGGTCAAATCTCTTATTACAAGGTAAACACAATCTGGAGTCTTAAACATTATAAATAAGCAAATGAATAAACAAACACTAATGCTCCACTGGGCTTGCATGCTGTTCCGCTGATAGCAGTGTGACTGCCAACATGAGTTAACAGCTTCCTGACATTGTGAAGCCACACAGCTAGTTCATTTCCCTTGTTTCTCTTGTTAGTCACACAATCTATGTATTAGCTATAGCAGTGGGCCATCCATAAAAGTCACATACAGTTCAGTTCTCTATGTGGATTCAACTGGTTTTTTTTTCAAAGTTTTTTTTTGGTTACTTCACAGGTTTGACAGTCCTGATACTATGCAAGAATTAACAAGATTCAAAGTTTTTTATTTGGAAAGGTTTTACCTGAATAACAAGAAATCTCGCCTCTCAAATGCATGTACAAAAATAGCCTAACAGCCTTGGAGATTTAAGAAATAAACACTGAAAAATCAAAATGCCGATTTATAATTGAAAAGAATAAAATAATAAAAAAGTATCACATATTAACAATGGATTTATTAGAAGCATTACTTAAGAAGTAGCCAACATCTCTGAAATAAATCAGACAGTCAACTTTTACACATCATGTCTAAGGAAATAGAATGAATCTACAATTATTTTCCATTATGTTTCAAAGAGAACAATTTGACAAAACACCTTATATCTTTTTAATAACATCTTCAATAAACACAATATGGACAGCTTCATGTAAGAGGTCACCTGATGGATGGACACTCTGCTTTACAAACAGATATGAATCATCATGGAATGACATTATATACTGTATATAATCACACATGCACTTAAGGGACACCTTCAAGGCTCTTGCAAGTTAAGTAAACCTTAACCAGAACGAGAGGTGCCGCTGTAATTAACTATTCTTTCTCCTTGATCTGCAGCTCCAAGGCAACACCAAGAAAGAAAACATCAAGAAAGACACCTGACCACACCTCCCGAGTACTCTAGGAGGTCCCGCCCTTTCTGGGGCAAACACTATATATTTGGTTTATTCATCAGAAATGATTTTTCATTTCAGGACCTGCATGCAAGAGACACAGAACTCCTCTATTCCACAAAGGTTTCTTGTTTTGTATTGGGCTTTAAATGAGTCTTACCAAGAAGGTACCCAAACTCTTAATCTATGGTCTGTCCTGTTTGTGACTATGTCTCTATATATAAAGTGTATCTGTCTGTATGTCTGTCTGCTTTTCACATGAGAACTACTTAACGGATTTAGAGCTGTTTTTTTCTAGAATTTGCTTGCACATTCCTGTTGATTTTTCGACTTCTCTCATCGCGCTAAGAATCATAGTTCACTTGCGGTACCGATTTATTTGCAGGAATCCGAGACAGAGGCTGCGGGCTGAGGGTAGGGGGAAGCATGACGTCAAGAGTAGGGAGCTGGTCTACCTCTGTGTTTTGAAGTGTAACTTGCCTCCATTTAGCTAGCGATACCATTTTGTTTATTTAGTTTTAAAGTTTGTCCTGTTTCACTACCACAGGGAATGGCTAATCTATATACAGTGCAACCGGAAAGTATTCACAGCGCATCACTTTTTCCACATTTTGTTATGTTACAGCCTTATTCCAAAATGGATTAAATTCATTTTTTTCCTCAGAATTCTACATACAACACCCCATAATGACAACGTGAAAAAAGTTTACTTGAGGTTTTTGCAAATCTATTAAAAATAAAAAACTGAGAAAGCACAAAGCACATGTACATAAGTATTCACAGCCTTTGCCATGAAGCTCAAAATTGAACTCAGGTGCATCCTGTTTCCCCTGATCATCCTTGAGATGTTTCTGCAGCTTAATTGGAGTCCACCTGTGGTAAATTCAGTTGATTGGACATGATTTGGAAAGGCACACACCTGTCTATATAAGGTCCCACAGTTGACAGTTCATGTCAGAGCACAAACGAAGCATGAAGTCAAAGGAATTGTCTGTAGACCTCCGAGACAGGATTGTCTCGAAGCACAAATCTGGGGAAGGTTACAGAAAAATTTCTGCTGCTTTGAAGGTCCCAATGAGCACAGTGGCCTCCATCATCCATAAGTGGAAGAAGTTCAAAACCACCAGGACTCTTCCTAGAGCTGGCCGGCCATCTAAACTGAGCGATCGGGGAGAAGGGCCTTAGTCAGTGAGGTGACCAAGAACCCGATGGTCACTCTGTCAGAGCTCCAGAGGTCCTCTGTGGAAAGAGGAGAACCTTCCAGAAGGACAACCATCTCTGCAGCAATCCACCAATCAGGCCTGTATGGTACAGTGGCCAGACGGAAGCCACTCCTTAGTAAAAGGCACATGGCAGCCCGCCTGGAGTTTGCCAAAAGGCACCTGAAGGACACTCAGACCATGAGAAACAAAATTCTCTGGTCTGATGAGACAAAGATTGAACTCTTTGGCGTGAATGCCAGGTGTCACGTTTGGAGGAAGCCAGGCACTGCTCATCACCAGGCCAATACCATCCCTACAGTGAAGCATGGTGATGGCAGCATCATGCTGTGGGAATGTTTTTCAGCGGCAGGAACTGGGAGATTAGTCAGGATAAAGGGAAAGATGACTGCAGCAATGTACAGAGACATCCTGGATGAAAACCTGCTCCAGAGCACTCTTGACCTGAGACTGGGACGACGGTTCATCTTTCAGCAGGACAACGACCCTATGCACACAGCCAAGATATCAAAGGAGTGGCTTCAGGACAACTCTGTGAATGTCCTTGAGTGGCCCAGCCAGAGCCCAGACTTGAATCCGATTGAACATCTCTGGAGAGATCTTAAAATGGCTGTGCACCGACACTTCCCATCCAACCTGATGAGCTTGAGAGGTGCAGAGGAATGGGCGAAACTGGCCAAGGATAGGTGTGCCATGCTTGTGGCATCATATTCAAAAAGACTTGAGGCTGTAATTGCTGCCAAAGGTGCATCGACAAAGTATTGAGCAAAGGCTGTGAATACTTATGAACATGTGATTTCTCAGTTTATTTATTTTTAATAAATTTGCAAAAACCTCAAGTAAACTTTTTTCACGTTGTCATTATGGGGTGTTGTGTGTAGAATTCTGAGGAAAAAAATGAATTTAATCCATTTTGGAATAAGGCTGTAACATAACAAAATGTGGAAAAAGTGATGCGCTGTGAATACTTTCTGGATGCACTGTATATACTAGTTGTGTAAGCCTGTGGTGTAAAAAGCCTGCGGTCCTAGAAACTATTGAAATCGTCAGAAAAAAAACTGAAATGTAGAGATGTCAGGTAATTGAAAGGAACTACTCTGGGCATGTCTTTCCTAGGATGATTCATTTTACCGACGTGCTCGCATCTCTTGTGCATTAGCGGCTGGGGGAAAAGTAAAAAGGATACCGTTTTGCCAATGTTTGCGGCTAAGAGACTTTGTATTTCTTTGGAGGTTTTGTTTTGCTGATGTGGTGACCCCGTTTGTATCATTAGTAGCTGAGCGAGTTTTCTGTTTCCTTGGAGGCAGAGCCCTTATCTCAACTCCACCTCTCACTTATGAGCCAGACTGACACACACATAAAATAAGTATAAAAACAAAATCAGCTATTAAATTGCAAAAAAATGCATAATTAAATAAAAGTCACCTAATTATTATAAAATGCAGTGTCATTATTTTATTTTGCTTTAACAAATTAGTTACCTTTTTTTTGGTTATTGCAATGACACATTTATGAATAGCAGCTGTTTACATCTTTCAGAATTATTCTCTTCATGATGGTTTTGTTACTTGTCAGTCAAGATCAATGGGCAAAAAAATCAAGTCAGTAAGAGCTGTGATAGTTTTGCAGACTAAATATACAGAGATAATTTAACATACTGTGTGTTCAGACTAATAGTGTGTGTGCTTATTTTTCTGTTATTCTATTTATGTATTTATTTATTTAAAGAGCTTCTGTAAAAAGCCAGATGTCCCCCTGAGGACAAATAAAGTTCTATCTATCTATCTATCTATCTATCTATCTATCTATCTATCTATCTATCTATCTATCTATCTATCTATCTATCTATCTTTCTACTACTGTAACTGTAGTGACCAATGGGCACATTTATTAAACACAACAACCTATACTTTAAAAGTCCAATAACCTAGTTACACCTTCCCATTGTTATGATCCACAAACAAGCACTGAGGGCTAGACATTTGTGCTCTTCTCACTTCTTAATATAACATTGCCAGTGCTGTGGCGCTTCCTGTCTAACTCTATATGATCCACCCAGAACAACCCAGAGCTTTGCATGGAGCTAATATTAATTCTCTTTCCAAAAGTCTCCATATGTCTTCTTGAATGTCTTGAGGCTTGTGAAATGCAGGGGCTCCCTGTACCAGTCTAACAGGTCACTGCCACTGAAGCACATAGCATCCCCTATTTGAAAAGCAGTCTGTTTGCCATGATATGATGGCATTTGAAGAAAAATTAGCAGGATATTGGAAATGCTTGGATGGACAAGTGCTGTTCATAATATTCTCATTGATGAAGATGTTCTCAATAGTGTAAGATTGATTGAACTCCATGTCCACACAGAAGCAGCTTGTAAAGAAACCATCATGAAGCATGTCATCAAGAATTCCCAGCCAATGTTAATGTGTGCCTGTTTGATTTCTTCAAGGGGTCCTTTCCTCACAAAGAAAACCTCATCGTCCTCAGACAGGCATTCAACAGACATCAAATCCAGGATCCTCGTATGAACACCCTCATCAGAGAGGCAGAACTAGTTCTTGCCCTCAATGCTTTCTCTTTAGATTAAAACAATTTCACCAGGTCAGTAGAGCTGCAATAGCTAGTAGAATGGAACCTAGCTATGCCAAAATCTGCATTGGCTGGGTAGGTGAGCTTTTCTTTTCCTATTACCTAGGCTTTGTTGTGGACTTGAACAAAATATATAACAACAATAGTTTTTAGTGCTACCTTAAGCTCCAAGCTAGAAAGCCAGGAACATGAATTCATTAATGATTTTACTAGTTTCCATCTATCAGGTTTATAGTCAAAGTTTCTAACAGAACTATAACATTTTTAGACATCAGCTTTCCAGGACTTACAACCTCTGTCTATTACAAGCCAACTGACTCATAAAGTTGCCTTCTCTATAGCTCCTTTCATCCCTGGTAGAACTAAAAGCTCACTTCACTTCAGTTCATTAGACTCCACCACCTCTTCAGTGATCAAGTTAACTTCTGTAATGAAACACTCAGAATGAGGAGTTTCTTCATCTATAGAGAATACCCTTCTCATATTGTGAGAAGGACTCGCAGTCAAGCCAAGTGTAGACCATCTGATATCCTACACGAAGAGGAATGGCAATAATGAACTACCTATCCCACTGAGCCCTCTGTTCCACAGTAACACTCTATCTCTCCCATAGGTCATTAAACAAAATTTCCTGATCTTGCAGACTGATCCTTCCATAAAAGCCTTTTTTCCTAACCCTCCTTTGATCTCCTTTCATCGACAACCTATCTTGCGCAAAACTTTAATTTGTAGCTCACTTTACAGAAGAAAGCCTCATTCATCAGCAGACACTTTGAGCTGTAACAGGAGCTGCTGTGTCAATTGCAGGTATGTCACCATCAATACCCTTGTATACAGTTTCTCTGCTAAATTAAGTATTAAACAACGGGCCTCTTGCCAGTCTAAAAATTTTATTTACTGCATTTCTTGAAGGACATGTCCAGCCATCTACATAGATGAAACAGGAAGACGGCTAGCAGGTTGTTTCATGGAGCACATTTGAGTTGTTTGAGAACATGTCACATCCCTTGATCATTGCCACACTGATCTGTTTATGTTCTTTCACAGCTTTTCAAAGTAAAATAGAAGAAGCTAAGCTCATTCTTAGCCTTGGACCACATCTTTCTCCAAGTTTTAATGACCGACTAACTTTTTAATTTTTCCAATCATCTTCTCAAATGGCACCTTCTTTCACATACAGTCGCCTTTTCTTCTTTCATCTGCCCTAACTTTGGTCTCTTTTCCCCTCCTAGATTTCTTACAGGGCAGAGTCCCGAGGCTTTGGAAAACATCTTGCATCAACCCAGTCCCAAAGGTATTACGTTCTAGTAAGCTGACCGACTTCCGGCCTGTCGCTCTGACGTCACATGTGATGAAGACCATGGAGCGGCTGCTGCTTCACCACCAGAGGCCACAGGTCCGCCACGCCCTCGACCCTCTGCAGTTCGCATACCAGGAGAAGGTGGGAGCGGAGGATGCCATCATCTATATGCTACACCGATCCCTCTCCCACTTGGACAGAGGCAGTGGTGCTGTAAGAATTATGTTTCTGGACTTCTCTAGCGCCTTCAACACCATCCAACCTCTGCTCCTTAGGGACAAGCTGACAGAGATGGGAGTAGATTCATACCTGGTAGCATGGATCGTGGACTATCTTACAGACAGACCTCAAAATGAGCGTCTTGGTAACTGCAGGTCTGACATTGTGGTCAGCAGCACAGGAGCGGCGCAGGGGACTGTACTTTCTCTGGTCCTGTTCAGCCTACATACATCGGACTTCCAATACAACTTGGAGTCCTGCCACGAGCAAAAATTTGCAGACGACACTGCTATCGTGGGCTGCATCAGGAGTAGGCAGGAGGAGGAGTATAGGAAACTAGTCAAGGACTTTGTTAAATGGTACGACTCAAACCACCTACAACTGAACACCAGCAAAACCAAGAAGCTGGTGGTGGATTTTAGGAGGCCCAGGCTCCTCATGGACCCCGTGATCATCAGAGGTGACTGTGTGCATAGGGTACAGACCTATAAATACCTGGGAGTGCAGCTGGATGATAAATTGGACTGGACTGCCAATACTGATGCTCTGTGTAAGAAAGGACAGAGCCTATACTTCCTTAGAAGGTTGGCATCCTTCAACATCTGCAATAAGATGCTGCAGATGTTCTACCAGATGGTTGTGTCGAGTGCCTTCTTCTATGCGGTGGTGTGCTGGGGAGGCAGCATAAAGAAGAGGGATGCCTCATGCCTGGACAAACTGAGGAAGGCAGACTCTATTGTAGACATGGAGCTGGACAGTTTGACATCCGTGGCACAGCGACGGGCACTGAGCAGGCTCCTGTCAATCATGGAGAATCCACTGTATCCACTGAAAAGAATTATCTCCAGACAGAGGAGAAACTTCAGCGACAGACTGCTGTCACTGTCCTGCTCCACTGACAGACTGAGGAGATCGTTCCTCCCCCACACTATGTGACTCTTCAATTCCAGCCGGGGGGGTAAACGTTAACATTATACAAAATTGTTGTCTGTCTGATATACCTTCATTGTTATCACTCTTTAATTTAATATTGTTCTTTATCAGTATGCTGCTGCTGGAGTATGTGAATTTCCCCTTGGGATTAATAAAGTATCTATCTATCTATCTATCTATCTATCTATCTATCTATCTATCTAT
>JANRMT010062822.1:32823018-32872980 GCA_026402145.1 Polypterus bichir lapradei | reverse complement strand
TATCTATCTATCTATCTATCTATCTATCTATCTATCTATCTATCTATCTATCTATCTATCTATCTATCTACCTTTTCAGTTGCTCGCCTGATGAAAGCTTTACACCTAAAGACTTCTTCATCAACATTGTTTTGAAGGCCTCTAATGTGTGTGAGGATTTCCAATATATTTTCAGTTATTCTCAGTATGGCATCATGTATTAAATGATCTCTTTCTTTTTTTTTTGTCTACAAAACTATCACAATTCTTAACTGCCTCTGCATCTTTGCCATTTGGAATGCAAGTAGTGATGTAGCGCTAAAGAGCTTTAGCTGTCTGGTGCCTACAAAGTAACAGAAGCAAAGGATTAACCAATAGGAAGAGGTGGAGCCTGATGGTCTTTGTCTTGAATGACAAATGATGAGTCCATCATGAAAAGAGGCATTTTAAAATAAATATTGCTAGCATTAAATCTGCCAACGTTAAACTAAAACAAGGCAGTTTTGAAATAAAACGTTCAATAACTAAATGTAAGGTAATTATATTATTATACAAATGACCTTTGTGAGCTGGCCAAGTACTTGTCAAAACAGAACTGGGAGCAATAAAGAATATTTGGGACACCTGCCAGTTCGTCCCATTTAACTCCCTGCTTTACTTCTTCAAACTGAAACAAGTGTCTACTGGCAGCAACTAACATAACCCCGTAGGGCAAAACACAAAAGAAAATAAGGCCTCAGGTTTAGAGAGATAAAAGAGAGGTCTCTCATACAGCTCTGTCTTGTCAGGAGTCGGTCCCAAAAAAGGCAGTTGGGCTTTTTATAACAGGAGGACCAGAAGGGGCGGAGCAAATTTTCGTCACTGGGTGGTTTCTCAGAACTGCGAGAAGAAAAGGAGACGATACAGTTAGCAACAGCGCCCCCTTTCACCCCGCCGGGTTATCACCTACCTCAAATGAGCAGGCAAGGAGATCCTCAGACACCTTGTATTTCAGAAAAATTACAATGTTCAAGGTTGATTCATTTAGTCATGGTTACACAAGAAAACATGAAATTTGCCATCTCGGTTGCATCTAATAACAAGACAGAAAGAAATGAAACAAAACACATAGAGACAGGACAGGTTAAGGTAAGACATATCTACACAAAAATTGTTACAAGATACATATCAAACCTTAATTTTCTCCGGTATTCCTTTTTAAAAAGTCATATGGCATCTTCCTGATTTACTGAAGTTAAGTTCTACATGTAGTGGACGGCTGTCATCAGTTGAGATTATTTCTAGTTTCTTTAGCAATGTTCTCTGACACACACTTGCCAGATCATCTGCATCCACCCATCCATTATCCAACCCGCTATATCCTAACTACAGGGTCACGGGGGTATGCTGGAGCCAATCCCAGCCAACATAGGGCGCAAGGCAGGGAATAAATCTTGGGCAGGGCGCCAGCCCACCGCAGGGCACACACACGGGACAATTTAGGATTGCCAATGCACCTAACCTGCATGTCTTTGGACTGTGGGAGGAAACCGGAGTACCCGGAGGAAACCTACACAGACACGGGAAGAACATGCAAACACACAGGGAGGACCCGGGAAGCGAACCCGGGTATCTTAACTGCGAGGCAGCAGCGATACCACTGCGCCACTGTAGATCATCTGCATCAGTCCCGATAATTTTATTTAATTATGTGCTCTTTTCATAATTAAAGGACTCATTTGCGTTACTCTGGTTTTCTTCTCTGCAGGTAAGGTTAAATGACGACTCTAATTTCCCACCATTTAAACAAGGGTAGGTGGGTGTGTGAATTTCTTTTCCACTTTACAGTTGAGCACCAACTCTCCTGAACACGAAATGGAAAAAGGTGTGGAAAAATGGATGGAATAAATAAAGATAACAAAGTCAAGCCAAGCACAGTGAAAAGAACATGAAAAGATATCACATGCAATATAACAGAAGCAAAAGCCAGCCATCACAACGTGACAAGGAGAATATTAACTGATTGAAAGCAATAGTCAAATAGAGAATAAGACGGATAAATAAAGAAATGATACTTTATGTGTTGCCATAATGTGAGAGACTGAGAACAGGTGAGGCAATTCTGATTTTTTTTTTTGTGTTTCCCGTCTGTTTTCCACTTGTGTTCCTCCGGCTCTGTGTCTATATTAAGCCAGGCAGCCGGCTCCCCCACTAACATTTTTCATCTGAGACACGAGTCAGAGGAAACCTTGCAAGGCGCAAGCTTTGCTCTTTTCTTTTTCTCCCAGTGCTGCTTTCTTTAACAGCTGCATTAGTATGCAGAGCAATTCCTGAGCTGCTGCTGTCGCGGCTGCTCCTCCACACAGTGCATGTGCTCTGCACAAGCCAGCTTCCTGCTGCTTTACACAGGTGGCTCGTCTGAGCCACAAAATTCTTATTTTAGACTCACGTATGCGCTCTTCCAGCTGCTGCCAGGAATCCGATTCACAAGCACCTGAACACACCACAAGGGTGTAGGGGATTGACCAGAGCCTGAGGCTGAAAAGGAAATAGCCAAGCAAGCTCATGATTCCTGAGAAACATTTCACTGCCTCCAAGTGACCAGAAATCTTTTGTGCAGCTAATATGTAGTGTGCAGATGGGTACAATTAAGATAAAAAGATATCTGGCGTGACACATCAGGTGCTCTTTGGCAAAGTCATCACTTTTTCGTTTCCTCGGGCCCTGATAAACTGCAGTAAAACGCTTCATTCACGTTCAGTCCAATTAACAGATACTGCCGCTCTCTTTTCAGATCAAATGTGTCCTGCCTTTCTCATAATGAACACTGCTGTGCTATGCAGAGTATACATTTTACAAACAAAACATTCTTGCTTTAACATTTTAAAAGCTTTGTCTATATATTTGGAATTTGTTTAATGTATACTGCTTTTTTATGATAAACACCATCTCAAATTATTTTACTAACACAGTGTATAACATTTGTTGCTAAACAGCATTGAAAAAGAAAATTTCCAGTGCTAGAAAACAGGCATTCCTCTAATGTCTGCAGGCAATAGTGAGGCGCAGTGGAGATTCCCAGCAGGTTTGGGGCTGCATTTCCATTAAATGAGTGTTGATTTGATCAGAATTAATGCCCCCCCCCCCCACTGCTGAAAAGTACAAAGCAGATTCATATCCATCATGCAATACCAGCAAGGAGGTGTCTGATCGGTCCCTACTTTATTTTGCAGTATGACAATGGCCCCAAACATACAGCCAAAATCATAAAAAGAAATCATTTACAATGAAAAGAGGAACAGAGAATCCTGCAAAAGATGGTATGGCCCCTCCAGAGCCCCATCATTGAGTCAGTTTGAGATTAGAAATACAGGAAGTTCCCAGGTTACGGACATCCGACCTACGACTTAGGAACGGGGCCGCAGCTGCAATGTATGCGCCTCAGTAACTGCCGCTCTGTCATCTTCGGCTTGGGGACGCTGCAAGTGGTGGCTGGACGGGGGCGATTTCGCTGCTTGCGCAGTATAGTGTCCCTCGGGTGGCTCCGGGGCCACAGCTATCGCTCGTGTGCAGGACGGAGGCTTGAGGAGGCAGTTCGCTGCCCGCCCACTACGCCACCGCAGCTACTGCTCCTGACTGGACGTAGACTGGATGGAGTGGAGGGGGGGGGGTGTTTCAATGCCCACCCACCACACAAGGCTGCCCTGTTTGTTCTCGGTGGGCGGCTGGTGATGCTACAAGCAGTGACCCGGATGTGGATGAACGGAGGCCATTGAGGGTGAATGGGGCAGCGGGGGGTAGCATTGTAGTGTGCCTCGGGTGGCTGCCTGTTGAATGGGGGCAATTCACTACCTACGTTTGGCCGCACCGTGTTCGTTCTCGGTGGGCAGACGCTGCAGGCAGCATACTGTAGTGGAGGTGACTGTGTGGCGGGCGAATGGTGAATCACCCCTCGCCGCCCCCATTCATGCTCAATAGCAAGCCTGCTTGTACTGTTACGTACATAGCAGGAAGTTGTCTCTTGTCAGAACATCAGACGTGTTGACGACGGGTGCCTTCTTGCTGTGATAGCGTGTACAGTGCTGTGCAGAAAAGCTCATCTTAACCTTTTGTCTTCACCCTTCAAGAATGTCTCTGAAACAGAAATCTGATGCAAGTGCTGGTGATACAGTAAAGAAGAGAAAAACCATCACCATTGAAAATAAAGTAGAAATAATAAAAAGGTCAGAGAGAGATGAAACTCCATCATTCATTGGCAGAGCGCTTGGTTACAGTTGGTCAACAATAGCATTTATTAAAATAATGTACCTGTTCTGACTTACATACAAATTCAACTTAAGTACAAACCTACAGTCCCTATCTCGTACGTAACCCGGGGACTGCCTGTAAAGTAAAGCCAATGTCACATTAAGTAACATCTGGCTGTAGGGCATGTCATACTTGATGATAAAAAAAGATGCTCTCGTCGCCAGACCATACACAGCTGAAAATTGCTCAGCATGTCAGATTTACTGACTGCGTGTTGACCACCATGCTCACCCCTTTTTCTGACAGCCAGTAGCATGCTGCCTGACGCAGCCGGAGCAATATGAAGGGTTAATAGGTATGGTGAATTCAGCCGAAATCTATGCTATCTATTTTCGGTACATAAAACACAAGACATCAGAGAGAGAAGCTCTGAGACACCTGTGTTCCTTACTCCTCACTGCTGCATTATATGCTTTGAACTTCCAGATGAGCATTCTTTGGTTTTCAGCACTCATGCACACAGAGATCACCCCTATGGGCTCATTTATACTTCACGCTGAAAACGCGTACACGCATGCAATCATGGCTGCCACACGTTCCCAGTGTTCATTTGACGTGTCCTCTGAGCACGTCCTCAGAAATTAATGTGACGTGTGCGCGAGTTGCAGTACCAGCAAAAAGTCAGGGGGGTGCAGTGCAATAAAAGTCGTAATGTGACGTCAGATTCTCTGTTTACTATCTACATGTGACAGAAAGCTGCTTTGCGGATCTTCCAGGATTGATCTGCTCGCTTCGATGTTTCATGAATGGTTTGATGTGGTGAAGCAAAATGCTGATGTACAAATGTATTCATGGTGCTTTTATATTCATTGCATATTCCAAAACATAATGACACGATACATTTTAAAAGTATCACATACTATCTTCTGTGCCGCCTTTTTTTTTTTTTTTTTGCACCTGCACAACAACATCAGAATGTACGGCAGCATATTTGAGGCATAGAGAAAACAAAATAAGGGCATGGTGAAAAGGTCTATTTTGTGATTAAAGTGGAAACTTCGGCTTTAATCTCGAAATTTTCACTTTAACCTCATAGTTTACTTTATCATTAAAGTAGACCATCGTAAACGTCGTCTTAAAACCCACCCAGCTGTTAATTGCTATGCGCTTCTGGGGCTTCCTCCTGAACTGAAAGCAGCAATTGCCACACACAGGACACATTACATTTATGATATTCCAGCTCTCTGTACAGAATCCATGATGAAATGCATTAACGTATGTATGTTACATTTTACAGATAAGTCGTTAACTTCATTTAAATAATGAATACCGATAATAATTACACATGAACGGTGGCAGAGTCGTAGCGCTGCTGCCTTACAGTAGGGAGTCACATCACTGGTGTTCCCTGCCTGGAGTTTGCATGTTTTCCTGGTGGGTTTCCACAGTGTGCTCCGGTTTCCTTTCAAAGACATGACGCTAGTGTATGTGTATGCTAGTGTTCACCTTGTGATGAGCTGATGCCCCGTCCAGGGATTTTGTTTCTTTCTCGCACCTGATGCTTGCTGGAATGGGCGCATTCCCGGATTGATGGATGTAATCATTAAACATCCTTTTCAGAGATATTGTGGCAAGGTTTCCTTGGAATTTATTGGATGTTTCAGGCAATTCACAACACAGCGAAGCCGAACGTTTTTTCACAGTGATGCTATCTTGCACTGCCACCTGGTGGAATCTTCCAGATTTACATAAAGTATGCGCGCAAGTATGAACAGTAAAATACTTGCTAAGCAGTAGCGTCCGCTGGAGCATGCGTTGCGTTGCGTGAAGTATAAACCTGGCCTATGACTAAAGGCAAACTGGGTGAGCTGCGGTGGGTTGGCACCCTGCCCGGGATTGGTTCCTGCCTTGTGCCCTGTGTTGGCTGGAATTGGCTCCAGCAGACCCCCGTGACCCTGTGTTCGGATTCAGCGGGTTGGAAAATGGATGGATGGATGTTAGGGTGAGTCACAGACTATTTGGAGTGAGTCACTGAGAATGTCACATTACATGACTAGCCTTCACGAGAGCTTACTGCCGACTGCCGCCCACTGGCTAAGATTATGTAAATGAAGGTTACGACTGAATATTGCTGGAAATGTCATCTAATGTGACATGACCTTAAGCCAAATAAATCTAAATCTGCAGTGGAAATGTGCCCAGTTCTTCAAAAGGCTTGGAACAACTGATCATATAAGTACCTTCAGAAACTGCATGATGAAGGACCCTAAGGGAAAGGCAAAGGGTGGTCACTTTGTTTTCCTTTTCTGTGTACTGTACTTTTTAGGAAGTGTATCTGTTTATAATATTACGCTAAGGTCTGTGTGTTTGTCTGGTCCCTCAGAGCAGTCTGATTGGTCAATTTGAATTTGGTGATGTGATCGAAAGAGGAAGTGTGAATATGAGGCACATGTGGAGAAGTAAAGGTGTAGGAGGCATGCTGAGATTCGTCTTCAAAGATGGGAAGTACAAAAGCTGACAGGAGGTGAGCAAAGCACCTCAAAATAAGAGTCTAAAAACAGGCTTTACAGGATTGCGCTTGAGAGAGGGATCACTAATCAAGAAAGGCTCCAGACACATGAAGATACAGAGAAAATGTAGTGAAGGTACACATAGGGCAAGAGATACCAAATATTTTTTAATTTATTCTGTTACCTGTAATGTAATCTTAGATCTTCAAATGAGTCTCTGCTCATAATTCCAAGGGCTAAACTTGAAAGAAGTGGTGAGACAGCCTAAAATCTGGACTAGCATACTGATAGAAATTCGCCAGGCTAATATGGTGGATCACTTTAAAAAAACTGCTAAAGACCCTTTAGTTTAACATGGCTTTCTCATAGCTTCATTTTATCGTAACCCCGATATTCTGTATATACATTTAGTTATCTTTTTTTTTCATGGTTCCAAAATCAGTACTGACCCCTACTTTCTCTGCTGTCCTTTTTCTGTTTTTCTGTGGTGGCACAGACCACCACCTGATCAAAGCACTGTGCAGTCCCTACACTGATGGATTGAAGGCCAGATGTCCACATGAACATCATCATCAAATTCCTCCACGTGAAACCTGAAAACCATAAGGACTGATTGAGATCATGTTAGGTTGAATGCCTAGTGGGGGCTGGGTGGTCTTGTGGCCTTGGAACCCCTGCAGATTTTGTTTTTTTCACCAGCCTTCTGGTGTATTTTTTTGTTTTTTTCTGTCCTGCCTGGCCATCGGACCTTACTTTATTCTTTGTTAATTAGTATTGCCTAATTTTTTTTTCTTTCTTTATCTTGTGAAGCACTCTGAGCTACCTAATTTGTATGAAAATGTGCTATATAAATAAATGTTGTTGTAGCTAACTGATTATTAAAAAACTACGAGGGATATCCAGAAAAAAAGGTTACAACAGCTGTTAAAAATCGAAAAATCAATATATTTCAACCAAATTTACAGGGTATGTTCCAAAATATGTGTTTATTTCTCAACATAATCGCCATCAACTTCGATGCACTTCTTCAGCCTGGGCACCAGCTTTTTTATACCCTCGTCGAATACGCTCCGCTCCACCTCCGAAAGCCACTTCTCCACTGTCTCCTTCACCTCCTCATCGTTGGAAAAACGTTTCCCACCCAAGAATTCTTTCACAATTCTTCCACAAGCCTCAGCAGAGGTTGACGAACTCGCTTGCTGTGATGACATTTCACAACTGACTGACGTGGTCCCGGGCTTATTTTGACCGTTAGGACCCCCCTACACGCAGGTATGCCAACCTTTGAAAAAAAAAATTCCCTGCACCCTCCAGGGCACTTGTAACCTTTTTTTCTGGATATCCCTCGTAATTATAGCATTAGTTTAAAAGATATTTTATTCACGAATGCCTAAGAGTTTAGTACAGTACTGTATACACAGTATATATAATGTTTTCTCATTTGCATAGTAGCTTCAAGTGGTTTCTCATTACCTAATTAATTTTATATGACACTTGAAATCGAGGTCCTGTAGTCTTTTTAAATTCCATGTAAAATAAGTCAAGACTATTATTGTAAAACAACAAAACAAGTACTAGTCTCATTTTATGTGTCATGCATGTACGACTTTTCCGAATTTGCTTGATGAGAGACCTTTTTGTTTTTGGTAAGACCCTTTATGAACAGAAAACCTCTGTGTTTGCTCTTCTGTTTCCTGTGGTACATTGATGATACCAGTACCATATGTGCAACATTGGCACACTTACACTTGCTAACATTTTTTTTTCAGGAAAGAAATGTCACTAATAGACAACAAGGAAAACCCTGCAATGGATATAGCTTTCTCCATTTCACTCTCACACAATGTGGTAGTGTGAGAGCTAAGCTACAATTGCACCACTGCCTTTCTTCAAAGCTCTTTTTTGTGGTAATTGGCACATGTCTGTTTCCTGTCCAGCAAACGCGCAGACCTGATACAAAGTTACTCTGGGTATACACACATGTGCTGTGGCTTATTTTAACCAACATAAAGGGTTGAATTTTGGTAATTGAACCAATAAGCAATAAGAATTATTACAAAATTCTCCTAGGGTGCACTGTTAAAGGCCATATGTGCATGTGTGGTTAATTAAATGCTGTACGACCAGGTTTACTGCTTTCGTGCTTGAAGCTTCAGCCCTTTCATTGTATATTGTATTACTTAATGAAGTAAGTACAAGAACAAAAGATAAGACATGCAGGCCACAGCTAAGCAGATGTGAACTTGGACTGGGCTGCGTTATAGTCTTCTTTACTCCCCATTTCTTACCCTAATTCTGTTTGTTTATTCTTGGTGTCTGATTGGCTAAGGATTCTCAGGGCCAAACATGCTGCAGAAAGAGTTGCAACAGAAACCTCCCAGAAACAAGCAGTCACCATGTACCAGAGTGGACAAAAAGGGGGCAGTAATCCTGATATGTGCTGTGGGTTCTTCACAGACATCACGCAATGAGAGTGCTATCACAATGAATTGACAGAAGGGCAACATAAGATTGTTAGGTGCCAAAAGAGATAGCCCATCTGGAATAGATGGGATCCTGCTGCAAAGGAAAATTAGAAAGCCCAGAAAATATCTTAGAATGAATAACATTTTAAGGATGCACAACGCTCAAGAGGACAGGGGCAATATACTCTCTTCTAGCAGGAGTACCGAAATGTGCCACCAAGCCACTGCAGATGGTTCATAAGTGCAGTGGCACATCTGGTACTCACCCAGCTGAGGTGGGCATATGTCACTCCTCTTTTCAGATAACTGCACTAACTCTCTGTAGTGTCATATCTCTCTATTATAAAGAAAAATCTTGGAAGGACACGAGACGTGATTTTCTCAGAGAGACACTTTCACGTTCCGTGAGATGAGTGTTTGTGCCTAGAGATTTAACCATGCCCGGGTTCGGAAGTAAAAGACAAAGAGTAGATGACAAAGTAGAATGTCTTAAAGAATTCAAAAACCATTGGCGCGGTACACATGTGGAGCAGGTTAGAGATAATAGAAGTATGAAAATTCAAAAGTCTCAAAAAAAAAAGGATAGTAAAGATCACATTAGCGCAAATAAATGGAAATTATTACTCGGTGAAATAACGGAACAGTGAAAACAGATCAAATATATTGTTCAGATTTAAATTTTAAGTCGGAGATTTGTAGATTGTCTAATTCGTGTTTCCATCAGGGAAAAAAAAAGTTGTGTTTTTTCCCAATGAAGAGGCGTAGGATTAAAAGATTTGTTGTCTGGTGAAAGTGAAATCCTGCAAGACAAGAGCTAATGCAAAGAAATTTGGAAAAGCCTGCCCACATAACCATGCACACGGTTCAATCATTTCTCATTTGTGTGAATGCTATTGTCAGACACATTTCTTATAGAGAGAATAAAACAATATTCACTCACGGGCAGTTATACATTGCATTGTCACGATGTAATTCCAAACAGGGAATCAAAATTCAATGCGATATTGATAAAAAGGTAAAAGCGAAAAGAGATTGAATATATGGACATAGGTGGTATGACAGAAGTATGTAGATATTGTTTGGCTTTAAACTTTAAGTCGGAGACTTGTAGATCATCTAATTCGTGTTGCCAACAGGGAAAAGTAGTGTTTCTTCCCAATGAGGAGGCCTATTATTACATTTTTTGTTGTTTGTTGAAAGTGAAATCCACATACGTGAGCGACCAAGATGCAAAGTTGATGACGTGTAGTGCAGGTGGGGTGTTGGCGAGTGAAGTGAAGCCCCCTAGTATTAAGTTAAAATCCTTGAAGCTTGCCTACAAAATACTCAATGTTTCAGCACCTACACATATGGAAACAATAGTGATGTCCAATGTTCCTTCTCAATCACTTAGTTCTGCTGATAAATGGCATCTGATGATGACTTCTCTTCATGGTGTCAAATTACAATCCAGACTCTGTTTGTAGGTAGCTCCTAGCTGGTGAAACAAGTTTTTCACTTCCATTCAATTTCTGACTCCTTCAATGTGTTTAAGAAGTGTTTGATGACTCTCTTGTTTGATGAATTTCTGTCTATCTGATGTCGCTTTGGATAAAATTGTCTGCTATGCAAATAAATGTAAATTAACTGCAAATGTTTATGAGGTTTGCTCCTAAATGTAGAATTGATTCAAAGGATTAGTCAAAAATAAATCAACATTCTGGATTAAAGGACACTGTGCCATAAGCACTTCCATCTTGGAGTTGGAAGAACTGGGCAAAGACTCGGGAGAAGAGATCCTACTGCCTGTAAAGAGAGACATAGAGGTGAGTAATGAAAAGGGGCAGAGCTTTGTGCTACTATGGAGATGGATAACTGATGACATAATCCTGTTTTTACCATCTAAAAATATTGGAAAATTAAGACGGTTACTAAATATTGACTACTACAATGTGTTTTTCACTGGCTGTTCAAATCGTTCTTTATACAGCTTTCAGTTAATTCAACATGCTGCTGCAGGAATCATTACAAGAACTAGAAAGTAAAACCACATAACTTCAGTTAAGTACTTACACTGGCTGCCAATTAAGCTTAGAGCTGATTTCAAACACTCATTTCTTACATGTAAAACCTTAAATAGTGAAGGCGCTACCTGAACTTATCATTACTTATAAAATAAAGCATACATTAAAATCTCAAGATGCCAGTCTACTAAAGATTTCAAGTATTAACACTGAGCACTTTGAGACCATCCTTTCATAACACTGCCCCAAAGCTGTGTATTCTGATAATGGTGCTTTTTAAAATAAAAATGGCCTGACAGAAAAGATCCTATGCATCCTGCAGTTTTAACCAAAGCTCCTAATATCTCCATGTTCACACTGTTGAGAAGATCATCTCAGTGACCATCGCCTGCCTTCATAACACTTGGACAATATTTCCAAATTCCCAAATGCTTGCCATGATGCCACTTCAGCTCATCCTAAAAGCAGCACCCTTCTTGTTTTACAACTTGTCATTACTTTCCATGTTGTGTCTTTCCTTTGGCTAGCAAATGCAACACACCTCAAATTTCAAACTCTGATGCTGGCTTATTGGACTAATAAAAGATTTAACTTCATTAAATGCCTTTGTTATACCTAGCTGTAAAATGATGAAATTATATTGATCACTTTTAATTAAATTAGATTGTAAATTAATTACATTCATTATTTGTATCTTTGGTCAACCTTCACTGGACATCAAACAATATCATTATTGGAAGGAAGGCAGTCTTAAACATCCTAACACCTCAGTGGTGTGAAAGCTGACCTGCCATGGCTAGGACAAAGAAATCGATTTGCAGTTTTTGAAAATTACTGAAGAATTACCTTCACGGACTTGTGATACATCTCATTTTTGTTTTTGTGTTTTCTTTTTACTACAAAGTTACTATTATGCTTTGATTAATTTCTTGTGTACTTATTCCCTTGTTACTTCATCTGTAAAGCTAAACCCTTAGGGTGGTTTTCCTGTACTTTTGTCTAGTATGTGAATCTGCATAGTATACCTGCCCTTAACAATTATGATTGCTTGTTTGTAAGGTTACCCTGTGATTTGTAAATTGTTTGCTTAAAAGCATCTGCTAAATAAATAACATTTATATAATTGCTAGATTATAATATTTATTACAAAAGCAATTAATGTTAACCCAATAGCAAGCTGTCCTTGCTTCTAACAGCCACCAGGATCGCCTACAGCTATTTGAGAAGGATAAAGGTACCTATCGTCCATTCATTTTAAGAAGTCAGTTATTTCAGATCTGGGTCATGGAAGCTGTTACTTATTCTGCAATGCCATGTGCAAGGCAAGAACGAACCATGGAGGACAAGGTGCCAGCCCATTGCAATGCAGCCTTTCACATAAGGAACAATTTAGATAAATAAAATTTTTTTGTCCCCATGGGGAAATTTGGCTTTTTATAGAAACTCTTTAAATGATTAAATGTATATACAAAGAGAGACTATGGTCTGAACATGCACTAGAATGACTAAAATGTAAACATTTCACTTCACAGTCCCAGTTCTAGTGAGGCTTTATGCAGATGTATTGCTGTTGGTACAAAGGAGCCCCCGGAGCATTTCTTAATAAATAACGGCTGAATAATTTGTTGCCTAAGAGTCCTCAATTAGATTGTTAAACATGTTAACACACTTGAATTAGAACATACCACAACCATATAAGACATTTGACAAATGAGAAGAGACCATTAAGTCCTTCCAGGTTGTTCCTTTAGCTATTAGCTAAGTTGTCCCTGTTCCGAAAACATGAGGGGCTTTTTCTTCACACAGAGAATGATAGACACCTGGAATCAGTTACCAAGTAGTGTGGTAGACTGTAGGACTGTAAAGACATTCAAAACTCAACCTGCTGGCCCAATAGCTCATCTAGACATGTCATAAAGGTTGTTCTCCTTCAGCCATAGCCATTTATAGATTTACACGTACGATGAAGGATTTTGAAATCAGATGTAAACTTGACTGGATGCCATTGTGAAGACTCAAAGTCGTATGGTGTGTCCTTGTTTTAGTGATCTGTGCAGCTACATTTTGAATGAACTGGCAAGTACAAATAGAACAATTTGAACAGCCTGTAAGTAACTCACTGCAATAATCTTCTATTTCAAATTCATGTATACATTCATTGTATGCTAAGAACATCTTAATTTTCTACATTTTCTAGCTGGAAAAAGATTTAGGATAGTGTTGCAGTGTGTGTAGTAAAAGATGACATACAAGTGTTGTGCTGATTCAGTAAAACTAATGTTTAGGCCTACAAACTGAAAAAAATGACAGAACATTGTTGCTGTTTGTGTTAATTCCATAAATTAATATATTTTTTTGTGTTCAAAGACAAGTAGCTTTTGCTCATCCAGTCTTTTAACTTGTTGACAAAAGATTGGAAAAATGTCATTTGGATTAAAGGATAGATAGAGCTTTTCTGATTTTTACATATTGTGCTTATTTAATATGGGTTTTACACCTTTTTTTAAATGTGGACTTCATTTTGTTATTGTTTCATATTGTTTTTGTTATTTTTATGAGGATTTCGGTACTGATTTTGACTGGCATTTTATTTATGTTACAAGCAACTGTAGTCATTTTGTTGTAGCAACAGGGTGGTGATGCCATCATGCGATCGCCACACACATTGCCACATTTTTTGGCAACTATTTAAGGCAACAGTGTGTGTCTTCTTTTATCCAAATTTGTGTACCTTCCCTCCAAAACTCTTTTTTTAATGTCACTTTTGTTAATTCTTTATTTACTATCACTTAGGTCAATGTTATTATTGCTTTTTGTCTAATTATGTATTGTAACTTTATTTTATTTATTTATTGTTATGTTTCTATGTGTGAACAGATATTTTTCTATGCTCCTTTTATTTTATGGGTGGACCCCAAAGAAGTGGAACCACAAGAACATCACCACTAGGGACTTCCGTCAGCTCCAAGGAGGAGTCCCTTGTGGTTCACTGAAGGTACTTTGGTGGAGTGTTGGTGTATATGTAAGTATTGCTATTTCTGCTGTCATCAAATTTTTATTTTTTTGACTTGTTTTGCTTCTAGGAATTTTAATGTAGTATTTTATATTGGGACATGATTGCTTTTTGATTGCCTTGCTGGTAACTCCTTCTTCCTCTATCACACATTGTGTTTATTTCTGTATTTATTTGTTTTTATGAATAAAAAAAAAAAAATCTCTTTTTTGTAAAGATTTTTTGTTTGTCCTTTCTTCCACAAGCCAGAGGTTTATAGCCATCCTCTCTCAATGGGGCTTTGGCTATATTTTGTGAAAATTACTTATGTAGTTTTCACCTTTTGAAACCGAAGCCTATTTGGTTGAGTTTAGGTCAAAGCCAACCATTAAAACAGGTACTCAGGCTACTCTACAGTATCCTTATTGGCCAGTCTGATTAGGATTTGAGTCTGATTGATAATTATAATTTAAAGAGACCCACAGCACTTTGACCATTTTATACTGGCACATCTTAACCATTTGTGGAAAAATACAAAACAAATCAGGTGGTGTATTTGTGATCCTAAATATCATTAGACTTATGACTTTCTAGCTTAGTATTTTGAGTTCATCTTGTCTTTACCACTCTGGTAGGGTTTCTCAGTTTTGTTTTGATTGTGAAGACTTGTGGACTTTGAATGCTGTTTTCTTTTCCTGGTCCTTGACTGCCTTGGTAGTCCTACTTTCTTCCCCCTTAAAGCAGAACAAGAGATTATTTGAATATGAACAAAAGCAGGTATTATGCTTTCTAATGATATCTCCCAGGGTTAGCATGTAAAGAAAATATAGTAAAGGTTCTAGTATTGACAGACAATAAAGACCACATCTAATTTCTGTACTGAAAGGGTACAATCACCACATTTCATTACAGACTGGGGGAATTAGATAATAAACCCCCCAAGAGCAGTCCCTGAAAGTCCAGTGCATATTTTAAGCCCATAAAAAAGCATAGTCTGGTCAGTGGTGTCAAAAACTGTGTGTAAATCTAAGTGAAATATTTTCTTCATCATATGACATTAAAAGCTAATTGTCAACACTAGATAATGATATATCTGTACTTGTGTAGCTTTTCATGTAACTTGTAATGAGCAGGACAAGACTGAAGCTATGTTGTAAATACTTTAGAAAGAAAAGGTTATTTTAAAATAGGTCTGTAATTATTAAATGTACTTGGGTCAGTCTTTTTTTAACAAACTAATTGTTTTGAGTGTGCACCTTTAAAAGTTTATTTTGCTAAGAATCTTACTCGAATATTGGGTTTTCATGTGAAAATATAATGTGTATGGTTCGCTGTACCTTTTCTTCTTTGAGTCTGATTTTTTTAGTGCAGTATGAATATTCTACGAACATATTATTGGTTTACGACCTCTCAACATAACCTACTGACTATGGGGGAGAGCAGAAACCTTAAAATCTGTCAAAAATTTCGATCTCTGGTTTTTGATGGATCTCGATGTTTTAGGGTGTCCTGATACTGAAAACATCGATATCTCGATGATCGGTGTGTGTCTGTCTATGTGTGTATGTATGTTTGTTTGTGTATCACAGTTTCTTGAGGACTAGAGCTAAAATGGCTGGGTGGAAAAATAAACTCAAAACTTAAACCTATTATGAGATGACGATATGCTAATTAGTTTTTGAGCCAAATCGTGCAAGAGAAAGAGACACTCTAGAGGAATCCTCAAATACCGTAATTCTTCAATTAATTATGAATTCTTCTCGTCAGTTGCTATCATAATTACCTATTTTATGATCAGAAACATCAGCATCACAGCGGTAAATAATTACTGAAATGTTACACAATAGTTTGGGTAACTTGGTTCCTACGGCACACAATGCCTGCTGAAACTCACATCTGAATTTTTTAAAATTTCATTTATGTTTCTACAACCCCATGAGTGCCACCATTGTGTGAACCCATTCTCGATTGGGTTCATCCATAGTGACGTCTGATTCCATCCCTGTGATGGCTTAAATACTGGCATGTTGCTCCATTATATATCTGATTGTATTTAAAAACATTAATTCTTTACATGCACACCTTTCTGGTATTTCTTAATCTTTATTTTAGTGCTACTGTTATTTTAGCTCTATGTTATGACCCCCTTTCTGTCCTGACTGCTGAATTTCCTTGTCCTGTGCTATCTCTACTTTCTCACTCAAGTTTGCTGGCAGTGCACCAATAACCTTTAGTGCATTGCAAACTGTATCAGTCTATCTGTTAATAATGTTGATAATACGTACTGCCAGAACAGTGAGTGAACTTTTCATTAATTTTGCTGGGACTGGGTCTAAGGGACATCACTCTAAAAGTGAGATGATATGGGTGAGGTTGGCCTTCTTTCATCCCATATAATTTAATTGCAGTCCAAGATACGTAACCAACCCCAAATAATCTGTATCTAAAATGGCATTTAAAAAATGAGTCTGTCACATGTTGAACCAATGAAGGCAAGACAAGAAATCTTCCATAAGATTTAAACACTTGGCATTTAACAGAAAGCACTTGAAGGGTCTTCTATCATATTCTTGGGAGCAGATGCAAAAAGAAAGTTTGCAGATTGCCGTGTTTAGTAGTTAGCTACTTAATAATGTCATAACTACTCAAGATAAAAGATACTAATTCATGCCAATAGGTTATGTGCTTACTTCTCATTAAGGAATTATTATATTGTGGCAGCTTTTTGGCTGGTTAAAGAATTATTTTCTGTAATGGAAAATATTTAAACAGTCTTTTAACCATTGCATTTGCTGCTGAAAAACTCCAAACTCCAAACAAGACATGTAAGATTTTATTCTAAGCAAAGAATTGCTATAAACTATTCTTAATTTTCAATTTTAAATTAACAGAATTGTTTCAAAAGACTAGCAAGTTAAATCCACTAAACAGCAGAGAAAAAAGAATGAACACGCCAATGTTTCGGTTTAGCTTCACTAATTTTTGCCATATGACATTTACACCCAGGCTTGAAAAGGAAATAATTTACTGGTGGAACACACACAGAATGGTGGGATGGGGGCCAGGGCTGGTAGACAGAGGTGGGCGAGTGTGGTGAGCTTTAGGAGAAGGCAGTAACAGGAGACATTCTGGGATTGCGCCATACATCTTCCAAGCTAATCCACTGTATTTATCATCCATTTCAAAAGGAACGTGACTAAGTGTGAAGCAGGAATCAGCGAAACATGACATGAAAATCATTTATAACGCATATTAAAAAGTCAGTTGCTTAAAATTGTGTATACATACTTTGGCAAAAAATAGATGCAGGAAAAACAATTGTTAAGTTTATGTGGAAGTCACCATGGTTTGTTCAAGTGGTTGTTGCTAGAAAATATTCCTCCCAATCATATTTACTTTCTTAAATTGTATTACTCAAGTCAATATGTATTTAAATTTACTTGTTAGCCTTGCTTCACATTATGTACCGTGGTGGCCCAGTAAAGGGATGGTTTGCTTTGTTGCCTCACATTTGCAGAGTCCTGGGTATGAAAGTTGGCCCAGGTGTTGCCTGTGTGCACTTCTTACACCTGTTTGTCCTCCAGGTACTCTGATTTCCTTTTCACGTCCCTAAGAGAGTAGGAAAACTCTAAACTACTCTGTATGAATATGTAAGAGTGTGACTGTGCCATGTTGGGCTGGCATTGCATTCTAGGTGAGTTATTGCCATGTGCCTAACCTGAAATTGGATAAAGCAGTAAATGGACAGAAAGGAAACGTTGCCAGGATAGACGACAGCTCCTCTGATCCTGAACTGCATTAGGCAGGTTCGATGAGTGAAGGATTATTGTGCTGCCAAATCTAAAGGGAACTTTGTGACCTTGCATGAATCACTGAAAGTAGAGCTATGTTGTTATGTAAAATTGTTTTAACAATAAGCAGATAATTGGTCAATTTGTAATCACAGAGCTGAATATTTATAGGCTCCTGAAAGCATAACTCTTGTTATTTTGATTCAAATGGCTGTATTCTGAATGTAAATGATAAAGTGGTTTTTACAAATATAACATTTTTTAACATGAATAATGAGATTATTGAATACTTTAAGAAACTTTTATTAGTATTTAAAGAACACAGTAAAGTATACACTCACCTGCAACTTTATTAGGTACGACTTGCTAGTACTGGCTTGGACCCCCTTTTTCCTTGAGAACTGCTGTAATTCTTCATGGCATAGATTCAACAAGGTCCTGGAAACATTCCTCAGGGATTTTGGACCATATTGGCATGATAACATCTTGCAGTTACTGCAGATTAGTCAGCTGCACAACCATGAAGCAAATCTCCTGTTCTACCACATCCCAAAGGTGCACTGTTGGATTGAGATCTGGTGACTGTTTAGGCCATTTGAGTCCAGTAAACTCATTGTCATGTTTAAGAAACCAGTTTGAGATGATTTAAGCTTTGTGACATGGTAGGTTATCCTGCTGGAAGTAGCCATCAGACTACGGTCATAAAAGAACAGAAGTGCTCAGCAACAGTATTCAGATAAGCTGAGGCATTTAAACGAGGCTCAGTTGGTACTACAGAGTCCAAAGTGTGCCAAGAAAATATCCTCCACACTATTACACCACCACCACCAGCCTGAACCGTTGATACAAGGCAAGATGGATCTGTGCTTTCATATTGTCGATGCCAAATTCTGACCCTACCATCCGAATATCGCACCAGAAATCACGACTCATCAGACCGGGCAAAGTTTTTCCAATCTTCTGTTGTCCAGTTTTGGTGACCCTGTATGAACTGTAGGCCTCGGTTGCCAGTTCTTAGCTGACAGGAGTGGCACCCGGTGTGGTCTCCTGCTGCTGTAGCCCATCTGCTTCAAGGTTTGATGTGTTGTGTGTTGAGAGATGCACTTCTGCATACCATGTTTGTAACGAGTGCTTATTTGAGTTACTGTTGCCTTGCTATCAGCTCAAACCAGTCTTGTCATTCTGCTCAGACCTCTGGCATCAACAAGGCATTTTCACACTAATAACTGCCACTCACTGGATATTTTCTTTTTTAGATCACCTAAAATGCATTGAGATGCTGCCATGTGATTGACATGATATTTGTGTCAAAAAGAAGTTGAAAAGGTGTACTTAATAAAGTGGCCGGTGAGTGAAAAAAAGATTGGTCCAGAAATATATATACGGTGGTTAAGATATGTAGAGATTGAGATGCATTTGTTTGAATATATAAATTGGTTTGAATGCATCTGTTCAGATATATACATTAATTTGAATTGATTTGTTTTGATAGACATAAAGTATGATCAAGAAAATCGTACACAAATATCTATTCAAATATATACAGTGGAACCTCGAGATACGAGTTTAATTCGTTCCACCACTAAGCTTGTATAGCGAATTTCTCGTATCTAGTACAAACTTCCCCATTGAAAATAATAGAAATCCAGTTAATCTGTTCCGCACCCCCAAAAATATCAACATAAAAATCAATTTTCCTAACAAATGACACTGATAAATAATATATACAAGTGGAACCTCAGTTTGCGAGTAACTTGGTTTACGAGTGTTTTGCAAGACGAGCTAAATTTTTTTATTAATTTTGACTTGATAAAACGTGCGATGTCTTGCAATATGAGTAGTATGGATACACTTTGTCTGCTGAGCGTCATGTGATCATAACTGAGCTGATGGTTCTTCTCTCTCGTGCGCATCTCTCTCTCCTTATCTCTCTCGCTCGCGCACGCGTCTCTCTCTCTCTCTCCTTATCTCTCTCGCTCACGCACGCGTCTCTCTCTCTCTCTCCCTCCTTATCTCTCTTGCTTGCTCGCTCGCGTGTGCACGCCTCTCTCTCTCTCTCCTCTTGAGGACAATCGTCTCCTATTTTCCGTCTGCATGTCCACGATATTTTTGGATACGCTTATACGGCGAACTGCTACAGCGAAACAATGAAATCACAAGCGCACAAACGCGTAGATCCTCACGCTACGGGAGAACAAGGAACACTGAGTAAGCTGACGGGCTGGCAGCATCAGCTTGGGTGAATCCCCGAGTCGAGGCGGATCGGGAAACGTGTCACGCATACCCACAGCCTGGCTCGCGGCTCGTTACGCGAGCCAATGCTCATATTTAGATCCAAATTTTTTGCTCATACTTTCCTTGCATCTTGAATTTCTTGTATACAGAGCTGTTCGTATCTTGAGGTTCCACTGTAGTTTGTTTGAAATATATATATATATATATTGGTTTATAAACCCTGATCTTGATAGATCCTGTGTACTGGTTTATATAGATCAGTTTAAATACTGTAGATATTGTCACGCATGCGTGTCAGAGGAACACTTTCTGTGCTCATCTAAGGTATGTGATACCCTGCTGGGGCAAAAGGGGGATGCTGTCTCTAAATGTTTTGTGTGTTTTCTTCACAACAGCAGTGAGAAGACACCCCTTGAATTCAATTAACCCCAGCCCTTAAAGTTAGAAGACTATAAGAATCTGACAACCCCAAATGTTGGCATCTCATTTGGGCCCAGACTTGTCAAGGCACAGAGCTTCTCCTGATTGACCCGTTCTTAAAAGCCATCAAGGTTAGAAAACCAAGAAGGCTATTTATGCTCTTTCACTCTTTCAAGAATTAACATTAAAGGTACAAGTGGGGGACCCAGCTGATATCTCAACAGTTCTTGGGACTCACATCGTGTTCCTTCTACCCATCCACTATCTTCTTATATAATACGCTAACGTGGCTGTTCGTTTGTCTGTCCAGGATTTTAAATCAACTGTAGCTCACAAACCGTTTCACCTATTGACTTGAAATTTGGTACACATGTACTACGTGATGTCTACTATCCGCTTTTGGGGTGATGATTTTTATTACTCTTTTTATTTTTATTTTATTTTATTGTAGAATCAATCAGCAGCGTGCAGCAGGGCAGCCGTGTGGCGCATGCATATGGGCGCCGTTCTCATTCCCTACCACATTCGCTAATCATTCTTGAGACAGACTGAAGACTTAAGTGCCAGCTTAAGTGAAAAATGAAAGAAAACGTACTAAGTAATTGCAACACAAAAACTAACTTAATCAGTTTTAACGCGAAAAGATGCTGACGAAAGAAAAGAAGCAGCGGGCCGCTAGGGTGGAGAAAAGAAGAGCTGCTCAGGAAGCAGCAAGCGCATCAACATCTGAGCAAGTGAATGCTAAACAGAGACAGAGAAAGAGTATGAAAACTAGGAATGCTCAAGTCAAGTGTATTCACTGCACATTATCGTGCAGTACGCCGTTACTGGTATAAATATATATTGTGACATGTGAGTCACTGTCTTGCATCCCAAAACACGAGGCTGAGTCTCAGTACTTTAGCAAAACCAGCTTTATTCAGCTTGAAACAGGAACAGCACGGTTATTTATTGTAGCGGGATCTACCACTCTGCTGCACACAGGCACAGCAGTCAAGCCATGGTCGTGGCCAGGTTAGTGGCCAAGTAATACTGTTCCCTGCATTTATAATGTTCCTTACATCAGCCATTGATGACAGGCGCTTATACCACAACCGTGATTTACACGGATTTGCTTCGGTCGCAAGCTGTGAGCCTACGGTTGCCACGACAATGGATAAACAGTCTTCCACATACGCGGTAAACATGTTTCTGGACACTCTTCGTAGTGTTGTCGCGTTGGGGGGAGTCCCTAAAGAGTTTAGAAACCTTACAATATTTATGATGCATCCATTGATAATATGCAAAGGTTGACCCAAAACCTCACTGAATCAGTCAATAGCATAGGAGTAGGGTGTAGCTGTCAAATATGCTGATAGGTATCATATGCCTAACACTCTGATTAATCAGTCCATTGAGTGACATTGTGCAAGAGACTTGGGTGATTTTTTTCTCTGAACCAGATTTTCAAGTGACAATGACACTTGCATTTTTCAACGCTGACAGACATGTTTATAAAGAGATTATTTCCTCTGGACAGACTGTTAAACAGCAACATTACATGGAACTGCTGAGGCGTCTATGGGAAAGCATCAATAAAAAACATTTGGAGAAGTGACACATCCAAAACTGAATTGTAAGTCTAAGATTTTTTTGACCAAACAAAATGTATTGTTTGCTTTGCACCTCCTGTATTTGCCATATCTAGCTCCCTGCAGTTAAAATCGAGACTGAAGGGGAAAAGATTTGTAACCATGAAAAAAACCCTGGAAAAACTCAGACGCGGTAACAAAAGCTGATTAGAAGAAATATTTCCAGGAATGGGAGAAGCACCAGGACAAATGTATAGCATCTCAAGGAGAGTATTTTGAAAGTGACTAAAAAGGAATAATTGAGACTTTTTTTAACAATTCTTGGAATTTTTGGGTACCCCCTCATACATGTTTATTACAAAAATGACATAACTGTCTGCTAAGTTTTATTTCATAAGCAATGCTGGTTTATGGTCTTCGTTTCTACACCACATTTCCTTTCTTTCCATTCACTATTTTAAAAATCCCACAGATCCGAGCCTTCTTCTCTCAGTCTGCCCTGTCCCACATCACTCCACCAGCCTCTCTCCCTCTATCTCTCGCTTTTCCTTTTATTACATACTCTTTTCAGAAGATAACTTCTCAGAAAGCTGTGAGCGCCGCACAATTGCACTGCACAGCCTTTCTTTTGGTTCACATATTCAGTTTTAAAACTGACCCCTATAACATGCAATGTGGGGTTCATAAAATAAAATTACTGTAGGTAAATTTAAGCTGAAAATATGAGATCACTGGAAGAAAGTGAACACCGTTTCTAACTTTAAGAGACAGGATCCCACAGAGAAATCATTCTGAGATACCCGTCCAGCTATTTGTTTATATTTTTTTCAATAATTGTGTCTGTTGGAGGATGATCACTTACCTATAAAAAGTTAGTTTATCATTAATTGAAAATGTTTTCTGTTATTCCTTATTGGTGAGTATCATTTAAGAATGATTTATACTCTCATCCCTTGATTTATGCAAGGGATGAGAGTATAAAGGCAGTTTTTCATTAGACCTGGAAGTGCTAGCCATTCACGGGGTTGAAAGGACAGAAGCACTTCCAGGTCAAGGACTATTTAAAGTACTCCCAGCAAACGAGCCAGAGTTGGGAGGAGGTGGACAATGCTTGCTGGGAGGTGTGGAGGAGAAAGAGAGTAAAGAGAATTGTGTATTATTTGCCTGTTATTGTAGTTGTGGTGCTTAAAGCACAATTATTAAGAAGAAAAGAATTAAATATCTTCTCAGTGCTTTTACTTTGTGTCCTGGGTGTCTGTTTTTTTTTTGTTTTTAAAGAGGCAACAGTGACCCCTAGCCTTCTTACAACTGAAAAACTGGATTCTAGACTTGATTCCCTTTTTGTAGGGAAAGATGAAGTTGCAAGGCTGCTTCTGAATTCTAATTAGTGATCAAGGAGTCAAAATGATCAGAAGATTTCCGTTTCACTAATGTATATCTCTGTACTGTATATAGCATTACCGCTCAACACTCTCCATCTCTCTCTCATACACACACCGCCACATGCACACACTGATGCTTAAGCATGCAATCTGTTGTGTTAAAGTGAGAAAAGATGAGCAAATACCCTGTGTGTTTACTGTCCCACCTTATTTACAAGGCAAGAGATTATGAGAAAATTCCAGCTCAGTAAAAAGTCTATGTGTTCCATATAACCCATAACCCATAGCCCAACACCAACAAGTTTTTTCAAAGAAGTATCAGGTGTGCTAATTGATAGTATTCTTGACATTGTAAACTCGTCATTAAATACGGGGGTCTTCCCAGACTGTCTTAACACTGCTGTAGTTAAACCCCTACTCAAGAAAAATAATCTTGACCCCTCTGCTTTTGAAAATTTTAGACCCATTTCTAACTTGCCTTTCTTAAGTAAAATTCTAGAGAAGGCAGTCATTATGCAGTTAAATAACCATCTCAATAAACATGCTATTCTTGATAAATTTCAGTCAGGTTTTAGAACAAATCACAGCACAGAAACTGCACTCGTTAAAGTACTAAATGACTTGCAGGTAAATGCAGACAGAGGCCATTTATCTGTTCTCATCCTCTTAGATCTGAGTGCCGCATTTGACACCATTGATCACAACATTCTTAAAAATCGCCTTAGTCAATGGGTGGGTCTCTCTGGCAGCGTCTTAAATTGGTTTGAATCCTACCTGGCAGGTAGAAAATTCTTTGTTAGTTGTGGTGATTCCAACTCAAAGACACATGATATCCTATATGGTGTTCCACAAGGCTCTATCCTGGGTCCGCTGCTCTTCTCAATCTACAGTACATGCTTCCGTTAGGTCAGATTATCTCAAAGGCACAACGTGAGCTACCACAGCTATGCTGATGACACACAGCTGTATTTATCAATAGCACCTGATGACCCAGAGGCTGTTAATTCACTAACACAATGTCTTACTTGTGTTTCTAATTGGATGAATAGTATTTTTCTCAAGCTAAATAAAGAGAAAACAGACATTTTAGTGATGGCAATAATAGAGAGAATGAGATTATCTGGCGATCTGCGCCATCACCACCTAATCAAAGCACTGTGATGTTCCTACATTGATGGATTAAAAGCCAGAAGTCTGCATGACCATCATCATCAAGTCCTTCCAACCCTAAATACAAAGAGGACTGTTTGATTTATGTTAGGTAGAATGCCCAGAGGGGACTTGGCGGTCCCGTGGCCTGGAACCCCTGCAGATTTTATTTTTTCTCTCCAGCCTTCTGGAGTTTTCTTTTTTTGTTTTTTCTGTCCTCCCTGGCCATCGGACCTTACTCTTATTCTATGTTAATTAGTTTTGTCTTATTCTAATTCTTACTTTGTCTTTTATTTCTCTTTTCTTCATCATTGAGCTACATTATTGTATGAAAATGTGCTATATAAATAAATGTTGTTGTTGTTGTAATGACTAAAATCAAGGGCTTACTTGATTAACACAATACAAAAGATAAAGCATAAAAGGAATAAATGAGACATATTTATAAACTTCCATTTTAAAGTTTTGTTTAATTCATTTTACACACAAACGAGCATGCACGTACACACACACTGACATATTAGTACAATATAGATATCAAAACTGACCTATCTAAATAGATCAGTGAAAGGCAACCTGTGCTGCGGTGCACTAAGTCCAAAAATTTTCTTTCACGGCACACCTGAGGGACTGCCCATAAATAAAGTCGTGACGACACAATCTATGGACAATCGCCAATAAAAAAAGTTAATTTTACAAGTTTGAAAGACATTTTATTAATAAAGGAATCAAAGGATAAATCTTAAATTTAATTAATGTGAACGTTGAGATTGTTTTTCAGCACATATGAGACTGATGGGAAGATCAATTTCCGAAAGACAGACGCACATTTCCTTGTCGATCATTTGAAGTCTCGCGTTTCTTAGACTTCATTTCCGTATGTGTTCCGTTATCTGTTTTTCCAACATAAAATATTTTTTTAAACATTATCTTTTTAATCAACCAAAAGTTCAAAAACACTAGCAATTTTAAATATTTTATAAAAGTTTTCGCGGCGCTCCTAGAAAATTCCACGGCGCACTGGCGCATTGGTTGCCCAACAATAAAATAGATATTATACACTGTATTGTTTATATGTTTGAATGGATATATATATATATATATATATATATATATATATATATATTTATATATATTTGTGTGTGTGTGTGTGTATGTGTGTTTAAAGAGATTTATGTATATTTTAATCAAAAAAAGATTTGTCACTGATCATACAGCAGTCTGAACGAGGAAGACAAAAAGAGGATCAATGGTCAAAACACAATACATACAGTGAAAATTAAATAAGTAGAAAAAAAGAAGCATAAAATCCTGACTGCTAAATAATCCTTTCCCTAAATTATTTTGATTCACATGTAAATTGTTCGTAATTTATCCAAAAACTAGAATGTTTGTGGTTATGATTGGTATTTTCATTAATTTTTTATGCTTTATGCTAAATAAATTCTGGCTAATTATCTGTCTTTTGTGGAGTTTTTAATCTCAGGGTTTTTGCTTCTGAAGTCAAATTTTAGGTTTCATGCATTTTTGAAGAACCTTTTTTCCCTTGGGCGCTGCCTTCTTGGCACAACATGATGTGGATCCTGGTTGCTAGGGGTGTGACTTTCAGGGTCATGACTTTCAGTTGGTGAGAGGTTAAAAGGTTGTCTCGATGTCCATTTTATATCTGAGTTTTGCAGATAACAAGCCCATCTTCTTTTGCAAATTTCAATATTTTTACTTTCGATTTCCCAGTTTTTGAATCTTTTCCTTTTGTCCCTGACCTTTGATTTTTGCTCTTATTTTGGCTCTGTTGATAAAGCTGGTGACTCTAGGTTTTGAACTCAACTAGTTTTTTGACTTTGAGCATCTCCTAGCCCTTTTCATAAAAAAAAAAACAAATAAATAGTCTATCTTAAAGTCGGTAAACCAGCAGCACTGTAGTGTCGCTAAACCCAGACATATAATAATTACGTCTGTAGACAACCATGAGTGAATTTTGTTTAAAAGTAGATTGGAACAATTAGATGGCTTAGTGTCACATTTCTAAAACAAATCCAAGACCTCATGCAGGCTGCACACAAAGTAAGGGTGGGGATTTTCAAATTCAAAGATGAGAGGTGCTATCGTTAACCTGGTCTGATAGACAGCAAGCTTTTGATTATGATGAGCAGTTGAAAAGTCTCCTAATAAGACCCATATTAAACATATAAATGTATGTCATATGTGCAGAGAGCTAAAAATAGACATAACCTGTTGCAAACAAAAAACCTTTCTGTAACATCAGATTATACATTGTGTAGATACCACAAGGGCTGGACCGGCATTGAAGCCAGAAGAGGGGATGTTTCCTTACCTGGACGGGAGGCTCCTAGAAGGCAGGCATCTCAACCAGGGAAGAGAGAGGAACCAGACTTGGAAAAGATGGCCAGAACAGATGGGAGGACAACCCACTGGAAGTGGAAGAGTTTACTGGGGACTTTCTATTCCCCCCAGACGCCCTCCATGACGGCACCCATTCAAGAACCAGCAGGGGATGCTGGAAGATGTAGCCTTTCTATGGACCATGAGGGCCAAAGGGGGCACTGTAGAGAGATGCACTCCCCAATTTATGGAATTTACGTGTAATCCAGTAGTACTTCCATCGGGCAATAGCCCTAGCACCAGAACTCCCGGGTTCGTAATAAATGGGACTACACTACCTTATCGAGGCAAGTCAGAGCTGGGAGGACATGGAGCAACACTCAACTGGAGAAGGGCAGTGTGGTGGTGACAGAGAGAGAGAAACTGTGTTTGTATGTTTTTGTTACTTTGTAGAAGTGTGATTAATAAACCGTCCTCTATTTGATCCCGGGGCTCTTTGTGTGTTCATGTATGGGGTTTTGTGCTTGCTGATGCCCCTGGTTCCATCACAATTGGTATTTAAAGACATCAGTGGAGGATTGGTAATCGTGAATGATGCATTGCTGCAGGTGCTCTCTGTTGTTTTTCTTAGTGACAATAGCGTAGGAGTTGATGTGAGTTTGAAAGAATTGCCAGCTAGGTTTGTGAAAATATCAACTGTAAAATATGTTTTTGAAAGAAGTGGTGAGTCACGCTCCATCAAAAGGACTACTGTTAAGAGAGATGATAATAAAGAGCAACAGGAGTTGCAGATTTCAGTACTCAAAACACCAAGAAATCTGCAGACACCAGTAAAGTATGGAAAAGGCTGCACAGAACCCACCTTCTGACTGCACATTTAAACGAGTAACTGAAGGAAGTGAACATAGCTGTCTAATTGGAAATGTAAACATGCCATGACAAAAGAGCTGCAGCATTTTAACAAGTTCTATATCCATAGACCACAATGCTTATCTAAATTCTACTTGCTGTTGTTATGTCAGAGATGGAATAGTTAAAATGACAGTAAGTTATCACAGCAAATAGAATCACTTCTCAAATGCAGGGTCTACATATGTGTGTGTGTCTGCCTGTCTCCACTGTCTCAGCGCTCATTACAATGTACAAATTAATCTTTAAGCTTCAGTTACCTTGTAATACTGAGCTCCAAATTGGATAACAGCAATGTTAGCTTTTTATTTCTCTCAATGTCAACTCTTTTAATCATATTCTTTTGCTCTCTCCCTTAACCCCAGTGGTTTAGTTTAGTGCATGGACTGGAGAAACTGGTAGCAGGTGCTAGCACATTCCTAGTTGGGTATAATAGTAAACTTAGAAGTAAGCCTCAGTGACAAAACTTTTTGTTTCTTTGCTTTGCTTTGGGGAAAGCAGGAACAGAGATCTGATTGGTGCTATTTACTACCAATCAAGGTATAGCGCACCCTTAGTACTCCAATGATTTATGTTTTTGTTGGGGATTTGCGAGGAAGAGCCTGTTGGAGACAAGGCGTGGTGGGGGAGAGTATTGAACGAGTGTGTAAGAAAGAAACGTGGATGAAAAAGAGAGCTTGGCTTTGAAAAAAAAAAGGGACAGACAAATGAAGAGTCGAATGCCTACATAAAGTTGTTAAATAAAAAGGGAACGCAAATAAATCCTGCATTAAGACAAAGCTACAGCAAAACTGTGAGATTCCTGTGTTTCACCACGGAGGTAAATGAGAAGTGCGGCAAAAGTTTTGGAAGGACATCGTGAGTACATGTGAAGTTATGTACTGCATATGAGCTCCAACTAAGCGTGCCAACGATTTTTTATATATATATATGCATATATATTTATTGTTGATTTCTATGTGTGAACCCTATGCTGTAACTCAGACAAATTGAGTTAAGTTAAACTGCGATAATATCCCATGAGCGGTGTGTTTAAATAAATGTGTTTTATTATGTTTTTTTTTTTTTGTTGTTTCCTATCCATGATTGTGTGAAGTGCTTACATGGTGGTTGCATTCAAATAATTAATAAAAGGAGTGAGTGTTTACAAATCATTACTTTGAAATATTGTAACAATTAGGGATAAATATAATTGTTTCCCTGGACCCATTAGTTATCAAAATTTATTGGGAGGTGTTTAATGTGGATCCCACCAGTGAAATTTCATCCTATGTCATAGGTAACATAACAGTTCAATGGTGGGAGGGCTACACAGGTGTTTTAGGAAGAAGCCCTGTGGGGAGCCTTTGCAGGGCCAGACTTCACCACCATTCACTACAGATTTTTTAAAGGGTTGTCCCCATTCACATTGAGAATACATTTCTGGCCCCGCAAGAACCACAATGTCATTTAAACGTATTGGAAATCATGACATCACATGCAGCACTGCCCTCAAACTTGTGACCAGCAATTCACATCGTTACTACAAACAAAATTATTTAAAGCTACCTCAAAATGGTGCCTTGATAATGAAGCAGTAAAAAGCTAGCAAAAATGAAAATTATTTATAGAAAATTAAAAAAAAAGAATCTTCAAAAAGAAACTGAGATTCATACATTAACACCCTCCAATTTATTACATTGTAATGCTTAATCCCATTGAGATCTAACCAAGGTCAGGAGTAAAGTGGACTCAGGGGGCTTCTAAAGAGCAAAACAGCTTGGTGGGCCTGAGACTTTAGAGAACACTTCCTGAACAACAAGGCAATTGGTCTTGGGCTGGAAATGCTGAAAATGATTTAAAGTTTCCGCAGGCTAGTCACTCAAGGAGAGTCAAAAGCAAAGTTTGGGCAAGTGCTTACTAGATAAAGGAAGAAAGGGCAGGTAATACAAAGTGAAAGTGACAGGAGACAAAGACATTAGAAATAATGGTGCTTTAATGGCAGTTTATGGTTCTTCATAGAATCATTGCTTGACAAAGCACAATTTTATTCTGGGAAGTGTTCTTTGTATATGAAGCTGGTTCTTTGTGCTTTGAAAAACTTTCTAGTACATAGAAAAAAAATAAAATATTTAATGTATGGTTGGCTACGCAGGGTGCAGATTAAGAAAACCTGGAGTTAGCTGGTGTAATTGTGTGCAGCGAGAGTCCTATATAAATCATGACCCATTGGTCTTTCATAAATCTGTTACCATCTATTTGTGGGTATTCACTTTATGGAGTCTGTTACAGATCTGAATAATGGAATCTTCATGTGGATGGGTATTTAGGAAACCAAAAATGGTTCCCCTATGGCATTGCTCTGAAGAACGCCCTGGCGCCTTTATTTTTAAGAGTGAGTGGTTACTACATTAATGTAGAAATGGGCAAGTCGGCAGGGTCCGATACCATTCAGAGAGGCAGCAGGGTGATTTTAGTACTTTAATTTCTCTCTGTGTTTATTTTGGGGTCAATGGGGGGATTTGGACTTCTTGGCATTATTAAAAATAGAGCTAATAATTGCAGAATTGGTTGTAGACCATGAGCCACCTCGAGGTGGGGTCTCAATCCTGTAGTTTGACACAAAATATTTTTCTTTGCCATAAGATCTTCTTTTCACAAAAGAATAAGGACACCATGACTGACTATCAAAATATTTTGAACTGCCCATAATTTTGTAAATTAATTTTCAAGCAACTGCTGAAACAGTTTACATTCCTTCTAGTAAAGTCTAGGCTTTTTAATTAATAAAACATTTGTTTTCCAGGATCTCATCTGTTTTATCATGAAACTGGGAATTCCTTTGCTGGCAGCAATGGAGGCAGAACTTAAATGAAATAAATGGCTACAAAGAAGTAAGCAAGTAAAATGGATTTACATTGAGCAGAATGAACCACTGAAGAATCACCAGAGATTTTATCTTCTTTATTAAAACTGCTCCCTTGGGATTATTCATGAGTAATAATGAAGAGGAAGAATGACACAGACCTATATTTATTTAAGTTAGTAATGATATTAGATTTCCTGAAAGATAAGTACATATAATGTATTTTAACTTTTGCTAGTAAAATACAATTCTGATTTTCTGATAGCTTTAAGGAGAGGCACTATGACTCAGTGGTTAGTGTTACTGACCCACAGTTCCAAAGCCCTGAAGACTTTCTGTGGGAAATTTAAAGATTCTCGCCATATTTGCTTTCCTCTGGTAGTGTGGTTTCCTGCTACCTCCCACAAGTTAGTGTAATAATAATAATTCTTTGCATTTATATAGCGCTTTTCTCACTACTCAAAGCACTCAGCATTTGCTGGTTAAGGGTCTTGCTTAAGGGCCCAACAGAGCAGAGTCCCTTTTGGCATTTACAGGATTCGAACCGGCAACCTTCCAATTGCCAGTGCAGATCCCTTGCCTCAGAGCCACCACTCCGACTCCAACTGTAACTGTGTAACTGGCAACTGAAAATTGGCCTCACATATGTGAATGGGATCGTGTGTCAGTGTGCCCTATCATGGTCTGGAAGTCCATCCTGACAAAGTCACATGATGGACAGATGATATAATATTTTTGTGCTGCTGGAGGCGAAAATTTGCAGTCCACATGGGTAACAATTGACACAAGGTTCAGGAGATGAGAGGGGAAGCTAAGATCTGATATAAGAAAAAAGAAAGAAAATAAGAAATAATGCAAAACAAGTCCAAAAATGAAATCTATAGAATCAAACCCCCCAATGCACAACATTGAATGTTTTGTTTAATTAGATCTCTAAGTTATAGAAAATGAGCTTCTCTTTTTGATTTGGTGTCAAATGATATATAGGTAAATAATTTGATCTCTTTCAGCATTTAGTCAAAGGGCACACTTAATATCCTGTGGTCACTCTGAGCTTGTTACTGAGGAGCTATGCATTTCCCTAACTGCAGCAACCGTCTGATATGCCTGCCTCCATTGAGCTACCCGTCACATCAAACTGGTGAGTAGCCTCTCCCAGACGCTCCTGAATAATGGGATGATCTATCCTGCCATGGACAGCTGGTTGTTTTAGGACCCTCTGGTTAAGTGAGCTCTAAGAACTGGGATGTTCATGTGAGCCTGTGCTCCACTACTGGACCTTGCCTGAAATTAATGTCAAAATCAGTACTGATGTTTAAATTTGGATTTACTGTATTTCCAAATTCATTTTTCAGTATTATTAATTTGTTTCTGTTAATTTTGTTCAGTCCATTTATTATTTTGTTAACTTGTTCCAATAGTATTATTTTTGCTATTTGTCATTTATTTATTTTTTCTATGTGTGCGACTGTGTTCTGATATATTCCTTGTATTTTGTGGGTGGAATCCCAAAAGGAGGCACCATCCTTACCACACCACTAAGGGACCACAAGCCAGCCTTTAAAAGCAGGCTAGCAAAATGAGTTTCTTGTGTTTCATTAAATCCACATTGGAAGAGGGTTGTGCGAATATTGTTATTTGTTGTTTCTGATCATTTCTGTTTATTGAATTATTCTTTTAGATTTTGCTTTGGAACTCATTTATTCTGGAAAGCCATTTAGGCTACTTCTTTTTGCTGTTATTTTGGAGTCTTTTGCTATTTCTTTATGTTGTCAATAAATATTTTAAGTTATAAAGTTTTTTTTTGGGACATGTCTCTTCAAGAGTTTTAAGGTTCTCCTTCTAAATTTATTTATATTTTTTGATATTCTTGGTATATTTTATATGCTAGTTCTTGTTATTTGTGTCCTTGTACATGTTTAGCCACCATGGCAAGACCTATTTTTAGAGAGGCAAGTGAGTATTCTGGCCTGTTTTCTATAGATCTTTGTGAAGACTCCACCCATTTTGCTGGAATCACAACATAATGTGCATTTTATTCATTACTGCATTAGTTATTAAGTTTTGTCCAGGGGCCCAATATCACTGCAGGATTTTGTTCCAGTCAGTTTTATAATCAGTGTCATGCCAGCAAACCATCAAAAGATTTACAGGGCAAGCTGGAGAAAGAGTGAGATATACAATTACAATACAATACAATTTATTTTTGTATCACACAAGGAGTGGGCCCTGCCTCTTGACAGCCCCCCAGCCTTGACTCTCTAAGAAGACAAAGGAACAACTCCCAAAAAAAACCCCAGTAGGGAAAAAATGGAAGAAACCTTGGGAAAGGCAGTTCAAAGAGGGACCCCTTTCCAGGTAGGCTGGGTGTACAGTGGGTGTCAAAAAGAAGGGGCTCAATACAATACAATACACAGAACAGAACAAATCCTGCGGATATAGCGGGTCTGCGGCACTAAATGAATGGCCAGTTTTTAAATAAATAATCGCCGCAGTCACAGCTTAAGAAGGGGGCATGGTACTGTGGCCAGAGCGATTCCCGGGTGCGATAAGGGTGTGGGCGTTTCGGGACTGAAGTGCACAGGTGTGGGACCGCCCGTGTCTGTAATTGATGCCAGGAGCTGCTAATCGCCACACTTGTGCCAAGTCCCCACTATAAAAAAGAGAAGCATGAGTGCAGAAGGGAGAAAGAAAGAAAAGAGATGGACAAAGGTTAAGAAGGAGAGAAGAAGGCAGGAAGCTGTAAGAGGTAGTGAGCGAGCGAGAAAGCAAGCTTGCTGGTTGAGGCAGGCAGCTGTGTGGAGAGCTCCTGGAATGAGTGTTTGGCCGATACTCGGGAGCTGTAGGAAGTGGCCACTCCAGCTGATTGGTTTCTAGGACTTGGAGTGACCGGCAGTATGGAGGACTCGCCACGGAAGGCAGCGGGAGTTGAGGAGGCTTTGGAGGGTTAGCCTCAGCGTGAGCACCCTGGCCACTGGTGAACCCAAGTCTCAGTCCGGCAGGAGCTGTATGGAGCCAGGGGACAGAAGGCAGCTGGGCCAGAAGTAAGGTCAACTGCACCTACTGATAGGGCGACTCCCCTGTTGCAGGGCCCATATGGGAGAAACAGGGGAGCCGCTAGTTGTACAGAGAAGGCACCGGGTTTTTATAAAGGACCACTTCCAGCTTGTTGTTTTTAACCTTGTTTTAAAGGATTTATTTATTTTTGGATTTTAGACTCCACCTTTATTTAATTGTTTTTGTGGATCATTTATTTATTAACTTCTGTGGTGGGCTGGCGCCCTGCCCAGGGTTTGTTTCCTGCCTTGCACCCTGTGTTGGCTGGGATTGGTTCCCGCAGATCCCCGTGACCCTGTAGTTGGGATATAGTGGGTTGGATAATGGATGGATGGACGGATTTATTAACTTTGAATCAGAGCACTTTCTTTTTGGACACTGTTTGAGTATTTGTAATAAAAGCACTTGCAGACTTTTTACACCATCCCCTTGCTCCCATTGTGATTTGTCCTCATTGCACAGCTCATCCAGTTACATTACCGATGGTGTGGGGTTCAAGAGGCTCACAGAAGAGAGGTGGGAGCATGGAGCAGGATCCGCATCGTCACAAAGAGGCAAAAGACAAAAAGGTCAAAATCTGGAGATCATAAAGGACTGTAACAGTGTAGCCAAAGCTGGATAAAAAGAAGAAAGATCAATTTGAAAACAAGGAATTCTCAGGGAAGGTTATAACAAAGGTTTGTTTTCGGCAGTTCAAATAAAGACATGGTGAAATGGGTGACCTTTTAACCCCGTTGCTGCAATTACATTAGGGGACTCACCACCTAACTATGGGATAAGCTACTCAGGCAACAGGAGCAAAACTGTAGGGATCCTAAATACACACAAGATAGCCACCAGAACGAGTAAAATCCAAAATATAACAATCTGTGAGTCATTTTGTTTTTATTGATCCCTTTTTGTATATTTACATGTGCTCTGATAACCCTGTTATTCACAGAAACTCAGTTTCTAAAATGCCATATAAACCCATATTATGGTTAGAAAAGCCAAGATATTGGTCTCTGAGAAATCAGGCTAGTGTATGTAAATTTCTCTGTGTTTACTGCATATGCTCTCGTATAAGTCAGGTCTTGAAACCCAAAAAATCGATCATAAAATCAGACCCTGACTTATAGGCCCCTTCAAAAATGCGACACTTATATTTTTTTTTTAACATCATTTTGCATCCTCCAATCTCACATCAGTTTCTCAGACGCATCAAATTTTGTTGCAGCAGCGCAGTTACCAATTTCTTTTGCCACTTCAACAACTTTTAATTTAAAACCATATTTTCTTCTGATCAAACGCTCCATTGTAGATAAGGGATGTTCTTATGATAAAGGTGCACGAGGGTGTGAGATACAAAAAACAGAAGTCAGTGCAAACGTTGCTTCAGAATAGTTCAGGTATTACCATTTGGTCACGTAGGCACAATACATAGAAAAAAAAGGCATTGTGCTCCGTGGTTACTCTCTCAGGTGGGCATTAGCGTATCATAATTTCCTGGACCAATAGTGTGAGTTTTCCGCATTAAATTATACGGTAAAATCAAGTCCCAACTTATCCATGGGAGAACTTATCCACGAGTGTATATGGTATTTGGTCGTGTAAACCCTTAACCAGGTTACACTAAAGGTTTTCACTTTCTGTTGTCTGTCTGTTGCTCTCTGTTAGCCTCTGCATGTGATTGCACATGCTTCCAGAAGCCAAACAATGTATGCACCCACAAAGATCAATTACCTGAGGAAAGTGCCCAAGCAATCACATTATTACCTTCTCCTGATTGAAATAATTTGTCTCAGTATTTCAGAAACCACAAAATTTATGTTGCAAAGCTCAGAGGCACAACCTTAGGAGTAGTGCTGAAGGCAATGCATTAAAAGTAATGTGTGTTATGTAGTCTGATCATTCACTTTTTGTGAGTAACCTAATGCAATATTTTATTGTAGTAAAAACACCTGCATTACCTTTATCCCAGCAGCACTGGGTGTAAAGCAAGAAACAAACGTACCACTACGCCACTATGCAGAAAAGAGTGTGTAGTGGGCAATCTGGTAACAGATGCATATAAATAAAGTGTCAGTTTAGTTTTCATCTATATATATGTTGAAACAGTGTGATATTTTGACGCAGTGGTCAGTCTACATGCCATGAATCATCGATGGCTCAGGTTGGGGATAATAAAAGGGGATGAATGTGATTTACCTTACAGCACATGGAAAGCTAAACATATGTATTACAAACACAAGAAAATGATCATGTTTGGCTGTATTTCTGGTCTCTTTGATAGAGGTTCACATATGGGCTTTGTGACGGGCGGCCACAACCATTACCTGGCCGGGGCACAACTGTATGGAAGGACTGAGTGAGATAGCATCGGCAGGGCAATACCTTTCCTGGGACACTAGAGGGCAGCTCTCTTGTATGGCTGTGGCACCATGGATTCCCACAGGGTATGCTTGGAGTTGGTGTTGGGCACAGCCCTGTTGGGTTCCATGGGGTCTGCCAGGGGGAGCTGCAGAGCCCTACATTGGGCTCTCAGCACACCCGGGAGTGATTCCAGGTCTGATTAATGAGCCACCTGGAATACTCCTAGGACCAGATTAAAAAGAACCGCCTCACTCCATTCGGGGAGCCAGAGTCGGGTGGAGGTGGATTTATAATTTAACAACAAATGTTGGCCAGTCTAATGTGCAGCTTTTCATACTAATGAGGAAAAAGTAACACAAAAGTAACACACTGTTTGAAATGTACTGTATTACATTTTATAATAAGTAACTAAATAATAAATTTAGTTACTTTTTTGTAAGCAATGATAATTGTAACAAAGTGACATCATTCTCCAAACTGCTCCGGAGACACAGGCTCCCTTGCTTGCTTTTGTATTCTTAATGGCCAATAAGGATGTTTAACTCTTTTTTGGGAAATGTAATGACTTTGGGGTGTTTTAACAAGGGAGAATTCCAAAAGTGCACTTGCACATATAAACAGGATTTCTGCTTTAATCAGGTTACTTACCTTATCCCCATTTTGTGTGTGCATGTAAATACACACAGTGTTTAATTTAGCTGGTCTTTTCTTCTTTTCGTATTCTGCAATCACAGAAACACCATAGTAGGTGTACATTTATAAGATACAAGAAATACTTATATTTTTTCCAAAGATTTAAATTCTTAGCCTACTTTTGTTATCTACTCTCTATATATAAAATAAATGATTTTATGTGATGTTTTTACGTGACTTTTTTGTCACACTTTGGTATCATTCTGCTCAGAATTTATCGAACTTTAATGTGATGTTAGATTTTCAGATTCTTATTCTGTTTTGAAAATATAAACTAAAAAATATCAAGAACTCGAGACGAAACTTTGTGCCAACAGATTTAACCACTCCGGAAATAAAAGACAAAGAGCAGATGATAAAGACAGCTGCTGTACAGGCTTTTAAATGTTTGATGCGCCACGTGGGGTGTAGATCATGTGGCGCAGCAGCAATCCTGCAGCTGATTGAGCAAAGAGGAGGTAAAAAAAAACTGTATTTATTTCCCATTGTATCACCATTTAAGATGGGGTTTCGGAGGAGCGACCGCGTCTCCTTGGGGTGCGTTCAGCCCCCCATTTTCACAACACGAGAGGCAGAGACATAAATTGGCTGGTTTGTAGAGCAAGTAAAGGGAGTTGGCGAGTAAAGCGAGCTGGGGGTAAGCCCCCTAGTGTTTCTATTCATTCAGAAATAATTTCGCTTTTTTACTTTATCATATACAAAGTATAGGGAAAGTATTATAATCGTCCAAATATTCAATGTTGAGATTTTGAAGATTCAACATTTTAGACCTCCCTGACTTTCTTGTATACGAAGTATAGGGAAAGTATTGGAATACTCCAAAAATTCCATTTTGAGATTTTGATGAATCTCGATGTTTTAGACCTCCCTGAGTCCGAAAATACCATTTTTGGAATTATGTCTCTATGTCTGTCTGTCTGTCTCTGTGTATGTGCGTGTGTGTGTGTGTGTGTGTGTGCGTGTATGTGTGTGTGTGTGTGCATGTAAACTTTGAGTACGCTTTCACTTTGGTCAACCAAATTTGGCATACAAGTATTAGGTACAAAACGTAGATTTCAATCAAATTTTGGGCTATTTCCGTTAACCGGAAGCGGTACTTTACATTTTATTCATGCTGCTGCAGAGTCCGATTTATTCAACTTTTATAATAATTGTTCAATATATTATTAATTTGATTTGTTGATGGTGATGGTTCTTTAATGTACATAATATAAAAATATAATCATTGTCTTGCAATTTACTCTTTAAATATCCATGCCCATATCTGAGTATACTAGAAAGTCTATTTTTTCTCATTGAGTTTGTTCCCTTCATTGTATGCTAATAACAACAATTATGAGTGGAGACAACACCAGGGCAAAAACAGTGAATGTCAAATAGATATAGCTGTGTTACACCCATTAGAGTACTCATTAGTAGATTATGGCTTTAAGTGACAAAAACACCTAGAAAAGACAAACGAAAATCATTAGAACGAAAATCTTAAAAGTGAAGATTAAGAAACACAAAACTATCCCATGTAGCATATATAAATGCTTGCTACATTTCAATAAAATATTAAACCCAGTTTTGTAATTTCTGGATTGACACCCTAACAAAAAACTGGAAAATAAAAACTTACTTATTATTCCAATGGGAGTGAAATTAACAGTTTGGGAAGAAAACCAGCAGTCAAAGTGAGCTCAAAGGAGTGAACTTGTGAAAACTCTGCATTAAAGTATTGATTCATTTTTATTTTCAGTGTAGGTTCTGGAAATGCTTATGTACATTATATGATTTTTATATACTCAGTGTAACTGAAGAAAGTAAAAAGAGTACAGCAAAAAAATAAAAAATAAAGCAACTAACTAAGGTATACGTGTTGTTAAGCTCCTTATATAACCAAACATGTCTCATCCCAGTAGAGGGCAGGAAGACAACAAATCCTTTCATCATTTCACATCCATTTAAGTGTTGGAAGAAGTTCCTTCAAACTGATTAACTTTATTCTCTCAAAAATCACTTATCACAGAAATCAGCCTGTAAGTAGATACCTGTCTCTCTCTTCAGTCTCATTTTCCTAATTATGACAGTTTTCATTCTTAAGTGCCTTATTTTTATCTACTGTATGTGGCGATGGCAAAGAAGGGATGAAAGGTAGCGTATACTCTCACGCCGAGACAATTTTCTGAAAATGTAAAAAAAAAAAAAAGTTACCTTCCGAAAACTTTTAGCTTTGTCCTTCTCTTAAAGAATATTTTAAGCTTTTGCATTTTTACAAACATATGTAGTTCTGAAATAAAGAATTAAATAGGTTCATTTTATATACATTATATATATTCAAACAGCAATCATATTGCTTCACACAGAAATATACTATTCATGCATGCGTTTGCCTAATACCTTCAATTAAAGAGTACTTAGACTTTGCCTTAGAGTTCAAGTTAGTGACAAAAATGACACTAGGTAACAAAAGAGTAAATAAGCTGTACATTTCACATAAATATCACATTTCAGAAATATAGCCAGTTTATTAGGTTTAAACACAGCAAGTGTGCTGCTTTAGTGCAAAAAAGGGACAATGCTTTTGAAAAAGATAAAATTGTACTTTTGACTTGTTTGTAAATAATATAAAGTTGACAATTTGAACTTGCGGAGCACTGCAAGCCAGCAATGGAGTTCTTCTCTTTGTTATGCTTTTCATTTATGTAAATGTCTTGTTAAACAACAGAACTCAGCCTGATAGACAACTTCAGAATACAGTGGGAGAACAGTGTAAACTGTTGTAATGAAAAGAGAACATAAAGATAAAGATTTGGGGATCCACCCTGTATATCGTAGAAAGTAGTTGAGGGTGAAGAGCTGCGTGATACTCTGCCGAGTAACCAACTGGGACTGAGTCACCAAAGAGGCCTGAGTGCAGAGCAAAGGTGGTAGGTTTTTATAGCTGAGGGGAAGGAAAAGGCGGGTCGGCTGGAGGGAAAAACGGAAGTGAGGTCTTCGGAGGACGTGGTCTGAAGCTGGAAGAGGAAGAGGACTAGATCTTACTGCTCCTGTAAGGATGGGAGAAGAGGCATTAGTACACCTGATTAGCCCCCTATACCGGAGTTTTAGCATTTGCCAGACTGCCCTGCTGCCTTCCATGCACGCGTGTGTGAGTGACACTGTGTAATGTGACAGTGTTTACAGAAAGAAACACCCTGAAACCTCAAAAACAATCTCTGCTCTTTTTTAACTCTTCCCATCACACTTATCTCATTAGTAAGTAATGTACCTATTAACGTATTTCAGTTAGACAGAATAAAGAAAAAAAAACTTTTCCTCCTCCTCAGAATTGTATAGTAATCTTCACTGCCTTACAAACATAGCCAACAGACTGTTGAATTTCTGTTGAAAACAGCTCTCTGGTGATGCTGTAGTTCACATGTGAGCTTTGCGGCATTTGGATGCTACTTATTTTCAGGATGAGTGGAGTTTGCATGTTCTGTTTGTCTTTACAGTCAAAACGCATGTTGTTACGTTGAGGGGCTGCTCTACACTGGCTTAGTGTGTATAAATATGCTCTGAGATGGACTTCTGCTCCATCCAGAATTGGTTCCTACCTTGTCTCCACTGGTGCTGGAATAAAATCAATTAGAAACTTCTTCAGAAAAAAAGCCAGATGTTAAGTTGACAATACTGGGAAGTTGTCTCCTATAAAAATATTCATTCATTTTCTAAACCTGCCTATTCCAGTATAGGGATTTGGAGAGCTGGGGCATCATTTATAAAGCTTGCATACGCACAAAAAGAGGTTCAAAATGTGTGTACACATCTTCTCATGCAAATGCCAGGATTTATAAAAGAAAACTTGATGCAAACATTTCTGTATATTTATGGCAACTCTGACCCATGTCTACGCAATAGCTCAGAGAAACTGAGAAATGGTGACACCCTTTATTAAAGCAGGGAAATGCAGTCAAACCATATAAATGATGACTCCTGTGCATAATAATTCAATAATGTATGTTGTTGTGACAAATGCCATATATTACACCTGCAACGTGATAAATATATACTATTTTACTTCGATTTTGAAAGGGCCAATACTACGTATTTGCACTGAAGATATTTTTTTGTTTTATCGTCAGTTTATATTGACTACCTGAATACCCTGGGTAATCAAAGCACTTTAATGCACTCATATTAATGAATGAAGCTGCTTTTGTAAACCATAAGCAATTAGATTCCATTAACGCATAAGTCTTCCAAGAAGTAACTTACAAACATCATGTCTCAATGTCCTGGGTCAACCTGCAATTCATTTATTTTGAGGCAAAGTAGCTTTGAAAGGCATGGTGGTGCTGTACATGGTGGCGGGCTTGTTGGTAAAGTAACTGGCTGAACCCTCAGTGTTTCATATAGCGGGTACTATTCACTGTAACATCAATCACGTCATTACATGTGTCAGGTGACAGAGGCTACCCACTCAGACCACGGTGCCTTACACCATTCCCACTACCCCCAGAGCACAGAGGAGCGGCGCTACAATGCCGCACATGATCTCGTGCACTCAGTTGCAGAACATAACCAGATACCCTTGAATGAAGGTGGCGGGGTCTCAATGCATCAAGAGGGAGAGGCTACGTTACCAATCAATGAGGTTCTGCTGGATTGTGATTGTTTATGCATGAGGCTGATTAGCATGCTCCATAAATGGGTGTTTCAGGGCGGTGTTTGAAGCGTTTTAATGTACATATATTTACAAGGTGATTGTGATTTATTAGCGGCAAATTGTGTGCAGATGTGTGTATGTCAGGCTTTTCAAATCTATTTTTTTTTTTTGGTGTGAGCATATTTTCATACTCAAATCCACACAAAATTTCAATAAAACAGGCACCAGGTGTCTTTCCAGTCAGAATTAGGCAAAAAAGATTAACAGTTTAGGATGATATATTAGGAAATCACTGTATCCCTGTCTTAGGTGTCTTTGCATATATAGCGAGAAGCACCTATTGTGGTAGCTCTGTCTGTCTGTCATCTTATGAAACACCTTGGGTCTCCATTGGTTGATCTTGTTGAAGTTTAGCATACTATTTCTTCAGTGAAAAATGTCAAGACAATTTATTATTCATTGAGATATCTCAAACAGATTGCAAAATGTTTTGAAATTTGAAAATCTCCCATTTGAAAGGAACGGTAAATCTGTAAACTCATCTAACTTAAAAGAGAGAAACACTCTGTGCAAATTCATCTCCAAAGTTAATGTTTCAGTTTTACATTAGCAGCATCTACATCAGCTTGTATGCTTTGTAAAATGTTATCTTTTACTCATCTGAGCTATTGAGCCAACCCACACCTATTCAGGTAGCATTTATAACTACCTAACATTGTAAAGTACTGGTAAAAAACACATATTTAATGTAGTCTAACACATGTAATTAAATTCTATAATCACTGCTTTTTAATTTAAGTCATGGTTGCAAAAATATTTAATAAACAAAAATTGACTCTTGGATGAAATTAATAAAAAATAATGTAAAATACTCCAGCTTTCATTTTGCAGACTGAACTTAAATGTTATGCCATTTATACATCTTCTATCTTGTTTTAATTTATTACAGTAAGATTTAAGTTGATATGCAAAGTGTTCCACTTCTAAAATGATCTTTTTCATTAAAATTATTTAGTTTTTATGGCTGTGGTGAGAGAAGACATGCAGGTGAGCTCCCTAATGGGAGCAACCAAAAGAAAAAGTTTAAAATTATTTCGTTTTTACTTAAACTACAATCCCCATCTGCATATTCCTCCTGCGTGTTTAAGTTTTCTGCTTTTTCTTTCATATCCCCAAAGACATGCGGTTCAAGCTAATTGGCAGTTCTCAGTTGGCATTGCCCTTGGGTGAGTGTTTGTTAATGGCTGAGCAGGCCTGGATTGGCACCCGGTCTCGGGTTGGTTCCTGTAGGCTCGGCTTCCCAGTGACCTTGAAATGGATCAAGTGCATTTCAGAATGGTATATTTTGTTTAATTACAATCCTCACTTGCACAGGTAAACTTAAAAAGTAATGAATGGATGGAACTTTTTCTTAGTAACCAAAAACCCTAATCCTCAAATTATTCACCTTTATTCTTTGCATGGACAGAGGATTTCTTGTTTTCTGATTGCCACCTGTATTAGCAATAACCGTTGCCTACTTTTGAGGTCTGTGCGCATCAGATATTTGGTTTTTCACAACCCTTTAATTTGTCCCTCATGTTCTACACCTTTAGCTTGGTTTTTCTATAGTAAAACTTGAACTTGCCTTGTAATGTTTTGATTGTGCGTGTACAACTTTAAATGTGTCTAATTCCGGGTCAGTTTTCTAACTTGCTCCAAGAAATCCTTTGCCCTTGAGAAAACAAATCCACTATCACTGACCACACAACGCCCTAAGAATTAACTTAGTTGCTGAAAGTTTGACACAGTGAATAAAATATTTCTACAGGCTTTAGAAATAACAATTCCATCCATCCATCCCTCCATTATCCAACCCGTTATTTTCTAACACAGTGTCACGGGGGTCTGCTGGAGCTAATCCTAGCCAAAACAGGGCGCAAGGCAGGGACAAATCCCGGGCAGGGCACACACACACCAAGCACACACTAGGGACAAGTTAGGATCTCCAATGCACCTAACCTGCATGTCTTTGGACTGTGGGAGGAAACCGGAGCGCCCGGAGGAAACCCACGCAGACACGGGGAGAACATGCAAACTCCATGCAGGGAGGACCCAGGAAGCGAACCCGGGTCTCCTAACTGCGAGGCAGCAGTGCTACCACTGCAGAAAAAACAATTCATAAAAATAAAAACAAAAACTAAAATATTTATCTAACTGTGCTTAATATGGAGAGATCAGCTTTTAAAGACGGAACCCTTGGATCTCCTAATTATTTTACTAGCAACGTCCTAAACTTTGGACTAACCAATTCAAATAACTGTTTTCATTTTATCTCAGAATAATGTGCTACTGCCTTTACCTCTGCTATTTTCGAAGCTGAAAAACATACATGCATGCTGAAGTTCTACATCTGTATATTTTAATTTTTGTTATTCGGACACCTGGCACTCACTAGTGTGTAGCAGCTCTGACAACATCTGGTGAGACAGCTGATAGGACATGCATAGCAAATTAACATTCAGTGGGTTGCAGAACTGAAATGGCATACTAGGGTGGTTAAAAAAAAAACATTTTTCAAGGCAACTTTTTTTTTCCTAGGACATATTGCATAACTAAACAAAGTTTACTAATGTGAGGAAAGTGTCCAGTGGCAATTTTTGCTTTGCTTGTAGGTAATTGATCTAATTTATTCCTCCAGTAATTACACTGAAAACAGCAGGTTATGCATTTCTGTATTGCTGGACAGATTTTGTCAGACTTGAAGTATGGTATGTGTGTCTTCTTGGAGAATATGAGAGACATATGGTGCTGTAACCACAAGATGATATTGAATAAATCAGCTAACCAAAAAAGTCATCATTTATTTGAGTGCGTCATAAGTGGTTTCAACAAAAATAGTCCAGCATAATTTTTTTACTCTTGACATTTATAACATTTCTTCATTACTCATAAGATACTATATTACAAATGACTGAAAAAATAAACATCTTAAAAGAAAAATATCTAAAACATCTTCTTCAATGAGTGGCGCAGTGGTAGCGCTGCTGCCTCGCAGTTAGAAGACCCGGGTTCACTTCCTGAGTCCTCCCTACGTGGAGTTTGCATGTTCTCCCCATGTCTGCGTGGGTTTCCTCTGGTTTTCTCCCACAGTCCAAAGACATGCAGGTTAGGTGGATTGGCGATCCTAACTTGTCCCTAGTGTGTGCTTGGTGTGTGGGTGTGTGTGTGCCCTGCAGTGGGCTGGCTGGGCCTGGGGTTTGTTTCCTGCCTTGCACCCTATGTTGGCTGGGATTGGATCCAGCAGACCCCCATGACCCTGTAGTTAGGATGTAGAGGGTTGGATAATGGATGGACATCTTCTTCAAAGAAATATATTGTAGCTCAGTTAATTTTACCAAATCTAGATACGTTAAGATTAGACATACATGTATATACAGTATATGGCTCAGTGGAAAAATGGTTAACACTCACGTATCCAGGAGCCGGGGTTTGAATGTCTATCTGAAATTTTTAAATTCTTCCCATGGCTGCATGGTTTTTCCTATGGGTTCTCCAGTTTTTCTCCCCTGTGCACGTTAAATAAATTGGTGAACCTAAATTATACGTGTGTAAGTGTATGCAGAGTGGGCCCTGCAAGACTAGTGCCCCATTTAGTCACCCAATTTTACTAAAATGTACTCTGGTCAGCCACAGCCCTTAACTGGACTGTTTTCTTGTCAACAATCCGATGGTGACCCTATCTTTGTTTTACGACTTTTTACCTGAGTATCTCCAAACCTTTGCCCCTTTTGCATTTAAGTAACATTTACAAATTTGATGCAGAGATCTAACCGCATGGTTACCGTCAGGATAAACTAGAGTTGACTGCATCTATGACTCTCTTACCTCTACACCCCAGGCAGTTTATTAGAAAGTGTTTGAGGTGAAAGTGGGTTCAAAAGTTTATCCATTCAATATAGAAAAAGCTTCTCTAAACTGTAGTTCTTAATGTGCCAAAAGAAGAAGTGAAGCAAATGGATAACTGTGCAACCTGGATGGACAGCAGCTCTTCTTTCTGAAAGTCTCGATACCCTAACATGGCTCTTTCATTCTTGCGTAGTGTTTCTGAAGAGACAGGTCTTTGGTCTCTGGATGTAATCAATGGAAGGAGAGAAAGGCAGAGGGAGAAATCCTTTCAGATCATTCAGTATATCTATGTTGGTTATTGTGCTTCCTTACCAAACCTCTTGGACCAATGGGGCTTTGTAGTGTAGGAGATAACTCCCTTCATGTATGCCTCGTGCTTTTGAGACAATCCCGATCATGTACAACCTATATTCCTTATACCAATCCATGTTCTACGTACTCGTGGCCAGGGACTAGAGCAAAATTTGTGAAGGGGTTTCCAATTTGTAGACTACTTACATTGTCCAACATTACTAAATGTCATGCATATTGAACATTGTGAGCATACAGTTTGATGACTTAACATGTGGATTTTGCAGCATGAGTGATGTTTGTCCACTAAAACATATTATTTTCTTAGTCATTACAAACTATATGGGGTAAGTAATATATAATGATTTGTGAGTGAAGTCTTTCTTTAAGCATAAGCAACTTGAATAATAATTACTGTGTTCAGGGCCGGACTGGGAAGCTTATTCAGGACAGGAATACAAAGTCTTAACCCAGGCCACACAACATACATCAGTTTTCTTGTATAGGCACAGATTAAAAAAAACCAACAAACACCATTTTGTCTTGGAATTTTTAATGATTAAGGAGACAGTAGATTCAGCTTTTACACTTAAATATTAGTCTCAAGACAACCTCTGATAAAGTGTGGAACAACACTTCATAAATGTAAACACTTCATAAATAAATAAACCATGTAGTTCTATAACATTTATATCAAAAGCACTGAACTACAAAAAGTAGCTGTCAGTGAAATCCACAGTGCATGGAGATTCTGTTTGCAGTTTCAACTGTGAGTCTGGAATCTCCACAGCCGAGCTGCTGGCAGTGTCTGGATGGAAATGCTGAATACTCTTCCACGAAGTTTGAAGTGTTGGCCAAAAAAGACCACTTTGAATTTCTTCAATAGACAAAAGACTCAAAAAATGTTTTGGTGCCACAGAATTCTGTCAAGCATGTTTTAAAGAATGCACTTAGTAAAGAAAAAACTATGAAACATTTTGTGTAGCCTATTCAGTCACTCTCTCGTCATAGTGCTAAGGTTTAACTGTCAGAGCATGAGAGACGCACCTTAAAGATATTTAAAATAAAGTAAAAACAAGACACGTTCATTAACAAACTTATCATGAAATAAAGAACAACAGGTACATTAAGAAACACAAATCATTACACTCACATACATGTTTCATTAATAAAAAAATAGAATAAAACGTTTTGTGTACCCTATTCAGTCACTCTGATGGAATAAGGAAAAAAAAAAAACGTTAAAAATGTGATCCCATGCATTAAAATCTGAAACAAAAATAAAATAAAATAAATACACAGTAACAAATACCAAAGCCCATACAACATCCAAATATAATTCAAAGTATATTATAAACTTTTAAACAATCTTCATATATAACTTTAATCACAAAAGCACCAGACGTACGCACCTCCAATTATAGCACAAGACTTGAACAAAAACAAGAAACCATCCAACCAGAAAAAGAACCCTGCAATGTTAAACCAAAAGGATTTGTGCCCAATATAGAGCAATAACGCCTGCTCATTTTCCAGTATAATAACATTTTAATAGCATTATAATATAAAATTTCACCATTAGTTTTTTTCACTGGCTGCTCTGAATGCCAAGCCAGGCCAGGCAGCAGGCCACTGGGAAAGCTTCCGCTGAATGTAAACGTCAGTCCGGCTCTGATTGTGTTAATTGACAAATAAAATAGATTTTCTAGCTTTACTACCACTCCTTTGTTGATGTGTTACGAGTATTAAACTGTCCAAAAGAAAAATGGGCTGGTAGGAAACAATAAAACCTTCTTTAATTTTTAGAAAGTTGTTTATTGAATAAGAAAAAAAGAAAAAAAGTAGTTTTATTTCGAAGGTGTGCACATGATCAAACTGAAAATATAAGAAAATATAATATATAATTTATAAAATTTAATTTATATAAAATATATAAAAGAAAATTAATTTACTTACCCCTACTTAATCTAACTTCAAGGGTGTGGAAAGCATTTGGTGCGATGCATTAATCAATGGTGGTGCATCAGTTCATTAAATCCTTATGATGTGAACAAAATCCAAAAAGCCTTAAAATTAAAATGAAAATGTAACTGGTTTAGGATTTATTCTTAGTTTCTTTGAAAATATTCCTATTCAAAATAAATAAATAAATACATGGATAAATAAGTAAAATCCATAGCTCTATAGTGTTCTTTTTTCTCAAATATGTTGCAGTTTTAAAATTATTTATGGTTTGGATTGAGTAAAATCATTAAGCTTGAATATTTAATTAGGCATTGTACAAGTAGAACAATAATTAGAATGACAGTGTTGTCTTTGCAGAGTTCAGAGTGAAGAACATAAAGGGAACTATAAAGAGTCCTATAAAAAATAAATTGGTCTTTGTTGGTGTGTATATATGAGTATATGAGAATATAGGTGCGACAGATAGGGGGCGCTATCACTCCCTTGAACCCTCAGATCAGTCGCCAGACACCAGGTAAAAGTCCAATAATTGTCTTTATTATTAAATAACAGTGCACAAAGCACCCTCCTCTCCACAATAATCATAAATCAACTCACCATACACTAATCAATAAATCCACCACTCCCAGACGCGTTGCCACTCTTCCACCCAGCTCAGCTCGACGTCTGGGATCTCCCACAGTCCTTTTATATTTCTTGACCTGGAAGTGTTTCCGATCCGTCAGTCCATGTGACCTCCTATCACTTCCGGGTCAGATCAAAAAATCCTCTTCTTCATCCCGGAAGTACGTCATTCCTCCTGTCGCTGTGACTAAGACGTACTTCCGGGTTATAGGGTGCGTAAGAGTCTCTGGGCCTCCCTGCAGCGTCCTCTGTTGGCCCCTGTAGTATCCAGCAGGGCTGTGGATGAAAACTCCATTGTCCATAATTCCCTGCTGGCATTCGGGGCATCTCCACGCTGCAGGGAGGGCTCCACCTGGCGGCCTGGCGGTATTGGCCGGGATGACTGGCCAGCCATAGTCCACATAGGTTAATATGTTCTTAGACTTGATGATGCTATGATAAGTCGTTCACAAAAATGTAAAAATATATATATATATATATATATATATATATCTATACTAATAAACGGCAAAGCCCTCACTCACTCACTCACTCACTCACTCACTCACTCACTCACTCACTCACTCACTGACTGACTGACTGACTGACTGACTGACTGACTGACTCATCACTAATTCTCCAACTTCCCGTGTAGGTAGAAGGCTGAAATTTGGCAGGCTTATTCCTTACAGCTTCCTTACAAAAGTTGGGCAGGTTTCATTTCGAAATTCTACGCGTAATGGTCATAACTGGAAGGTATTTTTCTCCATTTACTGTAATGGAGTTGAGCTTGACCGCCGTGGGGGCGGAGTTTCGTGTGACATCATTACGCCGCCCACGTAATCACGTGAACTGACTGTCAACGCACTATGTAGAAAACCAGGAAGAGCTCCAAAATACGCTGAACAAAACATGCATTATATAATTGAGAAGGCAGCGAAACATTAAGAAGCGAGCGAGTGACATACTACCATATTCATCAGTACAGCTACTTCGGAAACAAAGCGAGGTATAAACCTAAACTTTAAATTAACTTAATAGACAGGCTGCCGCTGGTGCTTTTCGTGCCCACGGGTAATGCGGGATACAAGTTTAATGAGAGGACGCAGGATATAAACGAGAGTTTTGATCACTTTGTAACTAAGTTAAAATTGCAGGTGAAGGGGTGTGCTTATGCAAATTCCGAGAGACTGTGTTTGTGGGGGATTGACAGTTAAGGCGGGTGGGGGAGTCACGTCATCATCTCCCCTCCCATTTACCTCATTTCGCTCTGAGCTGAGCTCCGCGGCTAACGCCGTCTTCCGAAGCAACTTCGTCACACTGCCACCAAATACAGAGAAATCCACAAGTTAATACACACTCTGTCTCTAGACTTTCTCCACACTGAATCCTCCAGGCACTACTTACAAAAGGTTACATTGACAATCGTGTTACGTTATTTTTAAAATGTTTAATTTTCTTAGCACAAGCACAGCTGAGAAGCTTCGATGCATGTGCTCCATAACGCGTTAAAAAATAATGCATTTAATCACACTTTGCATTACAATCAAAGGGGAACTTTTGTCAATGCATGATTTCCTGGTACACCGATAACATTGATCAGCGCATCCCAATTCATTTTAGCCTCGCACCACCTTGGTTTGAGAAGAAGTATGAAAA
>JANRMT010062822.1:32723152-32818018 GCA_026402145.1 Polypterus bichir lapradei | reverse complement strand
GCTGAAGCGATCTTGGGTGCTGCAACAGGACAATGACCCAAAACACACCAGCAAATCCACCTCTGAATGGCTGAAGAAAAGCAAAATGAAGACTTTGGAGTGGCCTAGTCAAAGTCCTGACCTGAATCCAATTGAGATGCTATGGCATGACCTTAAAAAGGCGGTTCATGCTAGAAAACCCTCAAATAAAGCTGAATTACAACAATTCTGCAAAGATGAGTGGGCCAAAATTCCTCCAGAGCGCTGTAAAAGACTCATTGCAAGTTATCGCAAATGCTTGATTTCAGTTATTGCTGCTAAGGGTGGCCCAACCAGTTATTAGGTTCAGGGGGCAATTACTTTTTCACACAGGGCCATGTAGGTTTGGATTTTTTTTCTCCCTAAATAATAAAAACCATCATTTAAAAACTGCATTTTGTGTTTACTTGTGTTATATTTGACTAATGGTTAAATGTGTTTGATGATCAGAAACATTTTGTGTGACAAACATGCAAAAGAATAAGAAATCAGGAAGGGGGCAAATAGTTTTTCACACCACTGTATTTGTTATTAATTTAAACCTGTTTGCAGAGATTTGCATTCAGTTTGACATTAAAGAATATTTTTTCATAGATCAGTGTCATAAAAGCCAAATTAAATCCACTCAGATGAAGTGTTGTTCAACAATAAAAAATGAAAACTTCCAGGTGATTGAAGACTTTATATTAGCACTGATTTCTTAAATAATAAAGGCAGTTGTTTAAAAGTAAAAAAATAATATCCATAAAAAGAAGTCATTAAAAGCCTCGAAAGAGTCCCGCATTCATGACACAAATAAAACACGAGCTGTTGTTAACTTAGTCTGCTCCATAACATGAAGTTGAAGCTCACACATCGCCAACTCTGGCGTCCCAGGTGCCCTACATATTAAAGAAAATTTTACACTTTCTGAATATACATTATAAAAACTCAATTTAAACTTGCTTGTACTCATCCAGAAAATAAGTAATCTAAGCACTAAATAAATTAAGAAATCCGTCATCTTTGCAAGATCTAAATCCAAACTTTCTTTCAAACATGAGGGTCACCCACAAAGAACAGAGTGAAATGCCAATGTCACCGACAATCCCCCAAATTATTCCAAACAGATAACATAATTATTGTTAAATCTTTGTAGAAAATCAAATTCCGAGGACTGAATTACATAAGAATTGATAATTAAACTAAAACTCTAATGACAGAATAATTCAAAAGGGAGAACTAAAAATGAACATGCAGTCATCCATTTTCCAAACCCGCTTTATCCAGAGTAGGGTAACGGGGAAGCAGGAAACTATCCCAGTAAGCATAGGGCGCAAGGCAGAAACAACCCCTGGAAATTAATGAACTAAATTATTAATTTAACAAAATGCCAGAAGTAAAACAATACCATAACTCCGAATTCCAAAACTCTATCACCAGTACCATTCATTACAAAACATCTGGAAAATTTAGAATCAGGAATTTAATGCTGTATCAGTGCATTCACCCGTTATGTAGAGTAATGTAAACTAATAGATCTAGAGTCTAAATTTTGCAGTGTTGCTTCTTTGAATGAGGCACAATTATCAGGGAATTTCTATCTTCACTTCTTCTTCATCCTCTTCATCTTTTCCCACTTCTCTGTGGGATTAATGCGCTTGATCAACCTCCACTATACAGCTCGGTCTGGCACCTCACTCTCATGTCAAGCCCTTTTCTTTCAGAACTTCTTTTGCTCAATCCACCTACCTCTGCTTTGGCCTCCCTCGCTCCCACATACTCATCGTCTCCCCTCATCATATGTCCATACCACTTCAATCTACTTTCCTATACTTTCTTAGATATCTCTCCAACTTTTGTTATACAGCTGGTTGTCTCCTTTGTTATTCTGTTCTTTGTTGTAACTCCACACATCTATGTCAATATTCTCTTTTCTGCCACATCTAACTTTTTCTCATGTGCTCCCTATACTGCCCATATCTCAGCTCCATACATCATTGCTATTCTTACCACTGTCTTAAAAACCTTACCTTTAACATTCACTTTAATTATTCATTCATGCAATAACCCTAAAACATTCTTCCAGTTGTCCTATCCACACTACACTCTATGAGGTATTTATTTAGTTTTCAGGCTACCACCAATCCTAGATATTTAAACATATCCATTGTTTTCAATGGCTGTCCCTTTAGGCAAACTTCTGAATCCTGATCCTCATTAAACCTCAGATATTCTGTCTTCTTCCTATTTATCTTCAGTCCTCCATCTTCAAAAAGACCTTCTCCCTTCTTCCAACTTCCTCTCCACTTCCTCTTTTGTGGTACTACACAACACAACACAGCCTGCACCAGCCACTACTTCACTAAGTAATGAGAAGTCAAGCAAAGTGACACCTTTTATTGGCTAACTAAAAAAATTACAATATGCAAGCTTTTGAGGCAACTCACGCTCCTTCTTCAGGCAGGATGTAAATGATTGCCTCGAAAGCTTGCATATTGTAATTTTTTTAGTTAGCCAATAAAAGGTGTCATTTTGCTTGACTTCTCACTACATTTATAATGGCTAACACGGTAACCTTTCACTAAGTAAAAAAATCAAAGAAACAAAAGGGAATGGCAGGAATTTGGTTAGTCAATAGCTCATTGCTAGAATTTCACCTTAAGCATCATTGACTGCTTTGTACTGCCAGGGAAGTGAGCAGTGAAGATTTTGCACACAGATCAGGAAATGAACATAGCCAAGTCAAAGACCAGAAAGCACTAAATCTGTTGCCAAACCCAAAACACTAAACAAGAGTCACAATAAAAATGGAATGGTAATACTTTCAAAAGCAATATGACAAAATAAAACACACATGAAACTGCTAATTTTTTCTCTAAATCTCACATAACAAGGAATCTGTTGCATTGGCATTTAAAGCATTGCATCAAGTCCCAAAAACACATTCCTTGGCAACTATGAGTTGCATCTTGAAGACAGGTCCCTAGAAATAATGGTGCCCACAAAAAAAAAAACAACTTGGTGTTGTAGTACGGTATAGAAATAAAAATAGTGCCATATATAGTCACGTATAAGTCACCAGTTATAGATAGTCACCATTTATTGTGGTTTGGTAACACAATTTAATGTTGTTTAATGTCAAAATGTGTTTAAATTAAAATAAAATTTTTATATAGAAAAGACGTCCTGTATATATTCGCGTATAAGTCAGGTCTTGAAACTCAAAAAATCAATCATAAAATCAGACCTCAACTTATACACCCGTTCAAAAATGCGACACTTACAGTACATTTTTTTTTTACATCTTCTTGCCTCCTCCAGTCTCTCCTCAGTTTCTCAGATGCATCGAATTTTGTTGCAGCAGTGCAGTTACCATTTTCTTTTGCTACTTCAACATCATATAATTTAAAACCAGCTTCATATTTTCTACTGATCGAATGCTCCATCGTAGATAAGGGATGCTCTTATGATAAAAGTGTATGAGGGTGTGAGATACAAAAAACACAAATCAGTGCAAACATTGCTTTGGAATGGTTCTGGTACTACCATGTGGTTACGTAGGCACAATACATAAGAAAAAAAGACAGTGTGCTCCGTGGTTACTCTCTCAGGTGAGCGTTAGCATATCATAATCTCTTGGACCAATAACATGTTTTCCACATTCAACTTATACGACCGACATTTTAAAATACCAGAAATGATATGCTAAAATGAAGACCTGACTTATCCACGAGTATATATGGTAATTAAAATATACACTTTATTCCAGAGGCAATAAACGGACAAAGGACAAAGCAATAAATGTTCCATGATATTCAAAACTCCACAGTCTGTGCAGGGATTCAATTATACATTTTGTGTCTTTCTCACTCATAATACTCTTTGTGTCTTTTTTCCAATTTTAGGTAATACAGAAAAGTTGGTGACATAACCAGTTTCCAAGTTTTTGATCAAAGCAATGTAAGATGTTTGTCTTGCAGTTGAAACAGTCTATAGCAGAAGCAAGCAAGAAGAAGGTTAAGGAACAAGCAGAGGTGTCAATGCTGGGAACATCAAAACCAAAAGGTTAAACAAAATTTGTCATTTGAAATTGGAATACAAATGGACCTGCAATGACAGATCCTTAGCTCTAGCTGCACTAATAAAAGGTTAACTACTGACATGCAAAGCTTGGGTGCACATATTGACATGCTGCTATAAGTTATGGGGCTGTGGTCATCAACAGAAGTCATTGGTATAAACAATATTTCTGAAGTTATGCAATGGAGGTGTCCACCGTAAAAAACAAAAAAATTTAAATTGTGCCTTGATGACATAAGAAACATAAGGATAACATTTTAAAATAGTAAAAAGTATGCAATGAAAAGGAACAAAATTGGGCCAGGGTGAGGACACCAATACCAAAGTTCATAACAGATATGGAACACTTTGGGTCAAGAACAAGGAGACAGCTCATCAACACTCATTGGTATAACAATAATGATTCTTTAATGGCATTTTATGGTTCTTTATTGGGTGGTGTGGTTCCTCATAAGGCGATTACTTGACAAAGAACCATTCCATACTGTGAAGGGTTCTCAGCATATGAAGTTGGTTCCTTGTGCTTTGAAAAACATCCTCAAATGTTGAAAAGTAAACTGATATCTTTACTGTATGAGTGGCTACCTAGCAAGACAGTAATAGATTAAGAAAACCTCGACTTAGTCTGTGTGACTGGACATTTGCAGGAAGAGTCCTTTTAAAATCGTGACTTATTGGTATTTCTTAAGTCTGTTATCGTCTATTCATGGTTATTCACAGTACGGGGTGTATTATGGACCTAAATAAGTAACGGTTCTTTCTGGAACCTTCATGTGGATGGGTCTTTTGGAAACCAGAAATTGTTCACCTACGTCATCGCACTGAAGAACCACTCTTACACCTACTGTGTACTGTAGATGGACTTTACCAATTAAATTTTTAGTTCACAAGAAAAACAAATGTATTAGCTTCTTAGATATCTTATGAACTACTCATAACAAATTATATATTGTAGTAAACAACTGTGTCCTAACATAATGGATGAATTGGTAAGAGATTTAACTGAAGACCATGGCGGGTATTTCTTTGGAGCTGACAGCAGACGACTTGAAGAAAACCCACAACCTGCTAAGTTGTACCTCAACAGCACCCTCCACTGGCAGCACAGATCGACACTGACAGATAAAGAAGCTGAGGTTATGTTAGGGTTTGTGATTTGCATCTTTTGGGCATAGTCACAGATTAAGATGATGGTGAGATTTTTTAAGTTAAAGCCTTTTCCATTAAATTAACCTGCTCAGTATCCATTATCAATAGCTCTCAGTGGTGGTGGACCAAAGTGGTTAACTTTCACACTCCGTCTCATCATGAAATTGGGACAGTGATATCTCCACAAAACAACTGCTGCAGTTTCTGTAATTTTTGTTATTATTATTATTTTCACTTTCCAACTATTCTCTTGACGTATATTCCATAGAACTTTGTTTATGCCTGTTAATTTACCTCAGGTGACTGAACACTAAAACACAGCTTTGATTTCTGAATTATTCAATTATTCGTAGAAAAATGAAAATTGATAATCTTCCTAATATCAATTACACCAAGTAAGTTGTGAAAGATTTTAGCATAATGTGTCTCCTGTGATTTTTAATGGAACTGGAATTAAAATTTTAAAAAGTGCCAAAAATGTAATGTTAGAAATATGTCCTGTTTAGGAAAGCATAATGAACATTAAATATGTAACAGTTGCAAGATTGAACAAACTTTTTGCCTGGCTAACTTGAATGTTCATTAATACTCTTTCAATGCTTTTAAAATTTTAACTATTAGTGATCCTTGATATTTAAAAAGAGGATGAAATCTCTGAGGCTTAGAGAACAGATGCACACGTTTAGGCCGCAGTCCCTTTCCTAATCTAAATCCTTGTCTTGGTATTTAGTAATGAGACACCAATTTGGGATTTTCAATAAATGTTTCACATTTTTTAATACTGTTAGAAAGTCATGCATTTCAAATGAGTAATTCACTATTTTTATTCTTAATTAGGCAATTACGGCAACATGAATAAAACTGATTCTTCTTAGACTGTCTACATGTAATCGATTTCTTCTCTGCACTGTTTTTTCTTTATTAAAGGCAGTTAAGGCAAAAATGAAATAAGTATTAAACTGCCCTCAATAATTTATTATATTATTAGAATGTAACAAGCTCGGCTTACTCATCATATTCAGTTTTTTTCATTTTTCCTTAATAGTCTATGCTGAATAGAATTTATTATGCAGAATATCTCTTTCTGAAGTTTATGAAATTTTCTTTGTGTTTGATACTGTTAGTCTGTTTCCAAGTTTCTACAGCAGGTTCCTTGACCCCACAGTGTCCTCAGCATACCTTTAACTTACGTGGTCACATGTGTGGCTTGGACTTTTCAGTTATACCTTAGGTTTGAGCCGCTTCAGGTGACCCATTGAGTGATTTTATTGTAACACAAGGGTATGTGAACTTGTACATCTCACTGTTTCGGAGTAGTCTTCATCATTAACATAAGTGACATTGATTACTTACTGTATATACAATGTGATTTAGCACTTTGCCCATTGAAAAAAATTGGTGGTGTTGAGAAATCTGTATAGCAAAATAATATATTTATAGGTCTTCATTTTGTGTAATATTTATGGTTTTACTCACATTTTATCATCACTAGTGCTGGTGGACTAAAACACTGTGAAATGTAGTGTCTCTTCCTCGCTCCATCAAGCAAGACTCCAGATACTGCTGCTGCCAGTTTGATCTTCCATGGCTCCTTCCTTCAGCTCCAGTGATCTTTTCTCTGCCACTTCTCCTGCCTGCACATTAATTCCACCGACTGCATCTCACATTTCTTACATGGTGTCATACGCAACACCATCTGTACTCCGTTTTCTAAACTCTGAGCCAATATAAGCCAGGATCCTTTCTGAGAATTGCCAGTGAGCATTTATGGATTTAAGCAAAGAAGTGAGTGTCATAAGTGCAGCATTTTGTGACGATCATATCTCTCTTGAATATATATATTTGATCATTTCTATTAAATTTTAGAATCTTTGACCTTTAAGTTCACAAAGATTTTCTAACTATCTTAAATAAGCAATTATTGTTCTAAGAGGTGAAGCTGTGTTGGGGTAAAAGCCCTGTTCTCATTAAAACTGTTCTAATGCTCGGATGTGTTAATGAATTATCTAACCATACATTAAGGAAACAGTTTAATCCAGTTTTAGGTATTGAGGGCCAGAGTCTACTCACACACCTTTAGGAGCAAGGCAGGGACCAATCAGTCCATTATAGGGCACACTCAGGCTGACAAACACATTCACAGCAGGCAGATCAGCAGAATCCAATTAACATACGTGTAACATGCATTAAGACATGAGAGGAGAACCAGAGTTTCTTGGGAGAAACAAATACAGACATAGAGGGAACATGAGAACTCCACACAGACAATGACAAGGACCAAGATTCAAATCCAGTCTTCTGGAGCTGTTAGGCATCAGTGCTTAAAATTGTGCCACCATGCTATCCATGTTAGCTAATTCACATGGATAAAAATCACTTGGTGCCACTGTAACATACACATATATTTCCATTTAGATGACTGTGTAATTTTGCACAGTTGACTAGATCATTTAAAAATTAATGCAAAAAGTGCAAAGGTTTCATTTTAATTTAAGTTGCATATAACTTCCAAGTGGTGGTGTAGCTATTTCTGAAAAGTACAAGACCATTAAGATTAAAATCTACTTCTTGTCTGCTTCACTTTATAGTATTAATAATTCATATTCAGAAAAGGACTATTCTTTGATTTCCTAGCCTTCTTTTCCACATCAAAGGAAGATATTATATCCCTTCATTTTCATTCCTGATAAGCACTATGGTGTCAGGGGGCTGAGTAGGGTAGGCTTCACGACCCTTCCAAGGCATCAGCTTTCCCCTCCCCTGAGGGACTGTGAAATGTTTCTAGGCCATCCAACAAACATAGTCCTTCTATTGCATCCTTATTCTACTCTGTGTTAACCTTGCAACTGGTCATGGTAGGTGCAACTCCAAAATTGGCTGCTCTGTGTGCATTCATCAAATCACTCTTAGCCAGGTGATACATAAATGACATGGACATATGCTACATTCATCCATTATCAAACCTATTTAATCCAATTCAGGGCGGCAGAACATATCCTGACAACATCAAACACACAAAGCAGGAAATGCCTCTGAATGGGTTTGACGACTAGAATATCTTCAAAATACTGCACTTTTATAATATTACTAGGCCGAGAGGAGCAGAAAAGCAGTCAAAGTAGTGTGCTTCACATTGCAGTATTGGCATGTTTAGTGTGTTTCCACTGCATTAGTTACGTTCTTTAATAAATCTAAGTTTTACTGTTTGATTCTTTCCCATAATGACTGTTTAAAGGACTGGTGCTTGAACTTATGCATCAGCAGTAGCTGATCATCTCCTTAAATCTGCTGCTGTAAATTTCTTGCTGCCTACAGAATAGAGAGTGTGCAGTCTCAGGGAAAAGCAGTGAATCTCAAAAATTAGAAACAATCATCAAGATTCCTTCTTTTCAGCATTGATGTAAATACAAAGTGAGTGACTTTAACACTACAAACTGATTATATGTTGTGAATTATTAATTGTAATGTTTTAGTTATAAAACTAATTAAGTAATGGAGACCCTCTACAGTGGCTTGCAAAAGTATTCAGCCCCCTTGAACTTTTCCACATTTTGTCACATTACAGCCACAAACATGAATCAATTTCATTGGAATTCCACGTGAAAGACCAATACAAAGTGGTGTACACTTGAGAAGTGGAACGAAAATCATACATGATTCCAAACATTTTTTACAAATAAATAACTGCAAAGTGGGGTGTGCGTAATTATTCAGCCCCCTTTGGTCTGAGTGCAGTCAGTTGCCCATAGACATTGCCTGATGAGTGCTAATGACTAAATAGAGTGCACCTGTGTGTAATCTAATGTCAGTACAAATACAGCTGCTCTGTGACGGCCTCAGAGGCTGTCTAAGAGAATATTGGGAGCAACAACACCATGAAGTCCAAAGAACAGACCAGACAGGTCAGGGATAAAGTTATTGAGAAATTTAAAGCAGGCTTAGGCTACAAAAAGATTTCCAAAGCCTTGAACATCCCACAGAGCACTGTTCAAGCGATCGTTCAGAAATGGAAGGAGTATGGCACAACTGTAAACCTACCAAGACAAGGCCGTCCACCTAAACTCACAGGCCGAACAAGGAGAGCGCTGATCAGAAATGCAGCCAAGAGGCCCATGGTGACTCTGGACGAGCTGCAGAGATCTACAGCTCAGGTGGGGGAATCTGTCCATAGGACAACTATTAGTCGTGCACTGCACAAAGTTGGCCTTTATGGAAGAGTGGCAAAAAGAAAGCCATTGTTAACAGAAAACCATAAGAAGTCCCATTTGCAGTTTGCCACAAGCCATGTGGGGGACACAGCAAACATGTGGAAGAAGGTGCTCTGGTCAGATGAGACCAAAATGGAACTTTTTGGCCAAAATGCAAAACGCTATGTGTGGCGGAAAACTAACACTGCACATCACTCTGAACACACCATCCCCACTGTCAAATATGGTGGTGGCAGCATCATGCTCTGGGGGTGCTTCTCTTCAGCAGGGACAGGGAAGCTGGTCAGAGTTGATGGGAAGATGGATGGAGCCAAATACAGGGCAATCTTGGAAGAAAACCTCTTGGAGTCTGCAAAAGACTTGAGACTGGGGCGGAGGTTCACCTTCCAGCAGGACAACGACCATAAACATAAAGCCAGGGCAACAATGGAATGGTTTAAAACAAAACATATCCATGTGTTAGAATGGCCCAGTCAAAGTCCAGATCTAAATCCAATCGAGAATCTGTGGCAAGATCTGAAAACTGCTGTTCACAAACGCTGTCCATCTAATCTGACTGAGCTGGAGCTGTTTTGCAAAGAAGAATGGGCAAGGATTTCAGTCTCTAGATGTGCAAAGCTGGTAGAGACATACCCTAAAAGACTGGCAGCTGTAATTACAGCAAAAGGTGGTTCTACAAAGTATTGACTCAGGGGGCTGAATAATTACGCACACCCCACTTTTCAGTTATTTGTAAAAAATGTTTGGAATCATGTATGATTTTCGTTCCACTTCTCACGTGTACACCACTTTGTATTGGTCTTTCACGTGGAATTCCAATAAAATTGATTCATGTTTGTGGCTGTAATGTGACAAAATGTGGAAAAGTTCAAGGGGGCCGAATACTTTTGCAAGCCACTGTATATAAAAGGTTTTTTAGTTTTTCATTCCATGCTCATATGACTTTGGTATTCTAATGAAAATCTCAAAATATTATCAAATAAATAGAGAGATGTCATTACCACGTAAAGTTCAGGTGGAGGCACAACCAGATCTTGACTGAAGTAGTGGAGGGCCTGGAGGAGGAGAAGAAAAAGTGGAGAAATAACATCGAAAGCAAATGACCCTTCTTCATCAGATTTGTCAAATCAGGAGAACATTCTTGCAGAATATCTAATGACACAGGAGCTCTGGCATCAGCTGCTGATTGGGAGATGAGAGTGGATCGTAAGAAACAACTAAAATTCCAAAAAGAGGTTGCTAGTTCAGTGCTCTGGCCAGATATAGTTATTCAGTCTAGTGCAGAAAAACAAGTGGTGTTGTTTGAGCTGACTGTGCCACAGAAGAAGAGGATGGAAGAAGCCCATTGAATGAAAGCAAGGCAAGTACCAAGCACTCATTTTCAAATAGCAATAGAGCAGATAGTGGACATGGAATCTCACAGTGGAAGTAGGCTGCAGGAGATTTCCAGGCCAGTCATTACCATTTTAGGGATTAAAAGTTCAACTAGACAGAAGTTTGTGACTAACATCGCTAAGCAAGCAGAGTCAACATCAAGTTGGTTGTGGCTGAAGCACAATGAACACTGAAACTGCTCTCTTAGCAGAGGGGAAACCAGAAAGGATGTTAGGCCTGAGGAGCTGACAGAACTGCCCCAGCATGCTGGTGTTAGCTATCAAGAGACCTGGAGGTGTTGTAGACTCAAATTGACAAAACACCTGGGAAGTGGTATGCCTACATGACAACCAAAAAAAAGTTCTGGGGGTCAACACTACAAAGCTCTGTCAAGAAGTGGACTTCTGAAGGTGCATTTGCTAAAAATCCATCTCTTGCAAAGTGCATGTTCCACTGAATCGTGTTGTAGAATTAAGGTCTATTTCATGTGTGCCTAACATACAGGGTCATTTGATTGATTTCTTCTTGTGTGTCCCTTCTAGCTTGTTGACAAGTAGAGCTGTGGTCCTCAGTAAAATAATATTGAGAACCACTTTAATACATGTCTACAGCAAATTTTTAATTTTCTCAACATGTTGACATATAGGATTGTGCCTTGTTTTCCTTTTGTTTTCTGTTAAACTGATAAAAGCTTGGAATTTACTGCATTTTATGCGTACTCTGTTGAAAATGAGACAACCTTTTCTGTGACTTAGTTCTAAAAAACATCAGAAAACAATTGAAAAATGCTTTAGGATGGTGTTTACAATTGAATGGTGGCATATAAAATAAAACGTTTATCAATGTTGGGAGGTACGCATTATAAGTAATGATCATTATGTAATCAGATTATGTTTTAAAGTAATGAGTAACTTATCTGCGTTACCTAAAAAAAATAAAGCAAAAAAAAAAACCAGATATGTGTTACTGCATTACTACAGAAGATTATTCTCAACATTCCAAAAACATTGTCTACTGGGGTCGGTAATAACAACAGCAATCTGGTGACAGCTAGTGAGATCGAGATTAAGCACGTGCATAGCATCCAATCAAATGAAAAAACTGAACAAAAGTTATAAATATACATTTAATCCTGTGCTGAGGGGTAGATTTTATCCAACTAGTTTAGGTTCACATAGAGTCGCCACTGGGTGTAAGGCAAGAAGCAAACATGGTGGAAAATATGGCAGTTGTTTGCAGGACTCAGTCACACAGCAAATCAGAAGAGTGTGCTGCATGCAGTCCAGTAAAGGAAAACCTATTAATAAAATGCCCGTTTAGTTTTAATTCAGAATTTTACTACAGATATATTAAAACAGCGCGGTCTGGTGCTACAGCGGCCAGTATTCATACTATGAGTCTTCGGGGGCTCGGGTTGGGAATGGAAAAAGCGGATGGATGTTATTTACTTCACAGCCCATATTTCAGTCAGTCAGTCATCTTCCAACCTGTTATATCCTAACACAGGGTCACGGTGGTCTGCTGGAGCCAAACCCAGCCAACACAGGGCACAAGGCTGGAACAAATCCCTGGGCACGGCGCCAGCCCACCGTAGGGCAGAGCCCATATTTATAAAACACTAAAAAAAAACAGATTTAGCTGTGTTTCACATCATTTCCTTGAAGGTTCAAATACTTAGAATTTAATAACAAATGATGGCCCATGAAATTTTTTTTTTTTTAGGCAAAAGAAGAAACAGTAACGCAAAAGTAACAGCACTGCTTATAACACACCAGTAATGGTGCACTGCAGGATAACATGCAGTGAATACACTTGACTTGAACTTTCTCTGTGCGTTTAGCATTCGTTAGCTCAGAGGTTGATGCGCTTGCTGCTTCCTGAGCAGCTCTTCTCTTTCTCCATCCTAGCGGCCCGCTTCTTCTCTTCTTTCGTCGGCATCTTTTCGTGTTAAAACTGATTAAGTCAGTGTTTGTGTTGCAATTACTTAGTACGTTTTCTTTAAACGTGGTAGGGATGAGAACAGCGCCCGTACGCATGTGCTGCACGGCAACCCTGCTGGCCGCTGCTGAGAGTTGCTTCTACAATAAAATAAAATAAAAATAAAAAGAGGAATAACCTTGAAGGTCAAACATCACCCCAAAAGCGGATAGTAGATGTCACGTAGTATATGAGGTGGTAGGGATGAGTATAGCGCCCGTACGCATGTGCTGCCCGGCTGCCCTGCTGGCCACTGCTGAGAGTTGATTCTACAATAAAATAAAATAAAAATGAAAAGAGGAATAACCTTGGAGGTCAAATATCACCCTGAAAGTGGATAATAGATGTCGCATAGTATTTGAGTACTAAATTTCAGGTCAATTGGTCAAACGGTTTGCGAGCTAAAGGTGATTTAAAATCCTGGAAAGACAAACAAACATCCACATTATCTTATTATATATAAAGATTACATTTTTTAATAATTAACTATACAGTGATCCCTCGCTATATCGCGCTTCGACTTTCGCAGCTTCACTCCATCGCGGATTTTAAATGTAAACATATCTAAATATATATCACGGATTTTTCGCTGGTTCGCGGATTTCTGCGGACAATGGATCTTTTAATTTATGGTACATGCTTCCTCAGTTTGTTTGCCCAGTTGATTTCATACAAGGGATGCTATTGGCGGATGGCTTAGAAGCTACCCAATCAGAGCATGTATTATGTATTAACTAAAACTCCTCAATGATATACGATATGCTTCCCGTGCGGTGCTTGATTGTTTGCTTTTCTCTATCTCTCTCACTCTCTCTGACATTCTCTGCGCCTGACGGAGGGTGTGTGAGCAGAGGGGCTGTTTGCACAGAGGCTGTTTGCCTAGAGGATACGGATGCTCCTCTAAAAAATGCCGCTTTATTGCGGTGCTTCGGCATACTTAAAAGCCCAAAAGCACGTATTGATTTTTTGATTGTTTGCTTTTCTCTCGCGCTCTCTCTCTGACATTCTCTGCTCCTGACACGCATTCCTTTGAAGAGAAGATATATTTGCATTCTTTTAATTGTGAGAAAGAACTGTCATCTCTGTCTTGTCATGGAGCACAGTTTAAACTTTTGACTAAAGTCTGTTATTTCATGTCTAGAGAGCTCTAATAATGTTAACAGTGTGGGAGAGTTTATAAGGGCTTAAAATATATAAAAATAACCATACAAACATATGGTTTCTACTTCGCGGATTTTCATCTATCGCGGGGGGTTCTGGAACACAACCCCCGCGTTCGAGGAGGGATTACTGTATAACATATTACTTACAAAAAAAGAATTAAATAAGTAATATAGTTGAATTACTTTTAATAGTGATGTTCCCAAACAATGCTATTAATACACAAATTTTATTCATGAGAATTTAAATATTGTAAGAACAAAGTAAACAGGTATTCATGAAGTCTACTTTGATCTGAAGTAAATTTGCATTAAAAATGCATCGCTTGATCCCACACAAGTGCAGGAGTGCAGAGAGTTGGACTCCACACCAGCAGCACCAGGTGCAATGCTTGAACCGGCCCTGGATGTAGCGCCAGTCCTTCAGAGGACAAAATAAATACAATGTAATACAAATAAAGGTATGAGATCTGCTCTGGTGTCTCTCTGTCTCTTCTGTACTGTGTGGTACAGTATATAGGCCAGTACATTTCAGTTATATAATTCAGTACGTGTTTACCATCACATCTTTTATTGGATGATTATTGGCATTGTGTGTCTCATGTAATATTAATTCAAAACAAGATTTGCAAGATGAAAGACGGTTAAGTATCATTTGCCAACAGTATTGGATAAAATAGAGTTTCTTAAGTTTTTTAAAATATTGTTTGTCCATGCTGCATTTTTTGGCTTAGGAAATCTGATTAATTTAATTTTCATACATTGGAGAAGGCAGCTTTAGTACAAACATTTCTAAGGCTGCTGTGCAGGATGTAAGCCAACAGCCACAAAGAGCTGATTATGTGTTACCCATGGGAATTGTGAGAAACACTCGGGGGTGTTAAGGGTTGATGCAGATCAGATGTGGGGCTGCCTGTCATTAGGTTTCATTGCCAAAAAATCAGATTATGGAGGAATCTATAGAGGAGGTGGACATGGAGTATCGGAGGGTTGAATGGTTACATTTGCCAAGTATTTCTATGGTATTTTTAATTTGAACACACTTTGGAGGTCCTGACATGCAGATTAAGCCATTAGGTTGTTTTTCTTTTGTTACATTATTTACATTAGGTTCTATAGGATGAGACATTTATGGGGTATAATATTTGGTCTTTGTGACTTGGCTTGGCATTGATGACTAGAGCTCTCGGAGAAGGGATGTAGAGGCGTTTATAGTGATTTAAAAAAAAAAGATAAAGGTGGAGACAGGCTAGAGAGTGGCACAAATCATGAGTATCTGGTCTGAAGAATGGGAAGACATCAGGAGGAGCAACTCTCTTCACTGGTAAACAGGAAACAGGAAAAGAAGCTTGGCCAAATGCCAGCCCATGGGGGAAGCCTGCCAACTGATCCAATGACTGTGAACAGTTACCTAGGTGATCAGTCAAGGAGACCTACCAGCTGGCACATACCCACGGAATGAGCTGGAGAGATCCACACTCTTTCTCTCCTATTTATTACCACGGGGTCATACCAGGGGGAGGGGAAGGAGATTTGCTTACTCTTCTTCAAACAAGATAAGCATTGTCTAGTCTGCATGTGTATATGTATATTTCAGTTGAAATTTGAATGTATCATTTGTAATTGACTGCTGAATAAACATGTTGTATACAGAAAAACAATAATTAATTAGTAATCATTAGTAATCAAACAAAAAAAATAGTTAAATTGCATTAAGAAGTACTCGGCTATCTAATACACGCACCCTACTGTGTATAACAAATCATTTTGGATTTTTAGGAGAGGTGTCACATTGAGTTCCTTGTTGCCTTAAATAGGAACTTCTGCAGTTGTGGTTGCTGAATGAAGAGCACAAGGCTGATATTATGTACTCGGGATTTTATGTCAATGCCTGACATTGATCTTGTGAACATTGGAAAGGGACAAGAAAATGGTTAGCATGCAGACATTATACTGTGCTTTTTACTGTTACTTTTGACCACAAAGGACTAATGAATAAAGTTAAGCTTGCTCTGTTTTGACGTGCTAAAAAAATAATGTTGTATTGAAAAGCATTATTTATTTTAAAAAAGTACATTCAATACACATCCTGTAAGTGTCATTAATGTATTTTGAGAAAAATAAGCCTTAAACAACTTTGGCAACAGCTTAGTTTACTACTCACTGTGTGAGCCCCAGCAGTAGTACCCCAAGTCGATATCACAGCTTCGGATACTCGAATTGCATCTGCTCAAGGACTCCCCAAGTTTCCATTTGGGACGAGATTACTTTTTTCATCACATATTTGTTAGAAAGTAAGAACATAAAAGTTTGACAAGCAAAAGAAGACCATTCAGTCCATTTGTTTGGCTAATAGCTAAGCTGTCCCAATATTTCATTTAGATCCTTCTTAAAGGTTGTTCATGGTTTCTGCTTATTGTGAGAGGGCAGCAAATATTGCAGAGAAACAAGAAAAAATGACCAGGAAAGACGTGTCTCAAAACAGGCAGGGGCCTGAAGTTAAGAAAATAAGCTAGAACGATTAAAACAGAAAGAAAATCCAAAATTCAAAGTTGGAAAAGCAATGCAAATGTAATATGAAGTTCTTCATTTTAGTGACAAACCTATCAAGCTTAAGACTAAAAGCAGAGATTTCTGAGGTTTCTGAGAAAACAACATTTAGCTGTTAGAAATTTTAGTCAGCATATATTTAACTTTACTGAGAAAAACAAAAATCTCTGAGTTTAATCTGAATTCCTTCCTTCACTCTTTTTATTAAAAATACATATGTTATGAAAAACCTGCACGCTAAATTCAACCTGTTTAGTGGCTGGTTCTGGAACTCTTCTGATCTCATTAACTGGCCCAATGATTCAGAGAAACCTTTTGGAATCAAATGTTTTATCAAGCTTGTCAAGTGAAATGGAAAACAAAATACAGACTGAGCTGACCGAGTTTACAAAAGTAATTTAATTTAATGGTTGTGGAAAGGTTTGGAGCAGCCACCTGTATATTGTTTCCTGGCTGCAAAATGGAGTAAATGATTGCACTAGATGTGTATAGAACAGAGTCCAGAACAGAACTGCCTTGCTGGCAAAAACATGGCGGTTTTAAGGCTGACCAGAGGAAGTGATGTCATCTCTGTGGCCAGAACCAGAAGTGATGTCACTAACCCCGTGACCGGAATTGATGTCATTTCTGGGGTTGGGAACTGGAAGTGATGTCACTGACCCTGTGCCCAGAAGTGACTGCATCTCTGGGGCCAGAACTGGAAGTGATGTCACTGTGCCCGGAACCAAAAGTGACATCATCTCTGGGCCCGGAACCAGGAGTGACGTTATCGGGACCAGGCAGAATTTCTCATAACTGGTCTTCAGAGAAGTGAGAAAAAGAGTTAGTGCACTCCAACACCCCCTGGTTTGGCATGGAATTACTCTCATTCAGGCCCTTCAGCTGCCTCCCATGCTCACATGTATGACACAGCATACACCTCAGAGTTAAAAATTTGTAGTGCAAGATGAAATATAGAAGTCTCTGTTACATGCCATTTAGTTTGAGATTCGTAAAAGCAGTGTTAATATTTACAATGAGCCATCTGTTGGAATGACAAATGCAATGTAATTTACTACTACAAATGTTTTTGGTGTGTCATCTTTTGGAATGACAGAGATATAGCAAATGGAAGGACACACAGACGGATACTTATCCTTTTATTAAGATGGATGTTGAAAAAATATTAAAGCAGAAATGAAAAAAACAGCCCTGTTAAAGGCAGCATTTCATTAAACTAGCAACAATATCATTAAGATTATGATGTATTTGAGCTTCAGTAACCACTACCAAGTTGCAGCTTTTATGTCTGGTGCTCCAGACTGTTATGCTATAGTTAAGATTTCATCCATTATTTAAGTATTTTAAATTTTTTTTTATGTTTTTAAATATTATTTTGTAAATTTTGTTTGTGCTTTCTTCCTGTTTATATTTCATTATTTTCTGGTAAGTATTGTTTTGTTAATTTATTACCATTTATTAAAGTGTTATGTATTTATTGGTTATTTGGTTTATGTACTTTGTACTCTTTATGTTGAGCCTAAGGGGTGGGCCCCCCGACACTTCAGCTGAACTTTGAAAGCTTGTAATTGTAATGATCCTTCTTTTCCAAAATTAGGAAATTGGTAACCAGACCTATACTTCCGCACCGATCTGAATGAAAGACTGAATGGCTCCAAACTTAAAAATGCAGGCTTTTGACAAGCATGTTGTCCAAATTTAAATGCAAAAAATGCAATCACATCCAAGTGTAAATTTTATTAAAGCAATCTGAAAGTTTTGCAAAATCTGTGAAAGCATCATCATATAAAGTTGAACATTTTTAGCATTAGTATGGAACTGTAAACCTGCATTGCAAATATTATTCCATAAAGAAATAAAAGTATATATACAAAAAATAAAACAAGGGCTGTACTGTTCTAATTTTTTATGTTTGAAACAGAACTAAACAGCAGCCAGACTCTGCTTCACAATAGATTCATAGAATCAGGAGATAGTGTCTTCTTCCAATTTTATTTCATTTCAATGAAGTCAGAGTGAAAGCGAAAAGAAGCAAATTACAAATAATTACCAGTTTGTAATAAACAACATAACTTTGCTATATATTTATCTAATTAGTTTAAAATAATATTTACCAGGCTTTGCTTCAATACCACTAACAAACACAGTCTACTCGTCAAGCATACTGTCTAAGCACTGACTTCCTGTAATTCTATTTCCGCTTCCATACGTCTATTTACATGAATATTCGTAAGGCTGTGTTAACATTCCACTGAATAACAAATAGCTACTCCCAGACAATATACCTGTGGAAGCATGGAGGTGTTTAGGAGAGATGGCAGTGGAGTTTTTCACCAGATTGATTAATGCAATCTTGGAAAGTGAGAGGATGCCTGAGGAGTGGAGAAGATGTGTACTGGTACTGATATTTAAGAATAAGGGGGATGTGCAGGACTGCAGTAACTACAGTAAAATTGATGAGCCACAGCATGAAGTTATGAGAAAGAGTAGTGGAAGCTAGGTTAAGAAGGGAGGTGATGATTAACGAACAGAAGTATGGTTTCATGGCAGGAAAGAGCCCCACAGATGTGATGTTTACTCTGAGGGTGTTGATGGAGAAGTAGAGAGAAGGCCAGAAGGAGTTGTGGACCTGGAGAAAGCATATGACAGGATTGTGGTATTGTATGAGGAAGTCGGGAGTGGCAGAGAAGTATGTAAGAGTTGTATAGGATGATGGACAGGTTGACAGAGAAAAATAGACAGGAGTCACCATGTACTATGATGTTTCTGGATGAAATTGTAATCTAGAGCAGGTTGAGGGCATCTTGGAGAGGCAGAGATATGCTCTGGAGAGCAGAGCAATGAAGGTCATTAGGATCAACACAGAATACATGTGTGTGAATGAGAGGGAGGTCAGTGAAATGGTGAGGATGCAGAGAGTAGAGTTGACGAAAGTGGATAAGTTTAAATACTTGGGATCAACAATACATAGTAACAGGGAGTGTCGAAGAGAGGTGAAGAAGAGAGTGCAGGCAGGGTGGGGTGGATGGAGAAGAGTGACAGGAGTAATTTGTGACAGACAGGTATCAGCAAGAGTGAAAGGGAAGGTCTACAAGATGGTAGTGAGACCAGCTATGTTATAGGGGTTGGAGACGGTAGCACTGATCAAAAAACAGGAGACAGAGCTGGAGGCGGCAAACTTAAAAACGTTAAGATTTACATCGTGTGTGACGAATATGGACAGGATTAGAAATGAGTACATTAGGGGGTCAGCTCAGGTTGGATTGTTTGGAGACAAAGCCAGAGAGGAGAGATTGGTTTAGACATGTCCAGAGGAGAGATGCTATATTGGGAGTATATTGGGAGAAGGATGCTAAAGATAGAGTTGCCAGGCAAAAGGAAACATTTATGGATGTGGTGAGAGAGGACATGCAGGTGGTGGGTGAGTGTGACAAAGCAAGAAGAAGAGGAAAGTAAGATATGGAAACAGATGATCTGCTGTGGTGACCCCTAATGGGAGCAGCATAAAGAAAAAGAAGAAGGTATGCCACAGAATAAAGGTAAAGTTTCAGATGTCAAATCATTCATAGCAATTTACCAACTAAGTTTCGACTTTGTGGTTCGTAGTTTGTTTTATTTTATTTAAATTGTTCCATTGTGGAATTGTAAATTTGTTCAAGCAGTGTTAGGTTAGGTAAAAGATAATAAAAAGCATTTTAATACTGGTATTATGAAAACTGTTGCATAAAAATAGAAATATAAAAATAAGTAATTACACATATAAATGAATGTAAGCAAGAATTAGAACCATCACTACTCCAACCAATTTAAAAGAAAAGCTATGGATCCGTCATAAACAGCTAAGTGAAACTTTAACATACTTGTGTAATGCAGAGGAAAGAAAGTTCTTCCACAGCTAGCTTCAGTATGACAGGCAAAAAATTGGAAGAGCTTTTGGCATGGAAGAGAAAGAGTTTATTTCAGTGGCTGCTGGATTTCTGTGCCCTGATAAAACAAAGATAGTCCATTATGGGAAACAGAAAAGGTTAAAGGCTGTCCCCATTCTGAAAAAATGAAAATAAGATTAGAGACACAACTTTTTGCCAGTATAGACTTAATCAGGTGTGTCACTTCTTCTCCACTATTATAAAGTACAGCAGTGTTTTTTTCAAACAACATAGTTTATCCAATGGTTGATCACTGAAATTGCTTGAGTATTTTATTAATTAAAACACATCTGAGATATAAAATATTGTCAATGTTAATCTTCAGGTTGGACTGCTTCTCAACAACAACTGAAAACTGCACGTGTGTACTTGATGTGTGTTTTTTGTATATGCTCAGTGATTGTGATGTATGATAGTGTATTCATTATCTGCAGTCGGTGTATACTACTGGTTTATTCTGTGAGAGACATACAGTATACAATAAACAGAATCTTATTGTAGTGACAATACACTTGAGCTTGAAGTTAGTCTATTTTGACATGATACTTAGAGGAGTATCCATAACACTTAAATAGACAAAACCTTATAAGACAAAGCCCCCTATTACAGTTGATCGTTGCTTCCTCACATAAATTCAATTTTGGCCCACAAGGACAAAAACTTTGACATCCCATGCCATAGAGATTATTTTGTACCTACATTCACTATAGTGATTTATTTAAAATGTAATGCTTGTTAGGCTAATTACAAGCAAACAATGCTACATATTTAAGGATCTAGCGTTAAACTCCTAGTAGAAGTACTGTACTTTCTTTGAAAATAACTGGGTAATGATAACCAATTTAAGAACATGCAGAGAACAAAGTATGTTCTAAAGCATGGAAATGCATCAAACCACATAGAAACCTGCCTCCCAGCTCTTTTATTGTACTGTTTACTCTCGAGGGAGATGGAGATGGAGATAGAGAAGGGCTGTGTTGGCATACATCTGCAAAAAGAAAAAAAAGATGACAGTTAATTTCTCATTGAAAATAACATGCTAATTTTCACTTTCATTTTTTTATTGCAAATCTTTTAAGGAAGTGTGCCATTTTTTCACTTTTAAACAGAAAGTTAGGTTGTTGACCCTTCATTAGGCATTAGCATAGAGTGGAACTTACAGAACAAGCAAATAGATGAGCGAGATGAATGGAAAGGGGGAAGCTTTACAGGCAGATGTTGTTAAAAAGGGAAAAGAAAGATGGCCATGTGAGAAGATAAACATTGAGAAAAAAGATTAGTGCAGGAGGGGTTTTTGAACTGATTAAGAATTATTTTATTTCTGTTGTTAGACAGTTATTGGGTACTTTTGGAAAAATACCATAAAAAACTGATGAATCAATGTGCCAATATAGACCTGGAGGGAGAGATACTTGATCCTGTCAACTTTGACGTGTTTCCAGAAACGATCTGGAACTTAACATTTTAGATTTGCTTATGTAAATTGAAGAATACGTTTCTATAGAAAATTAAATATGGTTATTTGCAGTGGTGTCACTATAGGTAGTGTGGTAGAAGCAGTTGCACCAGGGTGACTGCATGCTGTTGTTTCATAAGGCTTTATTATTAACATGACTGTTTACTTGACGTCAGAATGAAAAGGTTAATGGTACTATTATTCCCTCAACTCTGCTTAGTCTAATTATGACAATTGACCTTTTATGTAACTTATAAGCTTGATGTATTTTATAGATAGTGATCACTTTTAAATGGGATTTAATTTAATTTCACAATATTTTTTTGCACTAAAGCCTATCAGATCCTCGTTACGCCACTGGTTACTGGACAGGCCTGTAGTTCACTGTGTGATAGTTAAATGGCTTGATGTACCTGATCTTTGATTGAGTGGCTATGATTTGTGAAAGGAAAAGCAGAGAAGAATTTATGTAGTCTGAATGGTCTGGGACAGAACTACAAAGGCAGCTCTGAGGAAAAAAAGTCCTGACTGAAGATCAGTGTGTAAAACAGGAACATTATGAGTGAGAAAGGGTACCCCGAGTCATCATGCACAAAACAAGAAATTGGTGAATTTACAGCTCACAGGACCATACTGTACAGGCAGACCTTGTTGGGGCCATTTTCTTTCACAAAAACAAAAAACTAATTTTAAAAAATCGATAAGGGCACTACAGCCTAACAATATTATGTTAAACTTTAAATGTATGCACAGTTCACATTACTGCAGAAAAAAATATTACTGTACTTTAACAGTTAAATTACTAACAACTGAGCTACCAATCATTCAACCATCAAAAATAGTCAGAAGCACAGACAACTGTACTGTTTATATAAAAAAAATGCAGTAAATAATTACAATTTTATCATTATTATTCTTAGATTGAACTACTTTAATTAGAGACCAGTACTTAGATGCATTGGTTTAGTAACATTAAATTTAACAAAGCATAAAATATTAAAATCAATTTCTAACATTTTTCTTTTATTGACAGACCCATTCATTAAAATATAGTAAAGTGTTTTGTGTTATATTTGTTTTTGATATAATATGAGAAAAACTAAAAGAGGTACATCAGACATTTTTTACAAAAATCGGTACAATATTTTAATATTATGAATAATATTTTAACAAACATTCAGTTCTCTAACACAAAATCCTTGTAAATCTATGGTATTTTAACTGTTACCAATAAAGTATGTATTGTATATATATTGTGACGTTTGAGTCACTGCCTTGCACTCCAAAACACGAGTACTTTAGCAAAACCAGCTTTTTATTCAGCTTGAAACAGGAACAGCAACGGTTATTTATTGTAGCGGGGTCTACCACTCTCCTATACACAGGCAGGGTCGTGGCCAGGATAGTGTCCAAGTAGTACTGTTCCCTGCATTTATAATATTCCTTGCATCACCCATCGATGACAGGTGCTTATAGCAGTAGTGCTGAGAGCCTGTGGTTGACCCGGCAAAGGATAAGCAGTCATCCTCAGACATGGATATTATGCTTTGGGACTCTCTTTGGTGTGTCGTCCCATAGGGGGGAGTCCCCACAGTTTAGAAACCTCACTATATATATATTCGCCCCCTGCTCGCTTTGCTCGCCAACCTCTGTGTTTGGTTTTTCAGATACACACTTTTAAGATTTATTTTTTCTTTGAAATGTTGCTATTTCATTAGTTTCACTTTTATTTCAGAACTTCTGTAAAAACAATATTTGGAATCTTTGGAGTCCCAATATGCTGAATCTTTTAAATGAGGTCAGTGAGACATGTGTTTAATGACTTTATGCCATAATTTAGAATAGGTTTCTCTGTTTGGAATTTCAGCACAGACAAAACAATCTACATCATCAACAGTTATTTTTTTTTGCAAAGTAACCAATAAATGCATGTGAGGTAAACCACGTTTTTGTAAATTCTCTGACTTAAACTTCAAAGCCTAACAATATTTACATACTTCTGACACATCACCTATGTCCATATATTCAATCTATATTCACCATTTCGTTATTTCTCCGAGAAATAATTTCTCTTTCTTTGCGCTAATGCGATGTTCAATTTCTTTTTTTTGAAACTGTCATTTGTTTCTGCTTTCATATTCTGTATCTAGCTCTGCATGTGTTTCGCGCTTAAGTTTTTTTGAGTCTTTTGAATTCCATTTTTCATTATCTCTATCCTGCTCTGCATGTGTTTGCCCCCCTTGTTTTTTAACCTTTTCATGACTGAATAAAAGCAGGTTTCACTCCCTCTGCCCAAAGGAATCTCAGTGTGGCACGTTGTTCAACAATGGTGCGATCCCACAGCACAGTGTCCATGTTCATTTGACCTTGGCTTCAGCTAGACTGATGGCAAAGAATTGTGCTATGCGTGTTCAAACTACCTATAAGCCATTGCAAATGTGTTGTGTTGCATCAGCTTTTATCCATTGAGGTTACCACATAATTTTCAAATTGCCTTTACTTTTTGATTTACCCTTCTCTAAGTATATCCATCCATCCATTATCCAACCCGTTATTATCCTAACACAGGGTCACGGGGGTCTGCTGGAGCCAGTCCCAGCCAACACAGGGCGCAAGGCAGGAACAAACCCTGGGAAGGGCGCGAGCCCACAGCAGAACACACCCACACGCACATGCCAAGCACACACTAGGGACAATTTATGATCACCAATGCACCTAACCTGCATGTCTTCGGACTGTGGGAGGAAACCGAAGTACATGGAGGAAACCCACGCAGACACGGGGAGAACATGCAAAGTCCACACAGGGAGGACCCGGGAAGCGAACCCAGGTCTTCTAATTGTGAGACAGCAGTGATTGTGAGTAATTGTGAGGCAGCCACCATGCCACCCAGTAATGTAAGTATAGTGCAAAAATACAGGACAGTTAACCTCTGGCTTTGTTTGTTTTGTCTCTTAAAGTTTTTTTTTTATAAATAAAGAATTTTTTATATAAACAAAAGAACAACAAAAGTGGCAAGGCAAGTAAAGTAATACAAAAATAAGGCAAAAAGAGTTTGCCTAGAAAGGCAATCTCAGGCTAGCAAGTCCAAAATGCAATACAGGGCAAACTCCACAAAACATAACAAAGACAAGAAGATTAAAAAAAAAAACTGAAAATAGTTACAATTCTGGTCACCACAAACTCTCTGCAGAAGCTTAGCCATTGGCTGAAATATTAAGGTGGAGTACTGTCCTACAGAGGTGGTGTCATAGAAAACAAAGAACATACCCAGCAGAAGACATATATACCCAATATATAAACACCAAATGATATTTAAATAAATGAATATTAACACAAATTGCTAAATGACAAATAATACCTGAAAATTATGAATTAAAAAACAAATATACTTAAGCCAGGAAACAAACCCTGGCAGAGAAATAACAAACACCAGCCAAAAAACACAAAATTAAAAACTGGAGGTAAGAAACAACCAGACAGTATGGAGTTGTGTGTAGGTACTTTAACTTTGCTTTAGCTTTACGTGTAAAAGTGTTCAGCACTTCTATCTTGTTAATGGGATATTTGCTGTATAAAAAAGTACACTGTCATATGTCTCTGTCTTAAATTTGGCTGCCTTTGATAAGATCTATTTCTTGAATAACCCTGGCTCCATTACAGCATGGTTCTCTAAAAATGACAATGCAAAAACAGCATGGATTTATAATGTGTGACAAATCTAATCTGCTGGCAAACATTACTTGTAGAGTGAAATCCCCATGTTTCATTTGGAAGGCAGACTTAAAAAGAATGAATGGAAGGAAATTATATTTCAGCAACGAGCGTATAAAGACTTCAACTGCAACATCAAAAGATTTTTAAATGTGAGGGACGGGGACTGGAATGAAGTCGTCACTTGAGCTGAGCCAACATTTTCTTTGTGCTGTGTGCTATGTTCTTCATGCCGTTGGGGCCTACATAGGTGGAACTGAAGTAAAACTTCAGTAAGAGGAAGTGATGGCGTAGCTGCTAACAGACACATACTGTAAGAGTATACATGGTGATCATGAAGCACTATGTCTGCAATACACACTGCATTTTGAGCAGTTAACATTTAAAATATATATATATTTAATGAGAAAAAGAATACATGTATATAGCATTTGGTCTTTATATGGATTTTGCGATGATCAACTGTTCAATCAAGTATGATTTGCATTATTTTCAGTGTACAGTGTAAAGCTTCACCTATTGGGACTTCCTCCTTTCCAAACAGGGAACTCTTTTCATTAAATTTGATTAGTTTCACGGAGTAATTTGGGGTGCCTATTTCTGAGACATACAGTATTATTTTTATAAGAAATAAATAAAATAGGAATGCTTAAGCGTGATAACATGTGAACTTGTGAGTCGCACTTTGAATGTGTGAGATTTGACGTGTCTGTGAATTACCGTGTTATGGAGGATGATTATTATTAAATTGTGAAGACAGCTGACCAGTGATAATTTACTTTTGCTTTGCTGATTACACTTGGGCATAAAAAAGGCCTATATTTGGGCACCAAATGAAATATACATATATTTGAAAGGGTATTTTGTATAATAGCAAGAAGCAAGGTCAGATAAACAATATGGGTCATTAAAATACACTCCCAATATATTAATGACATTATTTTTAGGTAAGTACATGAAATAAAAATCCTAACAATTGGAAAATATATTTAAATTGATGCCTTTTATTTGCCAGACATATTATAATCATTAAAATTTTGAGAAATTAGCTATTTGGTTAAAATATAAAAAAATGTAAATCTGTTTACTGTACTGGCTTATACCAGATTTAGAGTTAGAGCAAGCTGAAACCCATCTAAGTGGTACTAAACTAAAATCAATGGCCTGATAAAATTGTTTTTTTCTACCCTGCTCCCACAGACAGGATGAGCACCTGGCAAAGCACAACTTTGTAGCTACAGTATTTGCTTTTAAGAATTTCATTGTACACGTGACCATAAATAGTAAACCCTACAAGGTGCTTCTGGAGAACTGCCCTTAGCAGTCCATCTATTCTTTGGCCTACAGGCTGCTGCTCCTGAGCTGGGAAGTCAAACCCTAGGGTTAAGCACACCTGCTGGTAATGAATGAAGCAGATGCCCACTTCAATCATCTATTGCTCAGTACCTTACCAGGAGAGTGTTACATTTTCCTAGTTTCACTGAGTGAGATGCAGGGATGAACACTGGACTATAAGTTCAATATGAAATCAGCAGATTATTTTTATGAGGGGTGTTCAATTATGCTCTGTTCTTAAAAAGAGTGCGAGGTAGACATGACTCCTTGGACAAACATATGCATGTTTGAACTTGTCGTTAGTAATGCTATCTGCTCTTTCTCCCCTTCCTGTCAGTTGTAATCAACATGGCGGAGAAGGAGGTACACAGTAGTTTTATGCACCAAATTATTATAACATTTTTGACCAATGAAGGAGTTTTTCCATCTTAGATTTATTCAAGATTTAAAAATCAATTTGGGGATGAGTGTCTCTCTCAGACGAAAGAATATGATGGTGTAAGTCACTCAGAGAGAGGTTATCATTTCTTTGGTCCACTTAAGGAATTTTTAGGAGGGAAGAAATTCAACTTGAAAGAGGAGGTTATTGATGCTGTGCAAGAATGGGTCAACATGCAGTCAAAAGACTTTTACTCTCCTGGGATTAAGAAGCTACTTGAGCATTGGTATTGCAGTGGCAGGAGACTATATAGAAAAATAGTGCGTAAGTCGCTTCCTTGTATTCAATAGATAAAGTGTAGCTCATAAATTCCTACTTGTATTTGATCACCACTTGTACATCTTCTCAAAGTGTACCTTGTGCCTAACCAAAGAAGTGGGTTGCTATTGGGGTTAGTAAACATGCTTCATAAAAATGCTATGATGAGACAACAGAAACACACTCAAACCCCTGTGCCTGAGCTGTAAATGTAAATGGAAGGAGGTGAGCAGCAGCACTCATTGCTGTATTTTTCAATCAAAAAATTAATGATATTAGAGATAACATAGTATATCTCCCCAACACTGCAGAACCTCCAAAGCCCCGGTACTCCATTATAAACAAATTAAATGCTTTCACCAGGATAGATTTACCTGAATTACATAGAATAATCTCTCAACTGAAACCCTCCACCTGCGTCCTTGACTCAATACCAACAAGGTTTTTCAAGGAAGTATCAGGCGTGCTAATTGATAATATTCTTGACATTGTAAACTCGTCATTAGATACGGGGGTCTTCCCAGACTGTCTTAAGACTGCTGTAGTTAAACCCCTGTTCAAGAAAAATAATCTTAACCCCTCTTCCTTTGAAAATTTTAGACCCATCTCTAACCTGCCCTTCTTAAGTAAAATTCTAGAGAAGGCAGTCATTATGCAGTTAAATGATCACCTCAATAAACATGCTATTCTTGATAAATTTCAGTCGGGTTTCAGAACAAATCACAGCACAGAAACTGCACTCGTTAAAGTAGTAAATGACTTGCGGGTAAATGCAGACAGAGGCCATTTATCTGTTCTCATCCTCTTAGATCTGAGTGCCGCATTTGACACCATTGATCACAATATTCTTAGAAATCGCCTTAGTCAATAGGTGGGCCTCTCTGGCAGTGTCTTAAATTGGTTTGAATCCTACCTGGCAGGTAGAAAATTCTTTGTGAGTTGTGGTAATCAAATCTCAAAGACACATGATATCAGATATGGTGTTCCACAAGGCTCTATCCTGGGTCCGCTGTTATTCTCAATCTATATGCTTCCGTTAGGTCAGATTATCTCAGGGCACAACGTGAGCTACCACAGCTATGCTGATGACACACAGCTGTACTTATCAATAGCACCTGATGAATCCCGACTCTCTCGATTCACTAACACAATGTCTTACTGGTATTTCTGAATGGATGAATAGTAATTTTCTCAAACTAAATAAAGAGAAAACTGAAATTTTAGTATTTGGCAAAAATGGATTCAATGAGGTTATCAGAAATAAACTTGATGCATTAGGATTAAAAGTTAAGACGGAAGTAAAAAACCTAGGGGTAACTGTTGACTGTAATCTGAATTTTAAATCACATATTCATCAGACCACTAGGACAGCATTTTTTCACTTAAGAAACATAGCAAAAGTTAGACCTCTTATATCATTGAAAGATGCTGAGAAATTAATTCACGCTTTTGTTTTCAGTCGACTAGATTACTGTAACGCACTCCTCTCAGGAATACCCAAAAAAGACATAAATCACTTGCAACGAGTGCAGAATGCAGCTGCTAGAATCCTAACTAGGAAAAGAAAATCCGAGCACATTTCTCCAGTTTTGATGTCACTACACTGGTTGCCTGTGTCATTCAGGATTGACTTTAAAATATTGCTTATGGTTTGTTTATAAAGCCTTAAATAATCTCGCTCCATCTTATATATCGGAATGTCTGACACGTTATATTCCAAATCGTAACCTCAGCTCCTCAAATGAGTGTCTCCTTATAATTCCAAAAGCTAAACTTAAAAGAAGTGGTGAGGCGGCCTTCTGCTGTTATGCACCTAAAATCTGGAATAGCCTGCCAATAGGAATTCGCCAGGCTAATACAGTAGAGCACTTTAAAACACTGCTGAAAACACATTACTTTAACATGGCCTTCTCATAACTTCACTTTAACTTAATGCGATACTCTGTATGTTCAATTCTTCATAATAACTATTCATAGTGGCTCAAAAATCCGTACTGACCCCTACTCTCTCTTCTGTTTCTTTTTCCGGTTTCTTTGTGGTGGTGGCGCTACTCAAAGCTTCATGAAGCTCCAACATTGATGGACTGAAAGCCAGAAGTCTACGTGACCATCATCATCAAGTCCTTCCATGAAAACCCTAAATACAAAGAGGACTTTTTGATTTATGTTAGGTAGATTGCCCAGAGGGGACTGGGCGGTCTCTTGGTCTGGAATCCCTACAGATTTTATTTTTTTTCTCCAGCCTCTGGAGTTTTTTTTTTGTTTTTTCTGTCCACCCTGGACATCGGACCTTACTTATTCTATGTTAATTAATGTTGACTTATGTTTATTTTTTATTGTGTCTTCTATTTTTCTATTCTTCATTTTGTAAAGCACTTTGAGCTACATTTTTTGTATGAAAACGTGCTATATAAATAAATGTTGTTGTTGTTGTTGTTTACTTTCTGATAACAATTTTGTGCAGACAAAAGTCTTAAGTCCGCACACCCAATCCTCAGAGTAGCCTGCAGACACATATTAGTTATGAAACATGTAAGTTGTTTTCCTCCTTCAGCTAAAATCTAATGTAACTGGTTTAGATACTATTTGTTCTAATAGCTGTCAAACTGTACTGTAAAAGGAGCAAATCTGCGCACAAGCAGCTGAAAAATATCTTTAACATTTATTGCTTCTAAATGTTGCCTTTCTGTTTGTTTGATGAACACAAAGATAATGAAACTTTCCCCTTGTGAAATAATAATGGGTGTTTATGCTTATCATAGTCAGAAATTAATGAATACAGGACCATGCAGTATTAAGTGTGGTGGATACAGCTTTACAGAATGTGCCTCTATGCCATTGATAATAGGGATTACCAGATTACCAGAATTTCGGTATAAAAATCATGGCTCATTGATGGCAAAATGCTGAACAAAACTGGTGTGGCATTGAGAGGGTCATGGAACCAGTCTTTATATAAAGTATATATATACGGTATATATATAGTATATACAGGGGTGGGCAAAACTAGGTCTACAGTTGTTCATATGGAATAAGACATGCAGGTTATGATAAGGAAGGATACGAAATAATAATAATAATAATAATAATAAGAAGAAGAAGAAGACAAATAAGAACACAAAAAATACAAATAAATAAAATACAGGGTGGGCCATTTATATGGATACACCTTAATAAAATGGGAATGGTTGGTGATATTAACTTCCTGTTTGTGGCACATTAGTATATGTGAGGGAGGAAACTTTTCAAGATGGGTGGTGACCATGGTGGCCATTTTGGATCCAACTTTTGTTTTTTCAATAGGAAGAGGGTCATGTGACACATCAAACTTATTGGGAATTTCACAAGAAAAACAATGGTGTGCTTGGTTTTAACGTATATACATTATACAGTATAATACATATTAGTTGTACAATGCCATCAAATTTAATATACACCCACCTTTCAAAAACAGGTTTTGTGGAAACAGATTTCTGGTAAATATCCCAGCATACCACTTGACAAGGCCATGTGCATTGATTCGCTTTCCCCTTCTCAAATCTGCATGTACCAAATCATTTCCCTTTCACAAGTTTGCACCAGGTTACTTTGCTGTATTTCTTTAGCTGCAGATGGCCTTACAAATTGTGACAATAAAACACCTTGAATTTAAGATGCACCCCAATTTTAAGTTTGAAAACATACAAAGTGCATCTTAAACTGAATGCAATATGGTATTTATGATGATCTTGAGGTGGCAAAACATCAAGTTGGGGAGGTGAAGGGCCAAGGGCAATCCTGTGTATTTTTTATATTTATATATTGTGGCAAAAAGAAATAATCTGAATAGATTCCTTCAGGCATGCAAATGAAAAGGAAAGAGTAGGTAACATATATAGGAAAGGAAGGAGGGAACAATGCCAGGGGAAATGAAAAGGGAAAATGTGAGAGTAGGTGAGAAGAAGCTGCCATTACAGAAGATGAAGGGAGAGATTAAAACGTTGATTGGTCACTAAGACCTGGAGAAATATGTGATTCCAGGCTGAAAATGAGTGTCTTTGAAGTGCTTTTAAAGAACACTGAGAGATCAGTATGTCACTGATCAAGTGTCTTACAATAGGCTTAGTGAGGTCTTTGACTTTAACATCTCAAAATGTCAAAAAGAGCTCTGTTCTTGACACTTGCTGTACTGTGTTCTGAAAATACAAAGAAAAAAGGTGTGACTGGGCATAATGAGCAGACAATATGTTCTGTCAGAGAGAATATGAGGTACATGGTCTATGTGATTTACTGTTGTGTATGTTAATTTCGGGTTCTTCCAGTAAAAGTTTTCTAAGGTGCTTTTGTCATTGTCTGTTTAGTTGATATGTGTGTTGCTTTATGATATTTAGATTTTTTAAATCAAAAATGTGAAAATGAGCATGACAACGGCAATACCCAAGGTACAATATACAGCAATCGATGCACAATGAATTTTTATAGTGACTCCAGGAAATTGGCTCGTGAAACTATCCAATCCATAAGACTGAATTAAATTTCTCTCATGTCAGAAATTCTTCTGATTGTACAACAGCCCAATCATAAGATAAAATCAGGCATTGCAAATCCTTCCCAACTGCATATTGCCGCTAAAATTCAGGAAATCAGTTTGCAAATACAAATTAGGCTTAAATTCATGCCAGAATTACACAGTGAATACCCAGAAGGGAATGGGAGGACCAGCAGAATGTGGATATCATTGTTGGGGTCCCTTTTAGAGTTGATGTTAGGAGGTCTACTCCTGACTTGATTGAGGGTCCTGTCCACAACACTAGAAGGATATCCTGTACCAGTGAAGTGTTTCATTACAAAAGTCAACCTCTTCAGTGCACAGGTGGCAGAGTCTATATATGTGTGTGTGGCAAATATGGTTAGTGCTGCTGTCTCACCAACATCCTGGGTTTCAGTCCTGTACCTTGTCATTGTTTGAGTGGAGTTTGCATATTCTCCCTGTGCCTTCATGTGTTTTCTTTTAGATATTCCAGTTGTCCTTTAACAGCCCTAAAGATTTTGCATGTTAGGTTAAGTGGTGACTCTAAATTATGTGACCGTGACTGGTCCTGTAATCAACTGATGTTTCATCCTAGTCTGCCTCCTGCTTTGTGCCTGATGCTGATATGTGCCACACGACCCTAGACTGGTGTAATGTTGGTGGTTGATGTTGAAACCTCTTTTATTTATATATTATTTAAATATTTTCCTGGCGTTTTGCAAATTATGGAATGTCATATCACCTTGAAAGTTCCACCTCCACTCTGCACTAACATTTTTTGCAAATCTTATTTACACAAAACAGATCTCCCCAAATTGACAATGAAATTTAAATCTATGGTAAATTTTACAGTGGCTGCATACAGTGAGGTGATGTTGCTGTTCACAGAAATGATGTCAGTGAACATTTAATGGACTACGCTTCACCATTACAGAAATAACAATGAGAAAAACTTTCTAAGCAGTGTAGTAGCATGCTGAGCATAAGAGCTATTCCTCTGTGAGCAGTGAAATTCATGAAGCAACAAAATATGCATAAAGAATAAAAAGAGGAATGTAAACTACATGACTGCATAAAACACTTACAGATAAGATTATAAAGAACATCATTAAAGTTTGCAATTTAACACAAAGAACAGCTGTGAATATAAATTAAACAATATTCAAGAGGGACAATAAATAGGCATGTGAGTACACAGTAGCTGTGAAAATGGAAAGTAAACATTGCAGTTTGAAACGTATAGAGCCCAGTTTATATAGCATTTTTTAATCAATTAAATGGCTATATTTCCTTCTCATTTCTGTTCCCTCTTTGCTTTACTTTACTAAGACTAACGACAAATTAGCCTCAGAGATGAGTAGAGAAATCCGCATGCCACATTCCTTTTATTTTCCTAAAGGCACGAAAAGACAAAATAAAAACATGCCACTGAGGTGCTCAGTCATTAGAAGCAACTGTCATGAATTCCTCCCTGAAAATATTATGTTTGTTATGAAGTTTCCTTTATTAATATTACTTTTGTCTCTTAAATATTATTATTTTTCATGATGTCATTTTGTTTATGTATTTTTTGGTGCTGGAGTTTCATGGCTGTTGCTATGTTGCCATGTTGTTTACACGCACACTGTCACATGATGGTATTTGTCATCATTGGTTACTTGACGTTCAAGTTTTTGGATTATAAATAAAGATCATAAGACAAATCTCTTCGATTTTAGCTTTCTTAGGAAAAGGTCATTTAGTCTGGTGATGTGCTTAATTTTAACATTGACTTTTTTGTCTAGCCGATCTGGTTTGACATTTGATTTTTGAACTTTCTGACTCTGACTCTTCTGTGACAGGATGCGTCACCCTGCTAACATTTAGTCCACGTACTACCCATTTCTTTTTCTGCGTCTTAACAGAAGCCTCATTTTTTTTTCTTTTACTTGGTGGTGTTGTCCATGGGGTCGTAGCTGGTGACTGTTATGTCCCTGACTGTTATTGGCCATGTGTTGCAGTCTTTGTCAGAATGCTGTCCCCAGGTGTTTGTTGTGGTTTGGGGATTTTCTGCCTTATTTGCGGAGATCATGTGGAGTCGGCCAATGACACCTTGAATGAGGATATGTGCATCCTCACTTGTATGGAGTCGCTGTTAATTTAAGGTGCAGTTGTAAATGTGACCAGGGTGCAAGAGTTCTGCCCTAAATCAGGTGGGTGGGTGCTTTACCATAATTGGACGGGGAGAGGCCTAATAATGAAAGGACCTGCTGGGATCTAACAAGAATCGGTAGCACATCCTAGGGGGCTAACAGACTGTTATATAAAAAAAAGATTGCACTTTCCAAAGGTACATTAACGGTAAAGAGATGCAGAAATGTGTTGTTATGTTCTGATTAGTTGGTTAGCACCCCTTAAAAGATTATTTTTTGAAGTTTTTTAATTACTGGTGTGTGCATTATTTGTTTGGTAGAATGAATTGATTGTGAAAGTTTAAAGGACACTGTGCCACCATTTTAATTGATTATTTATTGCTGAATATATTTACTTATTTTGTGCAATTTGATTAATTATTTATTGCACAAAAAATAGATATATTTATGCATTAGAACCTCCCTTGTCTGCCCCCTTTATTGTCCTGGTTTTAGATTCCTACCACATGCTCTTAGGTACTGAGATACCGTTGGTTAAGGACCATGTGGTGTGACACTTTTTTCATATTTCTGACTATTCCTTGCATGTCTCTTTTGATTTGATTTCTTCTGGTATTATTTTTCTGTTTTAATTTGTTGGCTGCTACTTTGCTTAGCCAAAATAGCAACCAACAATCATAAAAAGGAAAACTTTGCCAGTAATTTCTTTCTTCTACCATTCAATTATAGGTGGGTAAATGTATCTGCCTATGCCAACTAGCTCCAATGAGCTGAAATAAGTCGTACTGTGCAGGAAATGGGAATCAAAACAAAGCACAAAAGAAGTGTGCTAAAAATCAAACTTTTTATAATCAGACTTTGTTCAGCTGCAAATTTTCCCATCTCCCTGGGCTTTCCTTTCATTGGGAAAATGGCCTCTGTGTCACATGCTGATCTCATGTCCACACCTGCCCAATCACATATCTCTTGGATCCTGCAAAACAATTACTTAAATGTGCACACACACTGAGAAGAAAAAGGTGGAAAGATGGAAAAAAAGGAATAAGAATAAGCAAGCAAACTATAATCCACTACTGACAGTGAACCTCTGTACTCGTCTTCCAAACTATAAGCATTGAATCCAGTGGCAAAGAGTGTCCATTTCTTACTTCATTTGTTAGAGTCATATAAGGATTACCTTTAATCTCCTGAGGTTATAATATTAATAATAATAATTCTTTACATTCATATAGTGCTTTTCTCACTACTCAAAATGCTCTCCATGCAGGGTGGAACGAGGAAGCAAACCCGCAACCTCTTTACTGAAGAGCAGCAGCTAAACCACTGCACCACCTGCGTGAAAAGCACCAGCTCATGGCAGATCTCAGCTTTGCTGAACCCCTGACCTTCTGTACATAAATATCCATGGCCATGTACAGTAGTTTTATAAAGTTTTATGTTATTAAACAGGATGAAATGGTTCCGAAAATTCCTATTTGTACAGCTACCTGCCTTTTCAATTGTCTAGAAATCTCACTGTTGATACTTTATTAAGGGCACACCTTCTTGTTATTACCTATTTAACATAACGTGTACAGCACCCATGTTTTGTAAATGACCTCATTCTGTTAAATGATTTAAATGTTCCACAGTGATGCAGTGGTTTGCTACCTCACAGCTCCTGTGCTTTTAATCTCAGTTTAGACAATGTCTATGTGGAGCTTACAAATTCTACCAGTATCTGCATGGATTTTTCTCCGAATGTGCTGGTCCACCCACACCTCACAAAGATCTGATGACCCTACAATAGCCATGCTTAAGTAAGTGCACCATAATAGCCTATACACATCCAGGATGTGCCCCCCAGGTCTCTGAATTGGGCTAAGCTAGAAAAATAATTAGAGAACTACTGGGTATTTATTTACGCTGACCTAAGATTCTATTCCTCTCATGCTCCCAAGGGTTATACTCTGGGAGAATCCCCTTCAAGGATTCTGTTTTACTGTGTATATGACTGCTTATTGGCTTTAACTGAAAAAAAAATATCTTTTTACAATTAATGTGTTTTTACCTGGATAGTATCTGGCTTCTGTGACCCTGAACTGGATTAAATGGTTTTCTAAAAGCTTTTGCTATTTTCAGTTCTGATATTCTCTCATGTTCTGATTTGCTTGATCTACAACAAAACTTAACCTCCTCTCTGTTTTCTGACTTTATACATTTGCTGTAAAAAGCATGATGTTCAAAAAAACTTCTTACACTTTACCTATCATTATATTCAAATTTCACAGATTCTCTGTGTGTGTGTGATTCAGTTGTTCAGGAAACTTTGGCCAGCTGTTCAATGTTTGCATTTTTGAAGGAATGCTTCAAGCAGCATGCTTACTTTCTTGGCTTCAGAATTGTTTATGGAAGTGGTAACGAGGAAATCTAAAATGTGATCTGTCAGATCAGACTTGTATTTAATTTTACACTCACTATATTTCCCTTTTTAGAAGTGGGTGTTAAAAAAATCAGCTCAGTTGCCTGCTGGTCAATTTAAAACACCACTTGTATTCATGTGATCAGCTCTCTGATTTCTTAGATGTAACCTAATCTTAAAATATAAACTCAATCTGCATTGCTTTTTGTGTTTCTAATAAAAACTGAATGTTTTTTAAAATTAATACATAATTATATTTATTTTTATTTTTGTACTGTATTTCTTTGAGTAAGTTGCAAGAGTTTGCATAAATCCTGTTTAAAAATATTCTAGAAAGAAGAAAAATGTTTAATTCTAAAATAAATGTACTGTATTATGTGTGTGTGTGTATATATATATATATATAGAGGCTAGTACAGGAAGTGACATCATCAGAACTGGAACCGGAAGTGATGTCGTTGGGACCGAAAGTGACGTCCTCAATAACGTCAGACCCAGAAGTTATATGAATTTTACTAGTAAAAAATATTACTCAGTTTATTTACTCAATTTATTTTAAGAACAATTTATCTTAAGGTCTAGGAGGCATCAATTTGTTTATTTCTCAATGATCATCTTAACATGTAATCACTAATTATTATTATCTTAAATCTGATAATAAAAAGAATTATAAATATATAAATGTCATTTTGTATTGTTTTATATCATGTTATGAAGGTTTATAATATGTTTTATAATATGTAGACTATTAATAGCTGCTAGAAAGACAAAAAAGCTGGTGGTGGACTTCTGGTGTGCCAAGGAGCCTCTGAGACCAGTCACCATCCAAGGGGAGGAAGTGGAAGTGGTGCAGAGCTACAAGTACCTGGGGGTTCACATGAACAACAAACTGGACTGGTCTGTTAACAGAGTGGTGCAGTAGAAGGAGGGTCAGAGCAGACTGTACTTGCTAAGGAGACTCAGGTCTTTTGATGTGTGCAGAAAGATGATGGAAATGTCCTACCAGTCCATAGTAGCCAATGTGGTGTTCTGTGCTGTGTTCTCCCGGGGAAGCAACTTGAGCTCAAAAGATGCACAATGACCAAATAAATTTATCCGGAAGCCTGCTCCATCACATGGCACACCCTGGACACACTGTTGTGGAAAAAAGGATTGTGGCAAAATTAGATGCCATCATGAAAAAGCCCCTCCATTGCCCAAAGGAGGCGCTCTCTTGCAGTACTTTCAGCCACAGGCTCATTCCACCACAGTGTGCTAAGAAGCGCCTCTGGGTTTTTTTTTTTTGCCCACTGCTCTTAGGCAATTCAGTTGTTCCTTCTGACATACTCTAAGTTCATTTTGAAATTTCTGCATAATATACATTTATCTGTTTATGTATTTATTAATTTGTTGATTGATTGATTGATTGGCTGTATTATCTGTACTGTCAGTATGTATCCTTGTTTTTTATGTTTTTGCTGCTGTATGTATCTGAACTTTCCCTCAAGATTAATAGTGTATCTAATCTAGTAATTAATATCAATTCAAATATTATGTTATTCCTTGTTTTCTGTTACTGTAATTATCGATTAAATGTTTCTAATTAGATTTTTGAACACTGCTTAAAGCATAAGTTCTGTATGGTTCAAATAGATGTTATTTCTTCATATATATTATATATAGAGTATGTATTTGCCACACTAAATTGTGTCCTAAAGTTAAATGATTTCTATACATATAGAAAAAATACATAGTCGCTCCTGGTGTTTAATAATGTAATCAATGGGGCACATAGTACCTCGGCAAATAGCCTACAAATTTGTTGAATACGTCCTTGTGAAATGGGAAACATTTCGATATAAGAAAATATGCCTATCTTGTTTCCAACACACGTTTGTGACAACAAAGAAATCTGGAAATAATTGTTTTATCACTTAAACTATTTTTCTCAAGGAAAGGATATGTTTTCTGTTCATCTGTGTAATAGAAATTGCCTTCCTGGGAGGAGTTCTCACATAAATATGGAAATAAATCAACACAATACCACGCATTTGGCATGAACAGTTTACTGTGATTTTGTCTTTCAAGAGAAAAAAGGGAGGTGAAAATTGTTACAGAAGAAGATAAGTGCTGATGTTTTACGCACAGCTGGTCTTGTTTTGAAATGGTTGAATCTCATAATGTTAGTGTTTATCTTCTTATATGATATGCTACCGTGGCTGTCTGTTTGACTGTCCAGGATAATCCATCAAATGTAGCTCATAAACCTTTTGACCTATTGACCTGAAATTTGGTACACATATACTACGTGATGTCTGCTATTCACTTTCGGGGTGATGATTGACCTCCAAGGTTATTCCTCTTTTTATTTTTATTTTATTTTATTGTAGAATGACAGCGGCCATCAGGGCGGCCGTGTGGCACATGCGTACGGGCGGCGGTCTCATCCCTACCACCTTTGTCATTACTTCCCACATGTAATATTTTATATAAAAATGTATATATAATTTATGTAATATTTCATATATTAATTGTATTACATATGGGATATTAAATTTGGGTCTATATCATTTTTTGGGGAACCTTCTAAATTTCCATATGTCTTGATTTTCACCCACCGCTAAGGGGGTCTTTGATAAATTTGAAAAAAATACCATGGAAGCCTACTTATATGCCTACTTATATGCTTCCAGTTCATAGAAAAGAAGCCATCACAGAAACATATAATCCTAGTTTAGAATGAACAAGTATATAGTTAAGTCCATAAGTATTTGGACACTGACACAGTTTTCATAATTTTGGCTCTATAAACACCATAATGGATTTGAAATTAAGAAATAATTACACGAATGAAGTGTAGGCTTTCAGCCTTAATTCAAAGGGTTTAACATAAAATATCATATGAACCATTTTGGAATAAACAGCCATTTTTATACATGGTCCCCCTATTTTAAGGGGCTTAAAAGTATTTGGATAATTGCCTAACAAGCTGTTCCACGGCCAGGTGTGAACAATTGCCTCATCGTTTATTTAAATATTTAGCAGGTAAACTGTCCGGAACTGATGCCAAGTGTGGAATTTGCATTTGGAAGCTGTCACTGTGAACTCTCAATATGAGCTCCAAAGAACTGTTCACACAAGTAGAAACAGGTCATCAGGCAGTGAAAACAAAATAAACCCATCTGAGAGACTGCAGAAACACCAGGAGTGGTCAAAACAACCATCTGGTACATTCTTAAAGAGAAGGAACACAATAGTGAGCTCAGAAACACCAGAAGGCCCGGACAACCACAGAAAACAACCGTCCTGGATGACCACAAAATCCTTTCCTTGGTGAAGAAAAATCAGTTCACAACATTTAGCCAAACCAAGAACACTCTCTGGGAGGTAGACCTATCATGGCCAAAGTCTACAATCAAGAGAAGACTTCACTAAAGTAAATACAGAGGGTTTACCACAAGGTAAAAACCATTGGTAATCTTCAAGCAATAGGAAGAACAGATTAGACTTTGCCTTTGAAATTAAGATCAATATGTACCAGAATGATGGATAGAGAAGAGTTCGGAGAAGACAAAGAACAATTCATGGTAGCATACCTCATCATCTGTGAAACATGGTGGAGGTGGTGTTATTGCATGGGCATGGGTGACTGCCAATGGAAGTGGGTCACTTGCGTTTATTGACGATATGACTGCTGACTAAAGTTGCAGGATGATTTTTGAAGTGTATAGGGCTATACTCTCTGCTCAGAATCAGACAAATGCTGCAAAACTAATAGGTCGATACTTCACAGTACAGATGGACAATCAGCCAAACCATATTGTGACAGCAAACCAAGTGCTTTTCAAGGCAAAGGAGTGGAATATCATTCAATGACCAAGTCAATCAACTGACCTCAACCCAATTGGACATGCATTTCACTTGCTGGAAACAAAACTGAAGGCAGAATGTCCAACAGACAAACAGCACCTGAACAGCAGCTGCAGTAAAGGTCAGTGAGGGGGAATCCCAGCAGTTGGAGACAGCCATGGGTTCAGGCTTCAAGCAGTCATTGAGTGCAAAGAATTTTCAACCAAGTATTGAACATGATCTTTATATTCATGATTATGTTAATTTGTCCAAATACTTTTGAGCCCCTGAAAATAGGGGGTCCATGTATAAAAATGGCTTTCTTGTCTAAACGGGCCATAAAATGTTTTTGCTAAACACTTGATTGCTTTATTTCAAATCCATTGTGGTGGCACACAGAGCCAAAAATTATGAAAATTGTATCACTGTCCAAATACTTATAGACCTAACTGTGTAGAAAATCATTTCTCAATTGTTTGTTGACCTTGTACTGACCAGTGAACACCTGACCCCCTTGCAGTGTGCACTTCGAATCTGCACATTCTTTCCATGTTGTTGTGGGTTGTCCTTTTTCACTTTAAAGTCATTCAATTCTAAACTTCAGATGTTGCAGTTTAAGTTTAAGCAAGTCATAGCCAATATATTTATCTGTGCAGCAAGTGGGTTTGAGGCTAAATTTACTCAGCTTTTAAATCCAAATTGCCGTATTTTGTCAGATGATAGAAATGCAAGAGGGTGCCACAATGATCTGATGACAATTGAGACAGACCAAGCACCAGCATCCCCATTGTTTGATTTTTTGTGATGTGAAGGGTGCGTGAACATGCATGCTTGCCAGTAGGTGAGTTAATGTTTACATTAGAGAAGTCTGCCCACAAATGGGAAATTCTGGTATTACCCCACCAGAACTTTAACGTCTCAAACACCACTGGCTACAGGACCATTTCTGTTATTTTTAGCATTTGAATTTAATTCCTTAACATTAAGCATTAAATGTATTAATGGATGTGACTTTATAATGTAGATGTCATGATGTATAATTTTTTATTAGTTTATTTTAAAATACTGTATTTGGCAGTATTTTTCATTGTAGAGAAGATAAAACATCTGAGAGACATTTGCAACATATGAACACTTGCAAAAGGCATATGGATTTTCACCCACACTGTGTCACTTTCAACATAATTTTAGTATGTTTAATATCTATTTTTAAAGGGAGTAGAAGAGACATATAATATTGTAAAATATGTTTTACTAATAAATATATCAAACAAGAATAACATTTTCTGATTCCAACCCCTAATTATTTTGCATGTGTATAGTAGATATGTCATGTTGCTATAAAAACATAGGTTACAGTTAAATAAAAGAATTAAAAATAAGTAAAATATTTAGATTGGGGCTACATTTAGAGCATAGAGAGACCACTCTGTGTCGTAATGTAATTCATTGTTTCTCAATAAATTATTATTAATGCCATTTCCGGAAGACACAGGCTTCATCAACAACTGAAATGGAGTCAGTGGTTAGTTTTCACAGTGAGCCCTGCACTGAAGCATTTCGCCAATGATTAAATAATATTGAAGGTGAAACAGGGACAATGATTCAATAGCAACTGTGTAAAGGTTCACAGAGCAGTCAATTAAGGTGTTATCTGCTTCACCTTTTAAAGAAAGTGAGACCAGTACTCATGTACCCCCTGGCTGTACACACATGGAGACCAGCTTCCATTTAATAAACTTTCTCCAACCATCAATCATAACAGAACTCACTCTTTTAGTTGTTCTCTGTCTCTCTCTTAAAAAAAGAAGTTGATTTGAGTCTCTATTTACAAAATACAAAAAAAAAATTTCCCTTCAGTAACAAATGCATAAGGAAAAAAAAACATTATGATGCCACCCTATGCCCTATAATGCCCCCCTAATCTCTCATCTATTTTTCAATCCTCTTATCCAGTTCAGGATCATGGCAGCCAGCTTCTATCACATCAATGTGTGTGAGGTGAAAATAACCCTGAATGGGGTGCCAGTCCATCGTAAAGCACAGGCCAAGCATAGGCCAAGGCCTGCACTCATGCAGTCACTAAGTACCATACATTACATGTCGTATTGGATCACACTGCAAATACAGCAGCATCTCTATTACTCTAATGCTGAATCATAAAGGAAACAAGCAATTCACTCCACAGAACTCCAGGACATTATAAGTGTGAAGCGAAAGCAATGAAAACAGCAGAAGATGTCATTGTAATATAACTCACGGTGAACACTAACATAGTTGATAGTTTAGAGTAAGGGTAAAATAATATGAGAATTTACTTTATTATGTTAAATGGAGATTCTAAATTGGTGCTGTATGAATTATTATTGGTTTATGCATTAATGTGCCCTGTGATTCTCTATGGTGGACTGGAATTTCATTCAGGGTTTGTTCTTTCCTTAGGCACAATGCTGCTCAGATAGGAAGTAGCCACTTCTGACCCTGAATTGGATTATGCTGGTTTGAAAATGGATGGATGGATGGACAGACTTCATTTGTACAAAGATGTTTGGCTGTAAAATTGAATTAAAGCTGAATAAAAACTAATGAATCTTCAATAATCCCTCTATGGATGAACACTCAGCATTCATAGAAGTGTCCTTCTGCCAACTACTGTCATCATCCTCACCATCAATTTAATTGTGGGATTTGCCCAAGTTAGCCAGTTGCCCCAAATGTTTTCATGAACTCGTCACAGTCCATGACAACCTTTAGAGTCAACAACAACAACATTTATTTATATAGTACATTTTCATACAAATAATGTAGCTCAAAGTGCTTTACATGATGAAGAAAAAGAGAAATAAAAGACAAAGTAAGAATTAGAATAAGACAACACTAATTAACATAGAATAAGAGTAAGGTCTGATGGCCAGGGAGGACAGAAAAAAAAAAAAAAAAAAAAAAAACTCCAGATGGCTGGAGAGAAAAAATAAAATCTGCAGGGGTTCCAGTCCCCTCTGGGCATTCTACCTAATATAAATGAACCAGTCCTCTTTGTATTTAGGGTTCTCATGGAAGGACTTGATGATGATGGTCATGTAGACTTCTGGCTTTTAATCCATCACTGTAGTAACATCACGGTGCTTTGATTAGGTGGTGATGGCGCAGATCGCCTCCACAGAAAACCGATAAAAGAAACAGAAGAGAGAGTAGGGGTCAGTACGGATTTTAGAGCCGCCATTAATAGTTATTATAATGAATTGAATATACAGAGTATCAGGATTAAATGAAGGTGAAGTTATCAGAAAGCCATGTTAAAGTAATGTGTTTTCAGCAGTGTTTTAAAGTGCTCCACTGTATTAGCCTGGCAAATTCCTATTGGCAGGCTATTCCAGATTTTAGGTGCATAGCAGCAGAAGGCCGCCTCACCACTTCTTTTAAGTTTTGTTCTTGGAATTCTAAGGAGACACTCATTTGAGGATCTGAGGTTACGATTTGGAATATAGGGTGTCAGACATTCCGATATATAAGATGGAGCGAAATTATTTAAGGCTTTGTAAACCATAAACAGTATTTTAAAGTCAATTCTGAATGACACAGGTAACCAGTGTAGTGACATCAAAACTGGAGAGATATGCTCGGATTTTCTTTTCCTAGTTAGGATTCTAGCAGCTGCATTCTGCACTTGTTGCAAACGATTTATGTCTGTTTTGGGTAGTCCTGAGAGAAGTGTGTTACAGTAATCTAGACGACTGAAAAGAAAAGCGTGAACTAATTTCTCAGCATCTTTCAATGATAAGAGGTCTAACTTTTGCTATGTTTCTTAAATGAAAAAATGCTGTCCTAGTTATCTGATTAATATGCGATTTAAAATTTAGGTTACAGTCAACAGTTACCCCTATGTTCTTTACCTCCATCTTGACTTTTAATCCTAATGCATCAAGTTTATTTCTAATAATCTCATTGTCTCCATTATTGCCAATCACTAAAATTTCTGTTTTCTCTTTATTTAGCTTGAGAAAATTACTATTCATCCAATTAGAAACACAAGTAAGACATCGTGTTAGTGAATTAACAGCGTCGGTGTCATCAGGTGGTATTGATAAATACAGCTGTGGGTCATCAGCATAGTTGTGGTAGCTCACGTTGTGCCTCGAGATAATCTGACCTAATGGAAGCATGTAAAACGAAAAGAGCAGCGGACCCAGATTAGAGCCTTGTGGAACACCATATAGAATATCATGTGTCTTTGAGTTGGAATCACCACAACTAACAAATAATTTTCTACCTGCCAGGTAGGATTCAAACCAATTTAAGACACTGCCAGAGAGGCCCACCCATTGACTAAGGCGATTTCTAAGAATGTTGTGATCAATGGTGTCAAATGCGGCACTCAGATTTAAGAGGATGAGAACAGATAAATGGCCTCTGTCTGCATTTACCCGCAAGTCATTTACTACTTTAACGAGTGCAGTTTCTGTGCTGTGATTTGTTCTAAAACCTGACTGAAATTTATCAAGAATAGCATGTTTATTGAGGTGGCCATTTAACTGCATAATGACTGCCTTCTCTAGAATTTTACTTAAGAAAGGCAAGTTAGAAATGGGTCTAAAATTTTCAAAAGCAGAGGGGTCAAGATTATTTTTATTGAGTAGGAGTTTAACTACAGCAGTCTTAAGACAGTCTGGGAAGACCCCCATATCTAATGACGAGTTTACTATGTCAAGAATTCTATCAATTAGCACGCCTGATACTTCTTTGAAAAATCAGATCAGATCTCTTCTTTTTATATCATCCAATGCCTTTTCCCACCACATTTGCCCCACCGTCTTGGCATAGCTCTTCACCCTTCACTACATCATCCTCTGCCTTTTCACTGCACATGCTCAAACCAACTTACTCTTGTTTCTGCTCAGGAGAACACTTATCTCCTAAACACCAAGTCTTTGCCTTGGCTCAGCCTTTACTTTTTTTTTGTTCTTTATTTCGCCTCATACAATTTCTCGTATTAGGAATTTGTTAGTTTTCGCATACCCCTTGGGGTCAGAGCGCAGGGCCAGCCATTGTACAGCGCCCCTGGAGCAATTGAAGGTTAAGGGCCTTGCTCAATGGCCCAGCAGAGTAGGATCTCTTTCTTTCACTGTGTGACATTCCATGCCTCCATCTGATTGTCCTCATCTCTATTCCCCGAGCTTTGCTTCATGTTTCACCTTCACTGGCCACGTCTCACTCCCATAGCGCATACAGTACAGTTTTCATAAACATTATACTTCATGTCACGGACTCCTTTTGAAGTCTCCTTTTGAGTTTCTTCTCACCCTCACTATTGTATGTCTGTACCTTCACATTCAGTGCATATGTCACCTAAGTAGCAGAACCTACCCAATTTCTCAAAATACTATTGTATTCTAGAATTGTACTGCATGACACATGCAAATTAGCTGATGAATACTGTGAACAGCCTTTATAAAAAGCATCGTGATCTGGGTTAAGGTCACAGAGTCAAATAAGAGCCCCGGTAGGAAGCAGAAGAGAGTGACATGTGCAAAAGAAACTGCACTGGCAGGAGTTGTTGAAATTTAAGCCGATAATACAGAGAACACCAGAGTTTTCACACTGAAGTACCAACATGGCAGCACAGTTTCACAATTCTGTTATATATTAGCACTTTCATATCAAATCTGGGTGATATTGATAAATATAAAGTGTTAAAAGGTCTTACATGTTGTAGAATGAACTGGATTGCAAACATGTACTACCAAGGGGATCATTAACAGATTAAGACAAGGAGAAAACAACACCTTTCCTCCACATCTTGTCCAAAATATAGCACCTTTAACAGCAATGCCTCAGTTTATGTCTAAACTGAGGTGCTGCAGTGAAATTTAAATCATGAACAAAATGGTCATATTCCACGTTTAACTAGTGTTTACAGGGAGTGAAATAAGCACCTAGGCCTCTGCACGGAACGTTTCTTTTCCTTTGTTCAAGGAGTGCAAAACTTGAAATTAATAGATTTAAATAAATCCACAGCATTAGCTTCAAATCAGAAATTTTGATGGCGTACATTTTGCAGTAGATGACCTTAGTAATGGGTTTATTGCATTTCATTTATTCATGCTACAATAGTAAATAATTGCTGCATATTCTCTGGTGAACTGCTCATTTGTCTTGGCTTCCTTCCATGACAATCTTCTTGCTTTTATGTATCTATGGTTCTTTGTCTCATCTGTATTTCATTATTTCAATGAAATGTCGAGCTGTTAAAGTATTGTGTATGTTTTAAATATAAATATATATATATATATATATATATATATATATATATAGAAAGAGAGAGAGAGAGATTTTGATAGTTTGATTTTCTGTGCCCATTTTCAAAACAATTGTAGGGATCAGAGCACTGAGCAAAATATCAGGCCATCACAGTATCGGTGCCAAATTTGTGACCACAGATGTATTTCAGACTGAAAAGATTTTAAGAAGCACTGGAGCCCAAGAGTGATCACCGAGCTCATAAATATTTAATACCTTCACCACTGGCAAAAACATCAGAATGGTGAGCAGTGAAGCCCTGCCTATCACCGAGCAGATATAAGGCCCGCAAAAAGCAACTATGGAGGCAGTCGGATGCCTGAAGGCAATGTTCCTCACTGAGAGAGAGAAATGAAACAGACAGAGAGAAGAGAGCAAAAGCGTGTTATTAGTTTAATTCTGTGATCACGGCCATGTGTTCCACAACATCCAGCCGCCTACTGGCCTCTTCATTGCTGCTCTCTGTCTCCGTGGAGCTTGACCTGCGCTTTGCCATCCAGTTGTTATCCAGGAACGTCCTCACTCTATATATACTGTGTATTTTATTATTTATTTTATTATTGAAAATAAAAATAAAAGTAAAACAAAACGCTCTTGTCTGTTCAGCCTTATTTGTATTTGAATATGCTGATACTTCTGTCTCTTACTTCTAGACTTGGATTCAAGTTACTGTTTTTTAGTGCTGTTTATTTCCAAGTGTTAACCTTTTTCTCAGTTTGCAGAGTAGCACCACCCTACTCTAACTCTATCAGCTCTATCAATCCAGCTGTTTTCTGCATCCAATACAGAGTAATGGGAAATCAGACAATCTCCCAGCAGCAAAGAGGGACATTCCTGAACCCACAATGAATGGATTTGTAGTCCATCATCAGGTACAAAGTCAAACTCACTTCGGCTTATCCAAATTAGAGTTTCCAACCAACCTAACAGCTCATCTTTGAGTTACGTGAGGAAACTCCAAGGAAAATCAGAGCAAAAATCAAACTGCGTCCAGGTTCTGTGAGTTGCCAGAGTACTATAATTTCTATACCTTTTAACAGCTTATAAAGTATTGTGGACCCCATGGGCACATACAGCCACCCTAACCTAACCCAGACAGGCAGAGACATGAGTTTGCCACACAGCACACGTTTATATACATGGGGAAACGCTTTATCTCTGCTCCCCACAGCTCAGTACACAAAACACCAAATGTACAGTCCAGCACCAAACCCTTTCCTTCTTCTTTCTCTGCCTTCACTCCTCACCTGGTAAACTTCGTCCACCTCCTCCCAACTCTGGCTCCACGAGTAGTGGTGTTAACTGGCTCCTTTTATAGGACACCTGGAAGGACTCCAGGTGTCCAATGAGCTTCTTCTGGCAGCACTTCCGCCACACCCACAACCTAAATAGGACTCGGCAACGGTCCAGGCGCCCCCTAGTGGTGGCCACCGGTCCTAGCAGGCCTGAGCTTCCATGCTCCAAACCCATTGCCCTTCTGCAAGCCAGGGGGGCTGCCCTCTAGTGTTCCGGTGGAGATAGTATCTGGAATAAGCTCTCTACCCTCGGTCCTTCCATGATCGAGGCGTCCCGGCTGGGTGAGGGCCCTGGCCATCTGCCACAGTATATAAGAATCTTTTGAAAAGTAATATTAAAACAAAGACACAGCTTGTATTAATATTAACATCACATAAGAACTAAGCAAACTGTTTCTTATGAAGAGCAAATTTTAAAGTAGTTTTCCTAGAAAACCTGCTCAGATACATTATCTCCAATGTTTGCTCATTTTTTTAATTAAGTGGATATATTCCCGGTGTTATTAAAAATGGTAAATATTAGTTTAAAATAAATAATAAAATACCAGCCTCAAATATAGGATTTTTTTTTCTTTTTACCAACAATAGTCAGTCAGTCAGTATCCAACCCGCTATATCCTAACACAGGGTCACGGGGGTCTGCTGGAGCCAATCCCAGCACAGGGCATAAGGCAGGAACAAACCCCGGACAGGGCGCCAGCCCACCGCAGGGCACACACACATACTCCCACACACCAATGCACCTAATCTGCATGTCTTTGGAGGAAACAGGAGCGCCCGGAGGAAACCCAGGCAGACACGGGGAGAAAATGCAAACTCCACGCAGGGAGGACCTGGGAAGCAACCCAGGTCTCCTAACTGCGAGGCAGCAGCACTACCCACTGCACCACCATGCCGCCCCACCAACAATAGTGTTATGAGTAAAAATGAGCTATATCACATATTAGGCACAGTAAGTTGCAGTCCTAATATGGACAGTGTGCATGGAATATTTTACTTATGTTTATAAAATTTACACGTGCATGGTTTACATACAGAATATTACAAATAAAAATAAATCAATTATTGCCAGTTTGTAAAAAAAAAATAATAATGGACAATAATAAGCTTCAAATATTTCTGCATGATGTATAAAACTGCACCCTGGCGCTAGTGTGAGAAATGCTAAACAAGTGTAAACAGAATATAGCAACCTGCACCACCATAAAGGAACTTATAGAAAATGTGCCAAAACCACTCCAAAAAAATAGCAGTCAAAACTCACACTATTGTTAGTTATTCTGCATTATTAACAATTAATAAATGTTCACAGCCAAAACATTTTTGCAAGTAGGGAGTATAATAAAAGAGCAGGTTTACCAACACAAAAAAAGAAATAAAACAGCTGTTCAGCATCTCCAGCCCATGTTGGAGATTTTCAGCTCGGAGTGCTCTTGTACATTGCGCTCTGCCCCCAAGCTGCACATTGATGTATATACATGACATATCTGCTTGCTTTGTTCTTCTTTTCTCACAAATGTAGTGACAGCGAGCCAAAAATGTTTAAAAGTCACTTGCTAATTATTAATCTTTAAATTCTCCAAAAGCAGCTTTATTCAAAAGATTAGGGAAGTGTTAGAAAACTAAAACAGGGCATTAGCTCTTTTCATTTTTGGCACTGTTTACAGAGAAACTGTAGGGACGAGAGTATTAAAAGGAGGTTCTGAAATTGAACATATCAATGAAAGAAACCCCATCAGAATCCAAAAGAGGCAATGTACACAGTTCAAAGTGAAAATGTTACTGTCACGAGTCCAAGTGCTTTTGGAAGGCACGGTGGGGGCTGTCATTCTCCATTCTTTTGTGTTTTTGGGTTCTGGGGTGCTCATTTGTGAGTATGCACTTATTCGTAAAAACCATCAGGTACAGAGCGTCTCCAGAGCCAGACCCTTTTTCCCTTCAAAAATTGACAGTGGCACAAGCGTAATGAGATCCACCTGCTTTTCTCTCTTCCCTTTTCATTGTTTCAAAAACCTTGCTGACCCCTTTGATTAAATGTCAAATCCTGCCCCTTGCCTGCAAATTTCATTGAATCCAGATAACAGAGAAAAAGGTTCCTCTGTGACTCCATAAAAAAAAAAAAGCCTTCCCTACTAAAATAAATTCCACTGGCATCTTGTAAATTTTTATTTTCTGCTATGGCTTCAGGCCCCATCTGTGACCCAGCTGTTATTGGAGGGAAGTGCTGGCCCTTCTGCATTACAAAACAACATTCAGTGGTAATTGCTAGTGGAAGAGATTAAATGTAGTCGATGAAAATGTTTACTAGCAATGAATATGCATAACGACGAGTAGGAAATGGCGCTGGAAGATTAAAAAGAGTGGGGGTTTGTTTACAAGAAGAGAGAGAAGGAGAGAGGGGAGAAAGAGGGGGGAACGTGAAGAGAGAGAGGGAGCGAGAAAGAGGGATAGAGAAAGAGAAAAGAGCGAGAGAGCGAGTGAGAGAGGGGGAAAGGAATGTCAGTTGGCCTCAAGCCTGAAATAGGAACAAGAAACCTTTGGGCAAGGCATTAGGGAGAAAAACAGATGGTTTGTGAACCTTTTATTAGGCAGAAAAAAATCATTAATCAAACCATGGCTGGAAATGGCAGGATATTGTTGCAGCATCGTTTATTTTTAAAGTTGTACACCCTTCTATTTCCTGCAGAATGAATCTATGTTGCCGTACTTTTGGGGGTAACAACGCAACGAGCACCTGTGTAGTCGAGGGAGTATACCTCCTGCGGCGCCGCTCCAACTGCAAGACCCGGTGGTTCTTACACATTTTACTTATTACAAAATTCCCACAAAGCTCCGTAAAAAAATACGAATTAGGAGGTGACAAGTCCTTTATGCCAAAGTCCGCTTCTTGATCCTCTGATACGCTATGCAATTACGACTGCAACAGCTACAGCTTTTTCACATATGTCTTCATGTAGCAGATTTTTCCACATTCCTCTTTGCTTTGACCCATTGGGACCCTTACATACTGGATACCTATGGCAAGCATTCAGCTGTTGGATCAAGGCCATTAACCTAAGGCGATTGGGAAAACAAAATGAATAAAGATTACTTTCATCAATTTAAATCTTAACTACCTGTGTATTATGCTCATTTTGCCTATAATGCTGTTTCATTTTCTTTCTGGAAATGAGGAATACAAACGATAATTTCATTAATAAAATTACAAAAAAAAAAAATCCCCAATGATGTGGTTACTCTGTAAACCTACCCAGCAAAACAATTTACCGTTGATGTAAAATGTTGGCATAGGGTTACTGAGTATTTGCTGTAAAAAGAAAAAGCCGTGAACTTGAAATCCCAATTAAGGAATCCTAATGTTACTAGTAGAAGAAGGCAGTAAGTTCATTGATTATGGCGAGTTTCACCTGTAATTCTTAACCCAGAGAGTAGCTGCACATCATTCAGTTTTGGTCCCCACCTTTATACTTAATGCTTTCAGGGTACGCTCCAGTCTCACCATGACTCTATATTGAGTAACTGAGTTCAGTAAAGTAATAGGTGGGTTTTAAGCTTATTACAGTTTTCTCTATTGCAGAAACATATTTTATCTACAGTTGCATACAGAAGATAATTGGCACCATCATGGATAGTAAAACGGGTGCCCAGTGCCTATTTAGTGGGGCAGATTATTACTATTATTATTATCTGGCTGTTCAAATAGGATAGAGTACAATTGTTCACCTTTTTTAATTTGGGCACAGGTACGGTGTCCTCCGTAATGTTTGGGACAAAAACACTTTTTTCCTTGATGTATTGTAACGCTCTTCTCCACAGTTTAAAATTACAAATCAAACAATTCAGATGTGATTGAAATGCACATTGCAGGCTTTCATTTAAGCATAAATACATTTCAGTCACACCATGTAGAAATGACAGCACTTTGTCTACACCACGGATGTCGAACTCCAGGCCTGGAGGGCCACAGCGGCTACAGGTTTTCATTCTAATCCTTTTCCTAATCAGTGACCTGTTTTCACTGCTAATTCACATTTTAATAGCCCTGTTAGAAGGATTCAGTCCTCTGAATTGATTTGTTTCCTCATTAAAATGCAGCCAAACAGAAATGAGACGTGAAACGAGCCAACCGAGATGACCAGCTAAACTGGGGCTTTAAACTCCAACCAGTTTCTTAACGAGAAGCCAATTCTTGCTGTTAATTAAACTCGTTATTTAATTCCACGGCTTGTTGTTGCTCTCGTTCTGTCACAGCTGACATTTCCAAAACTATTGATTTTCTGTTTTTCATAAGAACATCGTCAAAGTGTTTTGGTGAGTTGAGAGATTAACCTTACTGAGACCTTCACCTTTCTTTATTTTCAGATATTGTGTGATGTGGCGGCTTGTTTTGTGTCTCATTATTGTTTGACTGCGAATTAAGGAAAATGAAACAACTAAAGGGCCTGAGTCAAGTTAATTAAAAGAAGTAATTGGCAGCAGAAACTGGTCACTAATTAAGAAGATGGTTAGAATGAAAACCTGCAGCTACTGTGGCCCTCCAGGACTGGAGTTCGACACCCCTGGTCTACACGGTCTCCCCATTTCAGGACACCATAATGTTTGGGACAATTGGCCTAACAGGTGTTTGTGATTCCTGAGGTGTCTTTCATTATTTCATTAGTGCAGCTGTAAGATACCTGGGCTTGCTTCTACCCCTTGGAGTCTGTAGTTGCCATTGTTCAAAATGAGGACAATAGCTGAGCCAATGAAAGTCAATGAAGCAATTATGAGGCTGAAAAATAAGAATAAAACCATTAGAGACATTGGTAAAACCTTAGGATTACCTAAATCAACTGTCTGGAATAGCATCAAGAAGAAAGAACACACTGGTGGGCTCAGTAATCGCAAATGGACTGGTAGGCCAAGGAAGACCTCCATTGCTGATTACGCAATACTTAGTATGGTAAAGAAAAAGCTCCAAAAGCCTATCTGACAGATCAGAAACAGCCATCAGGAGACCCATGTGGATGTGTCAGAGACAACTATCTGCAGAAGACTTCATGAACAGAAATACAGAGGCCACACTGCAAAATACACACCACTAGTTAGCCATAAAACCAGGATGGTTAGATTACAGTTTGCAAAAAATGATTTAAAAGAGCCTGCAGAATTCTGAAGAAAGACAGACAAAGATGAACCTGCGTCAGAGTGATGGCAAGAGCAAAATTTGCAGATGAAAAGGAACTACCCAAGGTCCAAAGCAGACCACCTCATCTGTTAAACATGGTGGTGGGTGTGTTATGGTTTGGGCATGTATGACTGCCACAGGTCCTGGCACACTTCTCTTCATTGATGATGTAACTTCTGACAGCAGTGGCTGAATAAATTATGAAGTGTAAAGAAACATCTGATCTGCTTAAGTTCTACTATCTCTTTGGATGGCATTTCATTCTACAACAAGATAACAATCCCAAACATACTGCTAAGGCAACAGAGGAGTTGTCAAAGATAATAAATATAAAACTCTTGAATGGCCAAGCCAGTCAACTGATTTACATCCAAATGAGCAGGCCTTCCATATGTTGAAGACTAAATTTAAGGGGACAAGCCCCCGAACCAAGCAGGAGCTGAAGATGGTGTCATTTGAGGCTTGGCAGTGCTGCACCGGAGAAGATCCTCGCCAAAAGGTGAAGTCTATGAATCGCAGACTCCAAGTAGTCATTGGATTCAAGGAATATGTGGCATATTCCTAAATATGACTACTTTAAAATAACTACTATTGCTTGTCCAAAACATTAGACATTAGGGAGCCCAGAAATGGGGGAACCATGCAGAAAAAATGATGTGATTGAAATGTATGCAAATACCCTTAAATTAAACTCTGTAATGTGCACCTTAATCACGTCTGAATTGTTAGAGTTAAGAGGGCTAAACCAAGGAAAAATACATCATCTCCCAAACATTATGGCAGAAACTGTAGACTTAGTAACTTTCTCAAGACTGGAAATAAACCACCGCCCAGTTTATGATTCAAAGTCTAATGTCTTAACTCAATACACCACATTGCGCAACAAGCAGTTTTGCATGTTAACAGATTTTGTTGCTTGTTTTACTGATTCATAATTGGGCTGCAAATTCTAATATTGCTGATTCGAGCAGCATTATAGGCCCCTGGGGCAAAGCAGTGCACTGGGGCCCCTACCTACACAACCACTCACAGGAATAAAAATGCAAATGGTCGATAAAATTAAACATATATTTATTCCAACTTCCAACAAAATCAGTGTTTAAACATTAAAAAACATGCTGTACAGCAAAGATTAATCATCACAAATGTTTGAACAATATAACATGAGCCTTGAAAAACACAAAAATTTCAACATGTAAATGATACTCAATTGGTAAACCATATACGTAGATGGAGATGGCACAATATGAAAGTACTATGAATTATTTATTATTAATCAAACTAATCAAAACGAATCAAATTAATTCAACACAAACATTTTCGACATTTCTTTGCAGAGAATCGAGTTGAAGTGACGTTAACATATACACTTTTACATTATGTAGTGCATGAGATCAGTATATCAGTATATTGTTATCACAATAACAAATATTTATAGTTTAGTATAGTATAGTATTTATTTATTGACAGCAAGTCACAACATACATAGATTAGAATGTGGCCCCCATGCAACTGCCCAGCGTACCCATGCATTAAGACGGCCCTGAATTCGAGCCTAGGAGAGACCTCATCTACAGTGGGCGGCTTACAATGCAAACACAGTATAACCGGGTCTTTTACTAATTTTAACTTCCGTTGTTGGTCTTATTTTTATTCTTGATAACTTGAGTGCTTTGCCTCCATAGATTAGTTAATATGGTGCTGGAATCAATACTGTAAAGTTATATATACAGTGGATTCGGAAATTATTAGACACCTTCACTTTCTGCACCCTTTATTGTGTTGTAAGTTTAATTTTAAAAGAATACACTCAATATTACCCTTAATGAAAAAATGCAAATGTTTTTAAAAAGATTTTCAGATTTATTAAAAATCAAAAACTGAAATCTTTTACTCATATAAGTTTTCAGATCCTTTTGCAGCAAGTACAAATTTTGGTCTTCTTGAGTAAGTCTCTGCAAGGTTTGCACACCTGGATTTAGATAGTTTATCCCATTCTTCCTGCCAGATCTGTTCAAGCATCATTCTATTGGATAGGAAGGGTCTCACCACACGTGTTCTATGGGTCTAAGTCTGTGTCACTCAAGGACAGTCAGACTTATTCTGAAGCCACTCCAGCGTTATCCTGGCCATATGCTTTACGTCACTGATCTGCTGAAAGGTGAATATTCAGCCCAGTCTGAGGTCATGTGCAATTCAGAGCAGGTTTCCTTCAAGGACCTCTCTTTTCTTTTCTGCTTTGCCCACTGCTATCAGGCAATTCAATGACTCCTCCCAACATCCTAAATTAAATTCTTTAGGTTAATTTTGCAGTTTCTGCACAACATACACTTATTTGTTTTTTATGTATCTAACTCTTTATTGATTTTATTATTGTTCCCGATTGTCCGTATTTTGTTTTTTTTTATGTTTTTGTTGTTCTATGCATCTAAATTTCCCCTTGGGATTAATGAAATCTGTCTAATTTAATCTATTTGGAGACATTCATCCTTCCCTCAATTCTGACCAGTCTTACTATCCCTCCTGCTGAGAAGCACCCCAAGTCATGATGCTGCCACGACCATGCTTCATTGTGGAGATGGTATTAGGAAGATGATGAGCATGGCTTGGTCTTCACCAGACATTGTCTTGGAGTTCTACCCAAAGAGTTCAATTTTAGTGTCTTCTAACTAGAGACTCTTTTCACACTATCAGTGTTCAAGAAGGCTGTTGTATGCCTTTTACTCAAGAGTAGCTTCCGTCTAGCTGCTCTACCTTAAACACTTAATTGATGGAGTGCTGTTGAGATAGTTGTTCTTCTATCTCAGCAAAGGACTTTGTTAATGTGACCATTGGGTCCTTGGTCACCTCCCTGACCAAAGCCCTTCTCGTCTGGTTGCTCAGTTTGTCATATTAGTTAAAAAATTCTTCCATTTCAGAATTATTGAGGCCACCGTGCTACTGGGAACACTCAAAGCTTTAGAAACATTTTTATCTTCTTGTCCAGATCCACGCCTAACTACAGTTTTATCACAGATGCTCAAAGAGAGTTCCTTGACTTGGTTTTTGTTCTGACATGCAGTGTGCATTGTGGGACCTTACATAAGTGGACTGCAGTCAAATTCTAGACACTTTTCAATGATAATTAAAGCAAACAGGATGCATCTTAACACAATTTGGAGTGCAACAGAAAAGGGTCTGAGTACTTAAATGACTGGGTGATTTTTAATACTTTTGCAAACACTTTCATTAAGTATGTTTTCACTTTGTTAATATGGCTTTTTAGATTAATTGGCAAATGTATCCATTTAAAATTAAATCTACAACAAAGTAATGTGTGCAGAAAGTGAATACTTTCTGAATCCACTTTCTGAATCTCATGGTGCAATCATTTTTAAACCTGTGTGTTTTTTCTTTTTTTTTTGTAATATTTTTTTAAAAATACTTTGGCAAGAAAGCCAACAATATTCATCTTTACACTATCACAATGGGGACATCACACATTGTGAATTCTGGTTGCATAGCACTAGCAAAGAAGCTAGTAACAGCATGCAAACATTCTCAAAATGGCAGCGCCCATGATAAAAACAAAATGGATGCACATCATGACATGGAATATTTTTCTGAACTTTAAGAAGGCCTAATGCCCAAGAAAACAACCAAATTAACAAATTCTCCCTGCACCTAATCTAAAGGAAAAAAATGAAGAAGTTCATAATATTATACCAAAGAAAAATAAAAATTAAAACAAAACATTTATAACATGCCTAGTTCTCAGTGGCCTCTATAATAAAGAACAGTAATCTAATGTAAGTCTACTTGGTATGTATGGATTGCTCAGGAAATCAGTCAACGTCTGATATCCACCTATGAAAAAATAAATGTGCTCTTAACTTATAGCTGGAAATCCACAAAGAGAGAAAATGTTTTTTTTTCTAAGCTTTCAATACCTACCAGGAATCGTCTTCTGCGGCAGATGATTAGACTTATACAGCAATATTTGCAATATACAGCAAATAAGGAGGGGAGGGTTGTTGAACAGGTTGGAGTTGGGGGACAAGGGGTGGGTGGGGAGTTGATGAGGTGGGGTTCAGAGGGTGTTCATAAAGCCTTATTTAATACTAGCTGTGTAAGACCTTGCTGTAAAAAGCCTGGGGTCCTAGAATCTATTGAAATCATCAGACAAAAATTGAAATGTAGAGACGTCAGGTAAATGAAAGGAACTACTCTGGGCATCTCTCTCCTAGGAGGTTTCGCTTTGCCAATGTGCTTGCCTCACTTGTGTATTAGCGGCGGGAGGAAAAGTAAAAAGGATACTGTTTTGCTGATGTGCTCGTCTCACTTGCATAAAACTTTCTCTCTTTTCTCAGAGGTTTTACTTTGGCAACAGAGTCGCTTTCTTCTTCCGACTTGTTAACTTGGGGCCGTCTTGTCAGCTCTCTGAGCTTCATGTTGTAGTAGCCTCACACTTCCGGGCCGGACAAACAGACACACACACTTCCATGTGTAGATGTTTAGTTTTCTGTTTCTTGAGCGGTGGAGCCCTTACCTCGACTCCACCTCTCACTTCCAGGCTGAACAGACCACACACTTCCACGCGTAGACGTTTATATATAAGATTTGCTTGTTCTTCTTTTCAAGCCTCCATATACTGGTTCATGTCCAAATGTGTGTTAATGGTGTTTTCATTGGATAGCCATGTTTCAGCCAGTTCTCTGGCAATTTTGAGCATTAGCCTTGAATTTTACTTGTACTGAGTCCCATTTAGATGTGTATGTGTGTAAATAAGAGACTGTGGATCCTTTCTTTCAACTGCATTGTGATGTTCCTGTATACGTCTGGCAAGTGTTTTTGATGTTTGTCCCACATATACAACTGGACATGAATTGCGTGGTATGCTGTAAACCTAGATGTTACTGAGCCATACAGAATTACTTCTTTTTCAGTTTTTCTTTGACAAAAAATGAATAATAAAGAAAAAACAGACACAGAGTTTAAATGATAGATAATCTATTTTTAATAACATTTATATTGCGGTTCTGATATAAGCAGCACTCCCACTCAAGTCTCTTAATAATTAAGGTGTTAATGTTATCCTAATATGGCATTTCTCCACTGAAATGAAATCTTTCCATTGCCATGAAACATTTTCTAGCAATACAAAACATCTGATGTGACCGTGAGGCATTTTGGTGAGTGTTCCTAAGAAAAACTGGGAAGCAATTTCTGCTGAAACTGGATCTGTGTGATGTCATATAAAGAGAGACATTTAAATGATACATGTGCCTAATGTTACATATGGCTCTTGGACTATGTCTGCGGTGGATTTCTGGACATTAATTGCCATTTTTCTTTTCCTCTTGTTACTTCTTTTACCATTGTAAGAGCCAAACTGCTAAAAAGCTAGTGTTAATGGAAAGAGCTAATGTTAATAAAGAGCTAACCATAAAGAGCTAATGTTAATGTAAAATTTACCCTTAATTTGAATACAGTGTAGGTTTCACCTAGATAAAGGAAGATCCCGCTTTACCCCCTCTAAGCTAACAAGTTCATGGAATGACCTTAATGCTCTGCTATATTTCTGTATCTAGACAAGAGAATGCTCTCAGATTGTAGTTAGATAGCTAGAAACAAACATGAACCGGTAAAGAGAAAGACAGAAAGACATTTTGTTTTCTGACTGTTACCGTTATGTTAGCATTAAATTACGTGCGTACGGTCCTAGTGTATGAGGTAACATATAGAAACTTTAGGAAATGTAACCTAGACCCATAAGCCTTCAACGTGTATTTATCAACTTTATTTTATTTGTTGTGTGAACAATTTGCATTGAATTTCACTAAAACTTTTAAAATGAAGGCACTTGGACTGTGAAGTCTTTTTTAGTACACAAATCATACTAATTGCTGAAGCCTTTCTGGCAGCTGCATTTAGAACCATTTTGAATTACTTGGAAAACACAACTACAACCATATAAGTGTTGACAACACTTTGTTCAATCAACATACACATACAATTATAGGTAAGTCAGTGACTGATCATTTTTTAAACTTATTTTAATTGCCACTTACTACTTTCAACAAAGTTTATTTGTTTTTATTGTGGATCCAAAATTTTGGACGCCAGACGTTGTATGCCACCATCCTTTATAAGTTGGTACAGAATGACACAATTCACCATGTGATTTCTGCTTCATGTGACTGGCAATAAGCAAAGAAACAGTAAAATATGCAGCCATGGAAAAATCACTGCAAAATAGCAACAGCCATGCAAAAAAACAGAACACAACATGGCATTACCAGAAAAAATATAAATATCTCATCAATTGAGCAGACTGCATCCCAAATTCATGACACAGTGACCCTGATGCTAGTCAGATGATGGGAGGATCATTAGTTTATTCAAACTTTAAATGTTACAGAAAGACTCTAATGATTAAGATTCTACAATGTGTTTAAAGAATTTAGAGTTTTAGAAGTTACTGTTTTTTTTTTACATCTTGATCCCAGTTTGGTTTGTCTTAGTTTAATTACTGACTCTCGCTCATCTGTCTATTCTTTTGCTAAATCCCTTTAAATTTACACTGCTCAAGCACAACCTTTAAACCACTGACAGGTGAAGTGAATAACATTGATTGTCTCATCACAATGGCACTTGTTAAGAGGTGGGATATATTAGGCAGCACGTGCACAGTCAGTTGTTGAAGGCGATGTGTTGGAAGCAAGAAAAATGGGCAAGAGTAAAGATTTGAGCATCTTAGATGAGAATCTCAAAAAATGGCAGGCCTTGTGGATTGTTCCTAGGAATGGATTGGCTGGTAACTACCAAAGGTGGTCCATGGCAGGACAACAGGTGAATTGGCCACAGGGTCATGGGCGTCCAAGGTTCATTGATGCACGTGGGGGCCAAAGGCTATTCTGTCTGATCCAATCTCACAAAGGAGCTACTGTAGTTCAAATTGCTGGAAAATGTAATTTTCTGCCTGTGACAGAAAGGTGTTTGAACACACAGTACACTGTAGCTTGCTGCATATTTACTGGTCAGAGTGCCAATGCTGCCTCCTGCTCACCACCTGCAATGGGCATATATGAGCATCAGAACTGGACCACAGAGAAATGGAAGAAGATGGCTGGTCTGATAAATCACTTTTTCTTTTAGAGTATGTGAACAGGGTGTGTGTGTATCATTTACCTGCAGGATGCATTATGGGAAGAACGCAAGCCAACTGCAGAAGTGTGATGCTCTTGGCAATGTTCTGCTGGGAAACCTTGGGTCCCGGCACTCACGTGGATGCTACTTTGACATGTACAGCCTACACTACTTAAAGACTGTTGCAGACCACATACATGCTTTCATGGCAAAGGTACTCCCTGATGTCAGTGGCTCTCTTTCAGCAGGACAATGCGCCCTGCTACACTGCAAAAATTGTTCAGGAATGGTTTCAGGAAAAACAAAGAGTTCAAGGTGTTGACTTGACCTCCAGCTCACAACTTACAGGACTTAAAGATCTTGCTGCTAACATCTTCATGCCAGATACCACAAGGCACCATCACAATTTTTGAGGAGTCCATGCCTTGGCAGGTCAGAGATGTTTTGGCGACCTACACAGCATTAGGCAGGGGATTTTAATTTTGTGGCTAACTGGTGTATCTACTTCTCTACAAAGCCATAAAACATAAGTGTAGAAATATAACCAATATGTACAGATATATGTATATATTAAGTTCACATTTCATCTCTTCTAGGCTACCCATATGCATACAATGACAATTTGGATAGATGTCTGAAAACAGTTCCATAACTTATTGATGACACACTGACTCTAAGACAGCCAGTGCCACCATGGAGGCTGAAAAGTGAAGGAAAATGGAGAAGACCTTCCAAGTGCCAAACAAAGCAATTATAACAATTAATTAAGAAACAAAAAACTATTACTGATCTTCACCAATGACTTGTCTGATGACTTTAGACATTTGCTGTCTTGCTGTGGGGTAGAAGAATGATTTAAACTTTAAATGACAAAAGATTTAGTTAAATAACTGGCACAATCTAGCAGACCAGAGATTTGAAAAATAATTATTTTTCTTTTCTGGCTGCTATGCCGTTAATTAGTCTGCAAGGCTAATAATTGGTTTTCTTTTCCAGATCTGAGTCGAGATATATCCCTGAACTATGTGTTTATGGAGATTATTAATGACAATTCCTAACATAAATACAAATCAAGATCAAATAGAACATATTTAATACCCCTTACCTTTTAAGTGTCTGTCCTTGTGATCGTATGTTACATTTCAATGAAATTACCTGCTGCAGAACTGATGCTGAACAGGTCACTCGCTTGTGGAACAGAGCGGCACTTCACAGGCCCAATTTTACTAAATAACAAATTAATATTCTGGTAGAATTTTGTTTGTAGTGATTAGGTAACTCTGTCACTGTTTTGTTTAAAAAAAAAAAGTTTTGTAGTGTAACTGTCTTACTACAGTGGACTGGATAAATGGACCACAAAAGGTCCCGTGCAGAGTCTTTGTATTTGAGTTTGCTTAGTGTATAACAATAAAGTTTGCTTAGTGTATGGCAATAAAGTTTCCAAAAATAAGTGACACCTTTTATTGGCTAACTAGAAAGATTATAATATGCAAGCTTTCGAGGCAACTCAGGCCCCTTATTCAGGCAAGTTGCAATTACATCTTGCCTGAAGAAGGGGCCCGAGTTGCCTCGACAGCTTGAATATTGTAATCTTTCTAGTTAGCCAATAAAAGGTGTCATTTTGCTTAACTTCTCACCACATCCATAATGGCTAACTTGGTACAACACCCTAGTACTACAAAAATGAAGTGAAACACATCTGGTCACTCAAAAACTATGCTTTGATCAAAAAAACAAGAACAGGCTGCACTACTGAGATCCTAAGAAGAGTAGAAATATATGAAGAGGACGTCCAGAGCCTCATAATCCATCATGTGACAAAGGCGGCCGCCTAGGGCTCATTATCTGAAGGGCGCCACTAATGAAAGTTAAGGGGTGCACACACCGGACACAGAGAAGGGAGCCCCTCAAAGAGGTTGTATAAGTATGATAATAATGTCTTCAGTATAAACTAAAAGGGGTGCTGTTTGTGTCTCTGTGTCTCCGAACACCTGGTTGTCAAACTATGATGATAATGAGTGGGGACCATTAACAAAAGTAAACCTGAGAGGAGCCCCCCCCTCCTTTAAAGTCCACTATATATGCACATATATATATGTTTGAGCTATTGAAAGGGCACTCACTCTAGACACCGGAGGTCATCAAAGTAAAATAATACCGACTACTTGCTATGGACAATGAGGGGTGACGTCCATCAACCCCACCTAGGCCTCCAAATGGGCTTTGACCAGCACTGGGGACATCATGTGAATGGTCAACCATATTTTCTGGTCTATGTCATGTTTCATCATTAAAAAATAGCTTTGACAACCAGCTGATAGACACAAAAAAACATACAATTGCATTAAAAATGTCATGGTGGAAGTATTTTTCTTTAGACCAATAAACTATTCCATCATGATTTTCAGGAAGGGCATATCATTAGCGGCAATATTTGAATGACCCAACATAACAGAGTTTTATGGTGTCTCATATACGTTCTCTTCATCTCACTGCCATCTTCTGTCTGAAAGGAGATGACATATCTGCATGTACAGAAGTTATTTAAAAGATTTACTTTTTAAATTTCTGTGTGTCTCGAATGCATATTTCTGTAAATAAACACAACCATCTGGCTTGTCAATAAATTGATGATGAAAAGATTGGAAAAGAGCCAGGGCATGAAATTGAACAGCAGGCACCCAAGACTGCTCCACAGGGCAATGGATATGAAACAATCATTTCTTTGGAATAGTCGAAAACTGGGGAAAATTCACAGGATTACTTTCTGAACTTGTAGATCTTCAAGAAATCTTGCATAACTTACCATAATTTCAGATAAAAGTTATGGTGAAAACAGAACCTGGTGACTAAATATTGTTAGGTGTCATTATAATAGGTACTGTACATAACATTCTCTGCTTTTAATGGCTTATTCTTGAAGCAAATAGCTGTAAAGCTTTCTGCGAAACATAGTAGGCCACCAAAATCATTGTTTATTACCTTCTTCAGCATATTCAATTTTATTGTGTCCTGGAAAAAGCAATGCAGTGTTATCCCATAAATGTTCAAGACTCTCGAGACACAAAATTAAGATTTTACTGTGCATAACCTAAAGGAGGATTTATTAATCATGTACCTGAAATAGCATTCTCTAATTAATTTAAAACCCGAACTCAAGTGTACCAAACCAAATTTGTATTTAGCATCAACCTATTTTTGTATTAATAGCTTACTTCTGCAATTTTTTGTAAATATTGTGAATTAAAAATGGTAATTGGTAAAGAGAAGGCCCCTATGAACAACACAGATGTTAAATTTCACATATTTTCAACTGTATATTCCTTAATAAAAATTGTGAAAGAAATTAAAAAGGACATTTTTGAAACATCAGAAAAATCAGTGTTTTTCTGTGAATAAAACACAAACTTAATTTTACATTGGGCAAAAAAATGGATAAAGTCTAGCCTTCCAATGACAAGCAATTAATAAGTTACCAACTAAACTGGCAGACACAGAGGTAGGTGTTGCATACAATAGGAGAGTGTACAGATGTATCTTGTCTCAGAAAGACGTTTATTTCCGAACCACTAATCCCACCAAAAAAATCACTCTCTAACCCCAAACACTTTATGGCAAACAAGAACACACTGTCATAAAATGTACACATTGCAAACATAACATTTCCCCCATCCCCGACCAAATACAGTGAATCCCAGAAAAACATAACATAAGGCTTGTACTTTCAGAGTAATTGAAATTGTACAGAACAGCTTCTTCCTAAACCCAAATGTCATTCTAAAGTTTGCTTAACTGTGAAAATCAGTAAGGAAATCTTTGAATCTGGCTGGCCGAGTTCTGACACGTTCAAGTCTGCAGATGGTTTCAGTTGGAGGTGGCAACACCTCAGGGTCCTCAGTCTGTATAGGGCCTGGTGATAGGGTTATATCATCTGATTCTAACAAGAGCATTTCGCGGACTTCAATTGTTAGTGTGCTCAGCCAATTGATCCCTAATAAATTCATCTTGCATGTCTCCGAACTTGCATAAACTAGCTAAACCTCTTAAGTTGGCCACGTATTGGTGAACCGATTCGCCTGCCTGCTGTTGCCGTTTACGAAATAGGATTCGGCAGAGGATAACACTTTGCGAGCAGGAGAAGTGCATCTTAAACATGTGCTGTCCCTCCATTTCCAGACAGTGTAGGAACAAAGCTCTCTTGCGCGTATCACTTACATTTTGCAAATCAAGAGCCAGGAAGTAAGTTTCAAAAGACTCCAGCCAGCTGGACCAAGGCACTGGAGGCTCTCCAGGCACGGGAAGAAAGGGAGAAGGTGGTGGAAGTGAAAATTCATCCCATCCTCGTTGCCAAAATGTTGCATACAATAGGAGAGCATACAGGTGCAGCTTGTCTCAGAAAGGCATTTATTTCCGAACCACTAATCCCACCAAAAACTCACCCTCTAACTCCAAACACTTTATGGCAAACAAGAATACACTGTTGTAAAATGTACATATTGCAAACATAACAGTAGGTACTCCAGGACTGACTCTGATAAGCAGTGAATTACGATAACAGGACACTGGCAAAACAGAACAAAATTTTGAAACACTGCTGGGAATTCCTCATTACTTCTTCTGGAATCACCATCAAATGTATTGGATTGTGAACTGTAATCTTCTGAATTTAATTATGTGACTTAGAGAATGTTACGCCATTTTAAGACCATTCATAATTGTTATAATAACACTAAGGGATTCATAAAGCATATAAGAACAGCCACCCATCTTACCTCTCAGCCCATTAATAAGAGTATGTATTCCTGCATATGTGACAGCTCTAAATTCAAGGCAATAAAAAAATCCACTGCAGAGAAAAATAACTGAGAACCATTTGGAAAAAAAAGTGAAGTTAACTGATTGTGTGGTGTGCTCCTGTAGGAAAAACAACCACAGCTATGAGTACACAGATGAAATGCGACTTGGGTGCCTCATGCAGTAGCGGACCCCTCTACACTCTTAAAAATAAAGGTGCCAGAGTGGTTCTTCAGAGCAATGCCATAGGGCGGTCACTTTTTTGTTCCCAAAAGACCCATGCAGGTGAAGGGTCCTGAAAGAACCTTTGTTTATTTAGATCTCTAACAGGCTCCTTGGACCGAATAACCACAAATTGATGGTAACAGATTTGTGAAACACAAATGTGTCATGATTTTAAAGGGACTCTCGCTACATATGTCTGCTAACATGCGCTAAGTCCAGGTTTTCTTAATCTGCTTGTATCCTGCAGCCCACCATACCTAAAAGATTTTTTTGTACGTATTAGGAAGTTTTTAAAAACACAAAAAACCAGTTTCTTATGTTATGAACCTGTCTCAGAGTAAAATGGTGCTTTGTCAAGCAATGTATCTATGAAAAAACATGTAATATAGTAAAGAACCATAAAGTGCCATTAAAGATCCAATGTTTTTAAGAATGTACTCAGATTGATTTTTCTGTATCCCTATTTATTCATGTAGGTGTTATTTTTGATACAGACTATTCCTTAGAACTTGTGAGGCACTTTTTTTAATGCCCCATTTTTGCTAGTAGGGAGGTTACGGGTGATATAATGTATTCAGTTTAATAGATTACAGCCTTTAGTGATATCTGCTACACACTCCTTCTGTTAGTTAATTTGACTAAACTGTTTCCATGTGATAATTCTGAAAAAATGGCAACTATACTTCCCGTTTTTCATGCCTTTAAAACACTGTGGCGGACGGCTGGGGGCCATGCCCAGCCGGGATACCTGGAAGTACCCGAAGAGGCACTATACCCCCCATGGGCTACGAGAGGGCAGCCACCCTGGTTTGTATGGGGGCCATGGGAACGGAGCATAGAAGCTCAACCCTACTGGGGCTTGTGGTCACCGCCACACCAGGAAGTGCCGCCGGAAGATTGTCAAGGAGCACCTGGAACACATTCGGGTGCTTATAAAAGAGGCCGTCTTTCTCCACTTGGGAGCCGGAGTCGGGAGGAGGAAGAAGAAGCTTGGGAGGAGTGGAGTAAAGGCAGAAGAAACACAAAGAGTGAAGGAAGGAAGGGACTGAGTTTGGGCGGATTGGATCACTGTGTTGGATGCAGGACATTCATGTAAATAAACAGTGTGTGTTTTTGGACATTCAGCATCTGTCTGTCTGTGCCCGGTGGCTGTCTTATCACAACAGATACATAGTTTAATGTGGCTGATTTTTCAAGGATTTTATTGAAGGAACCCCAGGCAGTGACAGTGTCAGAGCAAGGCATCCTGATGTAACGTGTAATATACTGTAACAAACCACCAAGGCACGATTGATAAAAGCCCATTGGACAAGAGGAACAACATCTTTTAAGAATTTTGCCTACAGAAAAAGATGTAAAACGTGCCCTTACATTTATGATACAGATAGTTATACCACACTGGCGACTAGAACATCACATAAAGGGATAATTTTCCTGCAGATCATCTAATGTCGTCTACCTAATTCTATGCATGAAATGCCCCGACACTGTACTCTATGTGGGAGAAACTGGACAAACACTCCGGCCAAAGAATGAACTTACACAGGTCCCACACCAAACACGGCAATACAGATGTTCCTGTAACAGCCCACTTCAACAGCCATGGACACTGTGAGAGGGACTTTAAAGTCACAGTGCTTATGGGCAACTTCAGAACACAGCAAGAGAGAAAAGAGAAAAGTTAAACTCATGCTAAAATTTAACACTTTACAACATGGTTTAAATAGAGATATGGCTTTTATGGCCAGGTATGAAGACTGTTTGCATCTCTCGGACTGACACAGACAAAACTGACTATAGATCCATATTGTATTGAAAAACTCATCAGAAACTCCAAAAGACTTTGTTGGACAGTTATCTTATCAAAAGATCTTGACCATTCATGGTTCTCCTCTCTAGTTAAATGAATCTTACCCTGGAGAGTCTATTAATTTTTTACATCTATGATGTCTCACTTAAAGGTTTTCCAATGCTGTATCTGTCCTAGTGTCTATATAAACACAGGGAATTCCAGTTTCTGTATTACACCTTGCCTGAAGAAGGGGCCTGAGTTGCCTCAAAAGCATGCATATTGTAATCTTTCTAGTTAGCCAATAAAATGTGTCATTTTGCTTAACTTCTCATAATGGCTAACATGGTACAATACCCCAATACTGAAGAATTTTGCTTGAAGAATTAAGAAGTTTGAAGTTGCTTGTTTGCATCCTTGATGCAGCTTTACACATGTCCAGCCTCAAACTTTGGTCTTCCACACCATCACATTATGAGTATTCTAAAAGACATCTCCTCCTTCTTGTGAAGCTATTTTTCTATTTATGTTGCAAAGTATTGATGACAATACTTTGCAACACATGAAAGCAACTAGAATGTTGAAATGTATTACAAATTACAATTGAACAGATGATTAACAAAACTATGGTGACACAATGGTCCTTCTGGAATGAGTTTTGAAACCCTGCCTACTAGGAGGAGTGGCTCACAAATATTAGCCCATGTACCAATTATTTCTTCACTTCTTGCCTCTTCCTAACTCTCTAATCCACTACAATCCAGGCTTCTTCCACTGCTTCCTAGCCCTAATTCCACATAGAGCCACTTCTGGAGTCAGATTTGAACTTGCTCAAGTACAGACTCCAGCCCAGAATTCTCTGCTTCCCTCCTCCTTTATGCACTCTCACAAAGCCAAGTCTCAACCTCAGCCTTTTTGCTTCCTGCTTTAAAGAGGCAACATGGGTTCACATCTTCCCAACAGGGACCATATGTTTTCACCAAATTAACAGGATGTTTTTGGCTGGCTTCATTCTGGTACTCAGCATTAAAAGTGGTAAAATGATCCCACTTCTCCTTAACTGCTGCTATATTCCACCCTCAACCAGACAAGGAGGTATTCCAGAATTTTGTCAATCCTACATGGCCATCTTGCTTTTATCTCTAGTATATGCATGTTTGCCCCTCCAGGTTGCAAACCTTTAACTGTCTCATTCCGATTCCAGTTCTCTTGTCTATTGCCAAAGGAATTAAGAATTAAGAAGCATGAAGTTACTGGTGTGCATCTTTAATGCAGTTTTACACAAGTCCAGCCTCAAACTTTGGTCTTCCACACCATTACATTATTAGTATTCTAAAGGACATCTCCTCCTGCTTGTGAAGCTGTTTTTCTATTTATGTTGCTTACTGCCGACTATTCACTTGATGACAATACTTTGCAACACATGAAAGCAACCAGAATGTTGAAATGTATTGGCTGACAAAAGAAAGTCTAGCAGTTATATTTATTCCTTTTTTTAACTTTTATCAATTATTCTTAATGTGTAAGTAAGTATATAACAGGCCCTAGAAATTTAAAAGGATATTCACTTCAGAACATGTTTATAATTAAATCCAGTTGGCGATGACTTAGTATAGTACTGTGTGGGAGGCAGCTGAGATATTACTTAATGAAGATTGAAATCTTTCCCAGCCTGATTGTAAAGAAAAAAAATAATGGTGAAAATGGAACCTGGTCAATAAATACCGTCAGGTGTCACTCTAATATGTATGGTACATCTCATACTCTTCTTTTGGGGGATTATTCTTGAACCAAATAGCTGTAAAGCACTCTGATTAGCAGCAACAAAAAAAGTCTCCCTAGAGTTTATACTTGATGAATTCCTTCAACTATAAAGAACATGTTGCCGATTTCCTATTTGCAATGTTATTTAACCTAATCTGAACCTTGGCAACAATTTAATAGTTATTTAAACAAATTCTTTTTTTGGCTTGCTTTATTTATTCTCAACTGCCAGCGCTTCATTAAACAGTTTAGAAATTCGTCAAATACACTTCACAGAAAGGGATGTGGTCTACCCTATCATCAGGATCTTTGATGTGCTTTCCAAAATAATTTGCATTAATTAAAACTTGCATTTTTATTTATGATTCTAGGATGTCTTTTTTGTGTTCACAGAAATATCTGGTCTTTTCAGTAATTATTTTAAAATCAGAACTACGTATAGAAAGATGGAGTTTATGGGAAGACGGAGAAATGCCAAGGAAGCTGCACAAAATGTCTATCAAAAGCCAGCATGATTATTAAACACAGTGTCTTGCTTGCTTCTGCTCTTTAATATGAAACCTTGCAGAATTTTTCATAAGTATTTCATGTTACAGTGCTTGCCATCACCATCATAAACAGAATTCCTTGTCTTCTACTAAGTTGTATCGATTAAACTGTTCACTTGGCCCTTATTAAAATGTACATATAGGGCTTTTCATCTATCATAAATTAAACTCTTCTTTTTTTCATTCTTATAACTGCTATAAAGGGTTTATCATTTAATTATAGCATTTAATTACAAAATGAGCATTTAAGCTACCTATGTAGCAGAAAGCAGGAAGCTTATAGAATGCAGACCTGCACAGAACCAGACGTCTTACAACCTGGAAAAGTACACAAGTTAAACGCAACTACAGTCTGAAATTGTATATTATACATTCATGTACAGTAGAACAGAAGCCCTGAAAAGTAGTGAATTTGAAGCTTGTATTTCATGCTTTCATTGAAACAGCTGACACATAACAGCAACCAAATTATGGGAATGCATGCCTGCTCTTGATTTTTAGAGAAATCACAAATAATAGGTGTCATAGGGCAATTCCCTTTCCAGGTACAGAGCATTTACTGACTGAAATACAAGTTCTGTTGACGGATTAGCTCAATGCATTTCTTGCATGATACCTAAATAGGTACCATTAACTCATTTAGTAAAATCTTATTTGGAACAGTGCTGAGGCACTGAATTAAGTTGCTGTCAATGGAGAGTTTGCACATTCTTCCTCTGTCTGCACAGTTCTTCTGTGTTTAATCTGATTTACTCCCACACTGATGCCTGTAAATTGACCTTGTATGATTGTGTGAAGATATGTGTGAAGATATCTACATTAGGGGGCTCTGTAATAAGACGCCGTTATAGTTGGTTTTTGGATGAGAAACATACATAACATATTCAAATGACTGGCATGGTGACAAGACAGTTTCATTCATTATCCACAGTTAAGTGGTCTGTAGTTTGTTTTTAATGCATCAGATATTGTTCAAAGATTCAGAAATTCTGCATTGCTTAAATGTATAAGCTTAATTTTTAAAAAAATAGTCTAACAAGGGATACCCCAAAAGTGGCAGTCTCCTACAACCAAAGTAACCCCTAGACATTGAAATATATTCAGAAACTAGTCAAAGTACCCGGTGTTGTCCTGGTGTCCACCTTAATAAAATGATAAGTGTCTATCTGTGGGCCTATCCAGTTACTATGCCTCTGTCATTCCAAAAGATGGAACATCACAAACATTTGTAGTAATAAAATGCATTGCATTTGTCCTTCCAATAGACGGTGCATCACAAACATGAACACGGCTTTTACGAATCCCATACCAAATTAGTAAATAACAGAGACATACACATTGCAAGGTGCACTGCAAATGTTAACTCTGAGGTCTATGTTAACTATTTAGATTTCAAACTGCCTTAGATGGGTACCACAGCCAGTGTTTGCATAATAAGAAAGCAAATATTTGGTTTTTTTTAAAATGTTGACCCTTTTGTCAACGCTGGCTTTAATGCAAGTATCCCACCTGTCGCCCACCCTCTCTATCTATTTCTCTGCTCTCATTAGTTTACAATTTGATTCTTTTGTATTTGATTGGATTTCTTAATTGTGATAACTCCTTTCTGGGTTGGGACCATGAATGCTGCTTCTTTGAATTTTCCTGTCTACTGTGGTTGGACAATTTGATGTAAAATGCAAATTGAATACACTGGATGGCTTCTTGAATACCTGAATCACTGATATGGCATGTAAGCTGGGCAAAGGAAACGTTTTTTGTGTCACACCCTCTGTTAAATGATGCTGATGATTAAACCTTTGAATCTCCATGAACTCATTATGCTTAGTATCAATAACTCTAACATACATACAAAATTTCATGAAAGTCAACTCAGCTGTTTTGGTATAATGCATGGTTTTTGTGGTGCTGGTCCTCCCATTACGACTCCCCAGTGAAATTCTCCATAACCCTTGTATTTTAAATTGCATAAGCAATAATATAAATCCAAATGTTTGTGAAAGTAGACATAGCCATTGTTAAGTGAGGCCTGCTTTGGTCCCCCATCACACCCCAGTTATTGTTTCCATTGAATCACTGACATAGAATAAAGCTTTCAACACAAATAGGCTGAAACCTATGCAACGTGTCAGATTTATGACAAGCCGTCTTGATGTGATAATGTGGTTTTGGTTTAACAATCTCGATGGAACTTTTAAAAAGGCCTTAAACTTGAAATTTTAAGTTGCAGCAACACAAATATAAATGCAAAATGTATTGAACTGTTATGTGGCCATTCTGAAGTAATGCCTTTTTGTCCTTCTGTTGATACAATCTCCACTTACAGTTAAACTTTTGAAAACCATGTGGCCTGGATTTTAAGTTGTTTCAACGTTATTCTTCATGCAAAATTTGATTAAGATTGACCATTTTTGTAATTTCACCGATATGCTATATAAATTGTAGTGTATATTGTAAGTTGGACAAACAGCATACAAAATTTTGTGAAAATCAATTTGGTCATTTTTGTGTGTTTGGTAAACAAACAAAGAAACAGATTACAATTTAATTAATATGCAGTACAGTGTTTCTTCTTCTTCTTTTGGCTGCTCCTGTTAGGGGTTGCCACAGCGGATCATCTTCCTCCACGTCTTTCTGTTCTCTGCATCTTGTTCTGTAACACACACCACCTGCATGTCCTCTCTCACCACATCCATAAACCTTCTCTTATGCCTTCCTGTTTTCTACAGTGTTTATTAACAATATAGCACACAAGTAATGATTAAGGAAGGAAAAAGCCCTAATTACAATTGAAAAAATGATTAACAAAACTTTGGTGTCACCTTTGCCCTTCCAGAGCGGGTTTTGAAACCCTTCCCACTTGGAGGAGGGGCTCACAAATAATTGCCCACATACCAAATATCACAGAACAGCTTATTTCTTCACCTTTTGCCTCTTTCTAACCCTCTGCTCCACCACAACCCAGGCTTCTTCCACATCTTCCTTGGCCTAATTCAACAACCCCAGTACCTGTTGTGGGGTTAGATATGAACCTGATACCAGACCAGAATTCTCTGCTCCCCTCTTCCTTTATGTATCCTCACAAAGCCAAGAATCAGTCTCAGCCTTTTTGCTACCTGCTATAAAGAGGCAACATGGGTCCACATCTTCTTAACAGCGGCCATATATTTTTGTCAAATAGATGGGGTGTTTTTGACTAGTTTCCTTCCAGCCCCTAACATTAAAAGGCTAAAATGGTCCCACTTCTCCATACCTGAGGCTATTTGCTGAGCGCAACCAGACAAGGAGGCATTCCAGACTTCTGTCAAACCCACATGGGCATCTTTCTTTTAATCTTTTAATGTTTGCCCCTTCAGATGCATACCTCCCCTTTTCTGTCCCATTCCTATACCACCTGTCTACTGACCTTTAGGAAACAACCTCCTGCTATCGCCCCAGCATCTTGCTTCTTGCTAGTGTTCATGTCTAGCTCTTTCTGTATATCTCTACTAGAGTTATTCTGGACAGGACTTTACAATGCACTGTGAAACTTTGGCATCCCTTCGAAATAGTTTTGAAAAGTTGATGGGCAGGAGAAAGAGTGACTAACTGCATCTTTATCTCTATAAGAACTGTGATTTTAACAAATAATGACTTACACCGCTTTACATATACCATACACAACAAACCAAAATACAGTTGTTTTCTAGAAAACGAATGATCAGGATCCACATCTTAGACTTGAAATGCAGAGTAAACATACCTTCAATTTTTGGAATTTAGAAACAAAATGAAAAACCCAATTTAAGGAAGAACCTGCATTAGGAGAACAAATTACATTGTAATAAAAGCTTCTCTTTGACAGAAACTATTGACCATTTTCACTACCAGGGTTTAACCAGGATTGGGAAGTAGACACATTCTGTCTCTTCAATTTTAGGCTATGCATTGATACATAAATAAAAAGACAGGTGGCAGTAAGAATACATCTGTATGATATTAGTAAGGTGGGTACATTGTTATTTATACATGTGTCTCTTCATTCTTAAAAGTTATCTGCAGTGGGCTTTTAATGCTCTATGTGATTGGTTAAAACTATAGAATGTAAAAAACTTCAGTCACTTTGTCTTCTGTTCAAATGCCAACAAGGTCCATCACAACTGTTTGACCATACAGTGATGTTACGATATGGTGGCCATCTTGGATATCTGAAACAATGGAAGAGTGGCAGCCCAATAATACAAAATTAAGGCAACAAAAGGGACAGGGAAAACATAAAATACACCCAAGCAGCTGTAAAACAAAGCCAAAAATGAGACAGTTGCTACTTAACTGTTGGTCAAGAGACTGAAAGACAAGACAGGAATTGCACAGATACCAATTACACTTACGGTCAGCATTTGTGAAGTCAGAAAACAGATATAAAATACAATAAAAATGTCAAAAACACAGAAACACCAAAATACTAACAGTGCTAGAGATGACTGCTTACATTTTGTAATTTTTTTTTGTGTAATTTGATATTTGTTAATATTAAGATAGTGATTAAAACGCTATTAAAATTGTTTTCTTTCATTACATATTTCTCTTATGACTTCCTGAAACAAATTTCTTAAGTTATAATTCATAGTTGAATATAGTGGCATTTCTTCACTGAGATATGCTAGTGAATGTATTTATGATGTTATTTTTATTTGCCATCTGTTGCTTCGCCATTTTGTTTATTTTTGTGGTGCTGCCGATTTGGGACTCCTGTTGTTAAGATACGACTCCAAGTTGCTAGAGGACTTGGTAACAGGAGTCGTGAATTGTGATGTTAATTATGCGATGCTTTAAAAAGCCGTTGTCATGGATATTGAATTATCTGAGATTGTGGATAATTCTGAAGCTCTAGAATGTTTCCTCTTTTGCAGTATTTCGCTAGAGACTTCAGGAATTCTTTTGAGTAAGATTTTGGGTTAGCGTTTTCATTTAGCCATTCTGTATCCAACAATTCCCGGTTACAAACCCATTTCTGACCTTACACGCTGTCTTCATAGCCTGAGTTATTCTATTTCTGGCGTTTCCTCACAGTACAATACTGTGTACAATGGACTTAAGATGCATCTGAACTGTATTGGAGCTCCTCAGATTTGTCAGACTCTGTTTTTGGTTTTCTTTTCTTTACAGTTTTTTTTTTTTTGTGATGGCGACTGTGCTTTTGTTTGCTGTTTTGTTTCTTGGTTGCTATTTTTTCAGCCTATTAATTTTGTTTGTTTTCTTGTTTCTTTGTCAAGACCTGTGTGCCATTTCCCTTTATTCACACTGGGGTATGTATTTGTTTCTGAAATTATTGATTTTATTAAAATCAAATAACATTCCATACAAATAATTCAAGTTTTACAAAAATAGGTTCAAGACAAATCAACCCTCACCCCTGAGAAAGAGATCTAGGCCAGCAGAGTAAAACTTTAAGCTAGTAAAAATAAGTAAACAAATAAATTAATAAATGGAGTAAAAAAGGGGGGGAAAGAGAATCTGCTCCCTCAATTTGAATGTTTGTTTTAAAATGTTACTGATTAGACCCTGCCAGGTTCTGAAAAAGTTCTGCACAGATCCTCTAAGTGAGAATTTGATTTTTTCCAGTTTCTAATAGTATATAACATCAGTTACCCACTGACATAGAACAGGAGAGTTAGGATTCTTCCAGTTGAGCAAGACAAGTCTACGTGCCAATAGTGTAGTAAAGGCAATTACAGTTTGTTTGTCTTTCTCCACTTTAAGCCCCTCAGTGAGCCCACCAAACACAGCTGTTAATGGGTTAGGAAGGATTGTGACACCAAGGCTGCCTGAAAGGCATTTAAAGAATTTGGTCCAGAATGATGTTAATTTGGTGTAGGCCCAAAACATGTGACCCAGTGAGGCTGGAACTTGATTGCAGCGTTCGCAAGTTGGATCTTGCCCTGGAAATATTTTGGACAATTTTAAGTGACACAGATGTGCTTGATATATAATTTTAAGTTGAATAATTGTATGCTTTGCGCATATGGAGCTCGAGTGAATTCTGTGCTTTGCTGCCTTCCACTCCTTTTCTGAGATGTTGAGTGAGAGATCCTTTTTCCACTGTACTCTGTGATCTTTGAAAGGGAGGGACTATAAAATGGTTTTATATGTTACTGAAATGTTGTCCGAGTCCTTGAGACTGATCAATACTTTTTTGATTGCTCATAAAGTTTATGCTATGAAGACACCATGACGCCTCCACATTTTAACTCCATTTTTAGGCTAGTATTAAAAGATCACTCTACCCAAAAAATTGATTTTTGAAAATATTTTTAACCACTGATGTCTATGATTTTTTTTATTTCTTGTTTTTATGCACCATAGAATGGAGTGAACAAAGTTTCTGTTATAATACAAGCCAATGATGAACAAAGCTCTGCAATAGCAAATTATAGTAACGTGAATTGCATTTCCTGTTTATGATGTGTGCTGATATTTCTGAAAGAATTTATTTAGCAATATTTTACCAAAAATGTTTTGAATATTGTGTGCAAATGACTGGAATAATTAACATGTGGCAATAACAATTTTTTTTTCCCATAGACATGTTTCACATTGTTTGCCATTGTAGAGCTTTGGTAGCCACTGGCTTGTATTATATCACAATCTTTTTAATCTTCGTTCTCCAAGAAAACACAAAATCTTTTCCCCATCACCAACGCATAACATACAGGGTGAGTAACCTACAAAGAAATATCATTTTTGGGTGGAGTATTCCCAGTGGTGTTATTACGGGGGTCAAGGCAAGTGGCTTTATTGTCATACCATCCATATACGGTATTGCAGTATACAGTGACACAAAATAACATTCCCCATGAGTGCGGTGCAAAATATACATAAACACAGGTGCAACAACCTAAAGAACAATACTATACTATAATAGATAAATGAGTAATTAAAAATAAATAATAGATAAGCAGCAATAATTTTAAATAGATAGTAATAAATAAAAATTAACAAATAATAGCAATAAAAGTGATATTAAAAAAACAACGGTTCTGACAAGTTTAACAAATGTACTTCATATACATTTGCTCCTAAGGGCAGATCTGAGGGCAAGGAGGCAGCACAGAATTTATGATCTGGACTGCCAAAGGGTAAAAGCTGTTGTAGTACCTGGCAGAACTGGTTCAGATGTTACAGTGCCTTGTGCCAGATGGAGATGGGGCAAAGAGATGGTGGGAAGGGTGGGAGCGGTCCTTCACAATACAGTAAGCTTTGCAGATACAACCCTTTAAATAGATGTCTTCAATGTAGGACAGAGAGGAACCATCAAACTTTTCTGCTGTGTCTACTATCCGCTGTAGGACATTACAGTCAGAGACTCTGCAATAAACCAGACAGTGATGCAGCAGCTGAGTAAAATACTCTCAGTGGTGGTCCTGTAGAATGTGGTGAAAATAGGGGTAGGTAGTCTTGCCTTCTTCAGATGCCGAAGGAAGTGGAGACACGGCTGTGCCTTCTTGGCTATGAAGGTGGTTTTAATTGACAAGTAAGGTCATCTGCCATGGCACACCAAGGAAACTGGTGCACTTGACCTGTTCTACCTCTGAGTGCTTGATGTGCAGAGGGGTGTGGGCCGCAGGGCCTTCCTGAAGTCAACGATCATCTCTTTCGTCTTTTCCACAATAAGAGACAGATTGTTGCACTTGCACCAGACCACCAATCATCTTATTTCCATTCTGTAAGCTGACTCATCTCCATTGCTGATGAGACCCACCACTAATACATCATTAGCAAACTTAATGATGGTGTTGAAGCTGTATATAGCCACATAATCGTGAGTCAGCAGAGTGAACAGAAGTAAACTGAGTACACAGCCCTGGGGGGCACCAATCTCAGCTTGATGGTACTGGAAATGGTACTCCCAATATGGGCTATCATCCAGTGGGATGAAACAATTGAGGATCCACGGGCAGAAATCACCAAGGGGAACCTTGATGAAACAAGTGCATGCCATTCATAGTGGGAATCACCACACCGCATTAACTGGCTGGGTATCCTCATGCTGCATTGTTAATAGCATGATGAACTAAAGAGCTATATTCATCAAGTCACCTAGGGGCTGTGGGGGTCTTAATCTGTCAGTGGTTACTGCACTGGTTGACACCAACCTTAGTGAAATCACTGTGTATTCCTTTAAGGTCTGTTAGTGTTTTTTGCACTATATGCCAATTACTCTGTTGTTAATTTTCCTATCTCTGTATTGCACTGGTGACAAAGCAGGTATTTTTTATTTGCCAAGTCACTTTTCTTTTTTCATTTACTCCTATTCTTAATAGGATATGCTTTAATAAAAATACAGTACTGTAAGAACATGAAAGAACAAAAACAGTAAATATAACTTTAAAATCTAACAGGAAATAATATGCATTGTACATTAATAAACAGACACAAAGAAATAACATAAAACAGCGTTTCCAAGCCAAATTCAAATGTAAAGCAGTTCAGACATTATCAGAGATACAATTTTAATCAACAAATATCAAAATGCTTAATACCAGGTGCCAACAGAGAAAGAGAAAACAAAAATGCTAATGTGCTTAAGTTCAACTTGAAGACAATAGTCCTCTAGAAGCAAGCGTCCCCAGAGAAGTGACAAAGTCAGTGCCAGCCAATCAGCCATACAGCCTCCCCCAGAGCAGCCTACGTTATTTCAAACTTTGATGTAATTGTCCCAGTAGCTCAGTGAGGTTTTCAAAACTGTTTATTCTGCATATTCATTTTGAAGTTTTCTGCCCTTTGCAGTAATGGAATTCCTTCTAGTTACTAATTTTAAAACTAATTTGTCATTTCTGTACTCGGGTACATGCCTGGATCCTTTTTTTGTTGCTGCCAGACATTCTGGCATCTCTGCCAAGCTTTCTGTTACAAATGAACTTAATTAATGTAAATGTATTTCCATTGCATCAAAAGTAGCAGAAGATTCAAATGGGACCATAGCAGGAAATAGTTGTGGACACATACCCAGGAAAAAATGTTCCATGTAACTCGTGACACTGGAATTCCTTCCCTATCCACTTACTGAACTCACTATAGTGTGCAAAATTCTTAGCGAGCTTTTCTGTCACTTACTGTATTCCCAATAATAATAATAATAATAATAATAATTCATTACATTTATACTTTATCAAAGGTCTTAATAAAACCATTCTGGTTTTCATCCTAGTTCATCTTAACGGAATCAAGCTGATCAAACAAGGGATGTAAGAATTCCAAATATTAACAACTACTTCATGCTCATCTGAGGTTTGTTGCTTTTAATTTATTAGGATGTACTCCAAGATTAAATTTATATCAATGGGCCTGCTGTCCGCTAGGTTTGTTAAGATATGTGATGAGATACTGTGATGAGAACAGGTCATTCAGCCCAACATCTTTAAGGTGTCTAATGAAATCTTAGTATACTGGGGAATCTTCCCTTGAAACTAATAAACATCAACAAAAACACTATTTCCCATCTAGCTAAAATTTGGTGGGATGGAACATCTAGGGCAGTAGGCATCCACAAAGAAAGGACATTATATCAATATTTAGGGGTAAAAACCATCCTTACTGTAGAAAAACTAAAGACCTCAAAAATCTCAAAAATACTTTGAGTGAGTTAATTTAAATTTGGTGACTTTATAGAACAAACATTGGCTAACCGTATTCTTTTTCTGTTTGTCAACATTTATTGATAATAATGCTGTAGCAAGTAGGCTGTCGTAAAACTCCACATCTTCTTTTGGACTGAGCACCATGGCCATAATCTTACAGAGAAATGGGATGTGTCAGTTCATGCAAATGATGACTGTTACCAGAAGCTAGGTGGAGGGATAAACAGTAGGCAAAGTTAAAAAATTTGCTAAGCAAGTTACGTCTTTGGGTACACACAATACTCCATAATCTATTGGCTTTTCTTACTACTCATGACAAAGTATAAAATACTAGCCAACCCGCGGCATAGCATACACCGCATAATTATGTATTGATGGGTGAACACTTCTTGAAAGACACAGTTGGAAACAGCGAGGGACAGGGCAGGACAGCTTCCCTCTAAGACGTTGGACGCTGACGGCTCGGGGGTCGCGTAACTATCTAGCAGGAGGGAGTCTCGCTCGATATCGGAATTAACCAGACAAATCGCTCCACCAACTAAGAACGGCCATGCACCAGCACCCACAGAATCGAGATAAAGCTATCAATCTGTCAATCCTCTCCGTGTCCAGGTTGGGTGAGGTTTCCCGTGTTGAGTCAAATTAAGCCGCAGGCTCCACTCCTGTTGGTGCCCTTCCGTCAATTCCTTTAAGTTTCAGCTTTGCAACAATACTCCCCCTGGAATCCACAGACTTTGGTTTCCCGGTTGGCTTCCCGGCGGGTCATGGGAATAACGACGCCGGATCGCCAGTCGACAGCGTCTATGGTCGGAACTACAATGGTATCTGATCATCTTCGAACCTCCGACTTTCGTTCTTGATTAATGAAAACATTCTTGGCAAATGCCTTCGCTCTTGCTTGAATTGTTGGTGGGCGGGGCTCTGTCGTGTGTATCCCATGGTCTGTCTTGCGTGCCATGGTTGGCTGCTTAGTGAATTGTTGGTGGACAGGGCTCTGTCGTGCGTAACACATGGTCTGTCTTGCGTTCCGCTTCTTGCGTGCCCTGGTCGGCCGCTTAGTGAATTATATATTCTTGATTAATGAAAACATTCTTGGCAAATGCTTTTGTTCTGGCTCGAATTGTTGGTGGGTGGGGCTCTGTCATGTATATCCCATGGTCTGTCTTGCGTGCCATGGTCGGCCACTTAGTGAATTGTTGGTCGTTGGGCTCTGTGAGTTGGCAGGCGTGGCTCTGTCTTGCGTGTGTCTTGCTTGCCATGGACTTAGTGAATTATATATATACAGTGCATCCGGAAAGTATTCACAGCGCATCACTTTTTCCACATTTTGTTATGTTACAGCCTTATTCCAAAATGGATTAAATTCATTTTTCTCCTCAGAATTCTACACACAACACCCCATAATGACAATGTGAAAAAAGTTTACTTGAGGTTCTTGCAAATTTATTAAAAATAAAAAAATTGAGAAAGCACATGTACATAAGTATTCACAGCCTTTGCCATGAAGCTCAAAATTGAGCTCAGGTGCATCCTGTTTCCCCTGATCATCCTTGAGATGTTTCTGCAGCTTAATTGGAGTCCACCTGTGGTAAATTCAGTTGATTGGACATGATTTGGAAAGGCACACACCTGTTTATATAAGGTCCCACAGTTGACAGTTCATGTCAGAGCACAAACAAAAGCATGAAGTCAAAGGAATTGTCTGTAGACCTCCAAGACAGGATTGTCTCGAGGCACAAATCTGGGGAAGGTTACAGAAAAACTTCTGCTGCTTTGAAGGTCCCAATGAGCACAGTGGCCTCCATCATCCGTAAGTGGAAGAAGTTCGAAACCACCAGGACTCTTTCTAGAGCTGGCTGGCCATCTAAACTGAGCGATCGGGGGAGAAGGGCCTTAGTCAGGGAGGTGACCAAGAACCCGATGGTCACTCTGTCAGAACTCCAGAGGTCATCTGTGGAGAGAGGAGAACCTTCCAGAAGGACAACCATCTCTGCAGCAATCCACCAATCAGGCCTGTACGGTAGAGTGGCCAGACGGAAGCCAATCTTTAGTAAAAGACACATGGCAGCCCGCCTAGAGTTTGCCAAAGGACACCTGAAGGACTCTCAGACCATGAGAAACAAAATTCTCTGGTCTGATGAGACAAAGATTGAACTCTTTGGTGTGAATGCCAGGCGTCACGTTTGGAGGAAACCAGGCACCACTCATCACCAGGCCAATACCATCCCTACAGTGAAGCATGGTGGTGGCAGCATCATACTGTGGGGATGTTTTTTAGTGGCCAGATCTGGGAGACTAGTCAGGATAAAGAGAAAGATGACTGCAGCAATGTACAGAGACATCCTGGATGAAAACCTGCTCCAGAGCACTCTTGACCTCATACTGGGGCGACAGTTCATCTTTCAGCAGGACAACGACCCTAAGCACACAGCCAAGATATCAAAGGAGTGGCTTCAGGACAACTCTGTGAATGTCCTTGAGTGGCCCAGCCAGAGCCCAGACTTGAATTCGATTGAACATCTCTGGAGAGATCTTAAAATGGCTGTGCACTGACACTTTCCATCCAACCTGATGGAGCTTGGGAGGTGCTGCAAAGAGGAATGGGCGAAACTGGCCAAGGATAGGTGTGCCAAGCATGTGGCATCGTATTCAAAAAAACTTGAGGCTGTAATTGTTGCCAAAGGTGCATCGACAAAGTATTGAGCAAAGGCTGTGAATACTTATGTACATGTGATTTCTCAGTTTTTTTATTTTTAATAAATTTGCAAAAACCTCAAGTAAACCTTTGTCACATTGTCATTATGTGGTGTTGTGTGTAGAATTCTGAGGAAAAAAATGAATTTAATCCATTTTGGAATAAGGCTGTAACATAACAAAATGTGGAAAAAGTGATGCGCTATGAATACTTTCCGGATGCACTGTAGATATATAAATTTGAAGTTGTGGGAGGAATTGTTACACGTGAATTGTCAATCTCATATGCATATACTGTGAAGAACAGAATGGGGGACAGGGAGCCCTTGGTGGTGAAATACATTCAATATTGTAGAGAACTGGGATGTCCCCTTGAAAGCCAGACCGCGATGTCCTGCTCTGCTCACCAAGTAGAAACAGTGAATGGCCGGAACAGCATATCAACCCACCCAAAGGAGTACGCCAGGGACAGAATATATAGGAGGTGGGCATTGTACATAGCTCACAATATTATTTCTTTTAACCTGTTCATTTCTGTACAAGTTTTAAAATGTTCAATTCATTGCCTTTTGTCGTGTAAATGTTCAGCCTGTAAATGTCAATGCTGTGTGTTATAATAAGTTATAATTAACTACGATTCGGTTTATATTACTTTTGATCTAAACCCTCAAAAATTTTGTGACACTACAAGATTAAGGATCAAACCCTTACATTCAAATATGATTGAACAACTATTTTTGCATGGTGTGGTAAAGTTGAAATTATATTTGTACCCCAAAATTCCCAGTATTCTTACAATTACCTTTTTGAATTCAAAAGAATAGTTTCTTGTAAAGTTGTTTTTTCAATAGTCTTTAACAAAAGCCAATGTAGGTTACTTGGAAATTTAGGAAATTATCTATGTTGAGGAATGCAGCGCCAATGAACTCCTGGTGAAAAAAAAAACAAAAAAAACTAAACAACGGCACTATAACCGAGTCCCATTGCCTTAGGAAATTTAATAATAATAATACATTTTATTTATATAGCACCTTTCCCATGCTTAAGGCACTCAATTTCCCAGGGAAAGCCTGGTAACATGGCTATTCTACAAAATAAACCATGGCCAGGCCAGGAATGACTTTTCACTGTTTTAATAAATAACATTGGTCTATACCAAAATCCTCTCATGAAAAAAAACTTGTACTTTATAGTTTTAGACATGCTTAATCCATTACTGAAATTGGAATTTCGCTATCATAAACCTTTCCCTCGAGATATCGAATTTAGAGAAAAACTCAGTTTTGAAGAAAAAAAAGTTGATTAAAACAAAAATTATGTTGATTTATGGCATAAGCATTTTTCATATTCAGAATATTATTTGAAATATATTTTGAGCTGCAAAAATGGCTTCCTCGTTATTAGTGTTGATCAGCAAATTTCACCAAAGTGTTATTTGCAGAGAATATGCTGCATTCACAGTCACCCTTGTTTGTTGAATTATTTACTGATAACTTGGCTAGTTTAGGAGAATTTATTTATTTATTTATTTTTAATACCAGCACCCCGTAATGAGGCCAGTGCAACATACTGTAATAGCTGTAACACCAACACTGATGGGACCACCTCCCGGTGCAAGTTGTTCTTTGAGTTTCATGTCAATATAAGAGAAGGAGGCCTGTACCCTATGCATGCATATGTAATTAGCTACGTGGCGGGGCGAGAGTGAAAACAAACCTTCAAGGAGCCTGACGTCTGCCCCACCTGCCTAAATAAAGGAGACGGTATGAAATAATAATAACAAAAGGTTTCTTACTATTTACAAGTTGTTTCTATCTTTTTGATAGAAGAAAAAGTGCAAAGCATCAGCACAGACAGTTTGGAGAGCCTTCAGCGCAACTTCAAAAAATAGAACGAGCCAGCAATTTCAATCATGACACACCACTTTGAATTTTCTGCCTTTAAAAGTCCTACATATTTTTTCAGACTTTTGACTATGATTTAGACATTTCTGTTTTGTTTTGATGAAATATATGATTGCACGTCTCTGACTGCATTCTTTCTTCTTTGATCTCATGGAGGCATGGTGGTACATTGGTTGGCATTGCTGCCACACAGCTCAGGTCACCTTTTCGGCCACAATAACCAGTCCAGTATAGTTGGCAGATGTTTCCCTAATCCTCAGGGACATTTTAAAGACAACTGCACCATTATAATCCAGTCAAACGTAGTTAATGAGTCCTTACCCACTGACTTTAATGCAGTTTGTCAAGTTTGGCGAATATTGCTAACATTTCTGTGATTTCAGGGAACTCACAGCGAAGCTAAGACTATTAGTTCTTTAAGATTTACAGACATTATTCTCATCTTCTCTCATTCATTTTTTGTTCGTTCTAAAAGAAAATGTTGGTGCTCTGCAAAAGTTTATGTCAAAGAAGTACTGTGTTTAAAAAGTCACTGTAGCATATTAAATGTGCTACTCCTTGGAATATCTCAAATTAAAATTCCTCTGAGAAATACTGGAACCTTTTGTGCCTAGTGTCAGGGGAGTTTTCTGAGGTTTGCCTGAAATGTTGTATAATTTTTTTGTTACATCTGTATGACTTTATGTATGGCAGCATTTATGGAGAGCTATCACACGTGTCACATAGGGCACATTAGAACATTCCAGACGAGAACAGGCCATTCAGCCCAACAAAGCTCGCCAGTCCTATCCACTTGTTTCCTCCAAGAAAACATCAAGTCGAGTTTTGAAAGTCCCTAACGTCTTACTGTCTACCACACTACTTGGTAGCTTATTCCAAGTGTCTATCGTTCTTTGTGTAAAGAAAAACTTCCTAATGTTTGTGCGAAATTTACCCTTAACAAGTTTCCAACTGTGTCCCCGTGTTCTTGATGAACTCATTTTAAAATACAAGTCTCGATCCACTGTACTAATTCCCTTCATAATTTTAAACACTTCAATCATGTCACCTCTTAATCTTAATCTTCTTTTGCTTAAATGCTCATATAGAAAAAGGAAAACAGTTTTCAGCATATTTCCAGCCATTTACATTCCAGAAATGAGATTTCAGAACTAATAGTATACTATTTTATTGTGCACTTGAAATGTTCAGCATTCCCAGGAAAAGCTCATTTTCATTTTTGATTGAATACTTTATATTGTCAATGGTGAATCAAAAGAGCTTTCATTCTGTAGGAAAAACTGGATATTGCTTTTGAAATGCAACAAACTCTTTTTTTATGCCATGTAAACCTTGCCTGAAACAAACTTGTCATAATGTGAAACAGCGAATTGGATTTTGCTTACCACCAACCTGGTATATGTCCCTGTCCAGTTTCTGAAGCTATCTGTTTTCAAAAGGGATCTCAAATGTTGTTCTAATAGCTACTACCGCGAGAAATGCAGAAAACAATTGATTCTTAATCAATTAACAACCAGGTTTGTTTTTTATTATGTATATTAATGAGATGTTATGGTAAGAATCCTGCTTTAGTCTCCTTACTTTCTCTGTGGATGGGTGTTTTTGGCCATTAGAATTTAACTAAAGCACACTCAAGAAATGGCGCAATGCAATGTATTGATTATTAACAGAGATTATAGAAATATGATAACTGCTTATACATATAAACATAAAAGGCAGAACTAATTTCAGAAAAATTTGTAGCTCAGTAAAAGGCCATTCTTTGTTTGTGTCGAGGTTTTTCAGGCTTTCTCATTTAGTGATTCACTTTTGGAATTTTACGCAACATCACATTCAGCTCTCCTTTGTTCTAATGCTGTAGGCGAGAGAGTGTTAAATGTTTAGGCTGTTTTTTCTCTAGACTAGCCAAAAGTTTGTAAATTCTACAAGTTTACTCAACCCAATTAATCATTAAAAGCTTTTCTTTAGCTGGCTGTTTACCATCTACTTGAAGCTCTCATGGCAAGTTTCTCATGGCAAAAAACTGCTCAACTATAAACGTCTTTAAATCTTCAAAGAAGGTGTCAATATTAACTTTACTTTCATCCCTATCAGAAGTCTCCTTGTGGTAAGAAGATTTCTTTACCCAGGCTGGACACTTCACTTTCAGATCTTCAGCCTATGACACCACTTGAAACTCTATTGAGAAGGCAAGTCATTTAAAGTATCTGCATTTTGTGAGGAAATGTTTAGGAAAATATGGAAAAAACAAGTGACCTCAGCTATGCTAGTGTGTGTTGAGCCACCACCAAGGTCCACATGGTCTTTACAGAAAAACTTTATGTTTCTTGAGTTTCGAGGCTCTAGCAGGGAAAACTAAAACTAAAAGTAGGCGAACATGGAATAATAAGTTATATAAAGCAATTACATTATTACTGGTACCCCCGACTACCAAACTACCATATTCAACTTACATGTGAATATAATGTATTGTGACAGATAGGGGGTGCTATTGCTCCCTTGAACCCTTGTCCAAGACGCCAGACACCAGATGAAAGTCCAAAAATATGACTTTTTATTAATCAACAGTGCACAAAGCACCCTCTCCACCACAATACTCATTAAATAAATCACCACCAATACAATAAACAATTCCTCCACTCCCAGAAGCGTTTTGCCACCCTTCCACCCAGCTCAGTTCGCCATCTGGGAGCTCCCACAATCCTTTTATATTCCCTGACCCGGAAGTGTTCCAATCCCCAGTCCATGTGATCTCCTATCACTTCTGGATCAGATAAAAAGTCCTTTTCTTCACCCCAGAAGCACGTCATTCCCCTTCGCCATGTGACTCGGACGTACTTCCGGGGCGTAGGGTAAATAACCATCGTTCCTCCCTGCAGCGTCATCTAGTGGCCCCCACGGTATCCAGCAGAGCTGTAGATAAAGACTCCAATGTCCATGATGCCCTGCTGGTCTTCGGGGCACCTCCATGCTGCAGGGAGAGCTCCACCTGGCGGCTTGGGGGTATTGGCTGGGATGAACGGCCGGCCATACACCACAGTATATATACATGTGTTTGTAAATATTCAGTATTTGAATGCAATGCAGCATTTATCTTTATTTGTTCACTTAATTCCAGGCAATATGTACGGTATGCTTATCCTTAATAAAGAAAATAATTAGACATAAAGGTGCAAAGCATATAAGTATTGAACAAAAAATAATATGAGGCAAATTGTTGATATTGGCAAATATGTTTTATTGCCATTTGTCTTGGCATCTGGCTGAGCTAAAAGACAATCAGAAGGAACACAAACTTAAAAGTATTATGTGGAACATAAAAAGCATCAGGAGTACATTGCAAGTTAAATAAAATGACAAGCTGGGCACAAGCCTTTCTGGGCATCATGAGTAATTTCTTTTGGCTGTTAAGAGAACTGAACTAATACTCGGCATATGGCTGTGCCAGTATCCAGCCAAATATTTGACCACCTTCTGAGTAAAAGGATGTCGGACTAAGGCAAAAAAAGAAGCCCTTTTGGATTCTGACGCTGCCTGCACCGTCTGTGGTTCTCCTTATTTTCTTATTCAGAGTATACTATCTTGTTACTTATCTCTGTATATGTGTAGTCTTTTCAGGATGAGAAACCTGAAGCAAATACAAGAACGAGATGTCAGAAGAATGCAACCGTGCGTCTATCCCCATTGCTCTCTATCTCCCCATCTCTTTGCTGTTGCGTTTTCTTTTCTTACAAAACACATGCTCCCCCCACTTTGCTACCCCAGTTCCATTCCCCTTTCACTCGCTCACTCTGTGTCAGGAGCATTGTGGCATAGCTGTGCTAAATGATAGCTGACATGCAGATTTTTTGGCACAGCTGTAAAATGTCTCCCTGACACCTCTGCAGTCAATGGTTCAGCTCCTAGAGGAGGCGACGAAACAAGTGAAGAGGTTCACAGCGTGTCATGCAGTGCTTGTTCCCTTTGTGAAAAAAATGAGATTGGGAGGTGTGTCGGAGAAGTGGGCTAATGTCTAAAAATAGCCAGTAGCCTAGTGATAGGCATTTGGTAGATGGTTCAATAAACACTGATGCACTGGATTTTTATTTCAAGGTACAAATCTTCCTACTTGAAATGCTGGATCCAAATAGAACCAAAACATAATCAGTCAACTTATAAACTATTTAAACAGATTTCTACTACACAGTACTTTAAATGCTACCAGTTTATTAAATAAATAGGAAGGAATTTTAAAAGCGGCAGTAGCAGAAAACAAATTTGTTACTAAAAGCTAAAAGAATAAAAGTCCACACATCTAATCTAATTTCTTTTTTTGTTTTTACTGGAGTCTATTTTAAGCTGTTTCATAATTTAAGAAGTGAAATGGAAATTGCCTAATGGCTGAATCAGATTTAACCGAGGATATAAAATGTTATAAAATACCTTAACTGTAAAGTCAAGAAAAAAGAGTGGGAAGAGTTTGGGGTTGTGAGAAATTGGCTACAGGCATTTTACTTAACACAGTTCTGCAGGGTTTTTTTTTTACTTTATCAAGACTTAACTTATATTTTAAAAAGATTCATCCATAAAGCTGCTCATTAATTTCGACCCAAACCAGTCTGTCACTTGTGTTTTACAGTTTAAAGGACTAAATTCACTACACTTATTTTCATTGGCCCATTGGCATGCACAGTATGCATGCCAGGTCCTAGAGCCATTATTGCCCCCCCACCTCCCTTCTTACCCCCACATAATCTCTCTCAATAGCTCTTAGATTACTTTGCAGTCTACTTGCCTTTAAATTTAATATTCAATGCAGGAATATTTTGGACATAATAAGTAAATCCATCCATCCATTATCCAACCCGCTATATCCTAACTACAGGGTCACGGGGGTCTGCTGGAGCCAATCCCAGCCAACACAGGGCACAAGGCAGGAAACAAACCCCGAGCAGGGCACCAGCCCACCGCAGTAATAAATAAATCCATTGTGAAATTGTTGGTAACACAGATAAATCTTCAGCCATCAAGGGCTACATTTAAAGCAGATGCTTTACCTATAAACTCCTAGAGAGCTTCATGAAATAAAGTAGCCACTTTGTGCAATGTTTTCTTGCTTCTGTATCTGATACAGATGTGCAACTTTGAGCATGTGCTTCACTGATCATTCACCATTAAAAAAACAGTCAAAAAAAACTAGAGCCCACCCTCTCAACTTTGACAGTTTTCATTTCAAAACATATTTCATGTTGAATGTGGTATCACTGAAATCAACAATGAAATAATTAATACATACATACATACATTTTGTGACACATTTAATGGATAACGTTTCGGTATTTTTCAAGTCAAATTTCCTTCTTTACAATCACGGAATATGTTATTTTTCAACATGAAATTGCATTCTAAAGTGAAGCATATTTTATACTTTTTATTTTTTAAATAACTAGTCTGCTTTTGCATTTTATAATGGAATTAATAGGTACTTAGATCCCAATGTTAAAAAAAAAGCCATAAAGCCTGAAGTAAGCATTACCTTTAAAGTAGAAAAGTTTCAGATTAAGAAAGTCGTTTATTGAGTTAACACACTTTTTGACATTACTGATGTATCTCTAATGTTCTAAAGACATTTTTAAATTAGCATCAAATAATGCTAATGAAAGTAGAAAAGTTTCAGATTAAGAAAATGTGCCATCCACGTTTCTGTGCCGTCTTTTGTTGGTGACAACAAAAGTAAAATGGAAATAATAAATCTTATCATAGACTCTTGGTATTATTTTCTTGAGGTAGGGATTCATTTCTTCCTGGCTTCTCTGCTCAAAGTGGCCATCGTGAGTGAATTGGTGATACCCCAGCTATATTCTACTTATTATAGTACTTTGCTTCTGTAGTTCTGGTTGTTCTGTGGTTATTGTCTGCCATGGCTTATTATTTTACACAAGCTGTGTAAGCCCATGCTGTAAAAAGCACGGGATTATAGAAATAATTGAAATCGTCAGAAAAAAAATTGAAATGTAGAGATGTCAGGTAATTGAAAAGAACTACTCTGGGCGTCTCTCTCCAAGAAGGATTAGTCTTGCCAACGTGCTCACGCATCACTTGTGCATTAGTGGCTAAGCGACTTTGTCTTTCTTCGGAGGTTTTGCTTTGCCGACGTGCTCGCCTCGCTTGTGTATCCTCGGAGACGGAGCCCTTACCCTGACTCCACCTCTCACTTCCAGGCTGGACAGACACACACACTTCCACGTGTAGAAGTTTATATATAAGATAGTCTAAGCAGCAAGGTGCACAAACAGCAGCAGCGTTGTGGTGCACAAAGTTTAATTGTATTTTATTTCATTTTTTAACTTGCTTAGTCTTGAACAGGGTTGCCCTTGCTGGGATTGGTGTTTGGGGGGGGGCATAGGGCACAACTCAGGAACAAACCCTGGACATGGTGCCAGTCCATCGCAAAGCAAACACACACACAACCCCATTCACACATTAGGGCCAGTTTAGTATCACCAAACCTGAATGTCTTTGGACTATGGGAGGAAACCCACAAAGACAAAGAAAGAACATACAAATTCTATGCAGAGAGAACCTAGGATGTGAACCCTGCAAGGCAGTACTGCTACCACTGCACCACCCTATTATACTTTATACAAACAACAATAAACCAAAAATGAACTGATTACATTAATTTATATTTTTAACAATAGTCTTAGATTCTTTGAAAGAGTCAAGCCACCTGCACGTCGCACTTTCCACATGTGCAATAAAAATAATACACAGAAAATGCAAAAAGCAGAGTGTGTGATACAGCCCAACCACAATGAAACAGTTTGAAGTGCCACAAACCAATTACAATTTTTTAATGCAATGAGGAGTTACTCTTGCTGAGGATATAGTAATAAAAGATCTTAGAACAGTCAGTGATCTCACAGATGCTAATCAATCCATAAATGCATATGGAAAACATGGACCTTCTATGCAGATCCTGGAGCTGTAAGGCAGGAATTACATCTCTAAAACATCTGTACTAAGCTTACAAAATGTTAAGCCAATTTACAACTAAACATATGCCTATAATGCCTTTACAGTTCTTGTCACTTGATTGTATGCTACACGAGTGCTCAGTCTTTCTGTTGCTTGACCAGCGAAGCAAACACTTCCATGTTGATACAGAGAGGCAGCAGGCAATCTTTCTGACATAATGTAATACATTTCTGTTTAGTAAAAGACTGTTAGTGAAGGTAACTGTGACTTTTTTTGGTTATTATTGTCTATCTGTAATACAGAGCAGCGACAACAATTCACATCTGGGCATCAGCATTCAAATAATGTCAATAACTGTGCTTGGTAGTCTCTCACAAACATGTTTTGCGTTTTGTTTTTTTCCTTCTTAAAAGTGCATGGATATGCTGTTTTGTAATATATATGCAATCTCAAAACACACACTCGATTACATTTTTAGCTTGAACAATGAACATATTTTTTAAGTTTAAATGCTTTTTTCACCTTGGGACCCTAGTACCCTTTAGCTCTATTATAAAATGCAAGGGTAGGCTAGCTATTTTGTAAAAGATATAAAATATCCTTTACTTTAGAACGCAGATTCATGTGGCAAATTAAAATATACCATGATTCTGAATAAATAACTTTGAGGTGAAAAGTACTATCCTTAAATTTATGCTCAAATATTGTAAATAATAATTTGCTATTATTTATTTATTGTCACATTCCAGAATGCATTTGTTTAATTTTGTCTGAACTATTCTTCATAATTTTTCCCATATATTTAATTTTATAAAAGACTAGTTGTCCCCCGCGGCTTTACCTGCATATTAGTGAAACAGGACAAATTTTAGAAATCAATGAACAAACAGGTATTGCTAGCTAAGCAGAGGCAAAACGTGGTGAGAGATAGAGCGATTTGAACAAAGGCTGGTGCGTGAGTGAGGAAGGCCCCGCCCAGCTCCCCACTCCCCACTCCTGATGTCATGCTTCCCCCTCCCCTCGGCCTGCAGCCTCTGTCTTGGATTAGCGTGAATATATCGCTCCTCCAAGAGAACTATGATACTTAGCGCGATGAGAGAAGTTGCAAAATCAACTGGAATGTTCAAGGAAATTATAGAAAAAAACCCAATCTAAATCCGTGAAGTAGTTCTCTTATTCGCTAGCAAAGCGGAGGTACGGTACGCCCTGAGGCTGAAGCATGAGTGAGGAGTGAGCAGGGCCCCTCCCCTAGGCCCACTGCATGTCTCTCAAATTTGCGCAAATAAATCAGCACCGGAAGCATATTATGATACTTAGTGAGAATATTCAAACAGATTGTTTAAGCAAATTATAGAAAAAAACCCAATCTAAATCCGTTAAGTAGTTCTCTTATTCGCTAGCAAAGCGGAGGTAAGGTACGCCCTGAGGCTGAAGCGTGAGTGAGGAGTGAGCAGGGCCCCTCCTCTAGGCCCACTGCGTGTCTCTCAGATTTGTGCAAATAAATCAGCACCGCAAGCATATTATGATACTTAGTGAGAACATTCAAACAGATTGTTTAAGCAAATTATAGAAAAAAACCTGATCTAAATCCGTTATGTAGTTCTCTCGTGAAAAGCAGACAGACATTGGATTTTATATATATATATATATATATAGAGAGAGAGAGAGAGAGAGAGAGATTTAACAGGTTAAACAGTCTTCCAAGAATATTCCATTGTTTTTAAATCAAAAAAGTGTTACTCAGGTACATAGAAAATGGATCACATCATCAAATGTAGAAAAGGTTCAAGGGCCAACATGTAATATTCACCAAATCAGGACTTTGAGGGCCACTGAGCCAAACAAGCTCAGGGTTGAATTTCTGAATTTTTATTTATTTTTTTGATCCATTTTACCATGAGCCAGATACTGAAAAAAGAGATCTTTCTTCATGTGTGCACTTTGTTTGTTTTGTTCTGGATGTTTGCATAGCATTATTTGTAATGGAGGCATTCTCTTTCCATAAACCTGAGCTGAATTATTTGGAATAACCCACAACCTTTACCAGGAAAAAGACACCATTAATAAAAATGTTATACAGATAAAGTTAGAAAAAAATGTACAACTTTGTAAAAATTTGAAAGCCATCTAAAATTAACTTTATTACTCTAATGATAGAAACTACCACCTGTTATTTTAGATACTTAGATATGGAGTTATAAACAGACAGATACAGTAGTGTTTCAAGTAAATTCACAGATAATGTGATATGCCACCTAGGTGAAGAGGGGATAACACTAAGGTCCACCATTTTTCCAACTGGAGGAGTTGTCTTGCAATCTACCAGGGAGTGCATAAATGGCAAGCAGTATGTGTTTTATGCCAGAGGGTTTAGTAGAAATGAAAAATGCAAAATCAGCAGAGTTAAATTACTGGTCCGATATACACAGAACAGTTTTAAATGCTAATTTAACACTATTCACAAGAGGCTAATATTGTTGATCTCGTTGTGTTTAACTGACAAGTGAGGTGCAGGTGTGAGCAGACAGAAGGCGGAGACGTTTTCTCTTTTCAGTGGTTGGTCCTGTAGTTTTTACCATAAGCCATAGGCGCTGATGACGAGAAGCAAGATGGTGGGAAATTCTCTGAGACATCAGAGACTTACCACTTAACCAGTTCACTGAGTCATCTCCTTTATTTTGTAGTTTTAACAGGAGGATTTAGGCGAGTTTTAGGTAGAGGGATGTAGAACAGTTACTGGTAGGACTTTTGATTTGTATTTCAAGTCTTACATGGTCATATACACATTTTCCAAAACAACTATTGCAAAAAGTTTTCTATTGAGTTTTAATGGTTTTGTAAAAAGTTTTTTTTAACATCGTTTATTGAGTTAACACACTTTTTGACATTACTGATGTATCTCTAATGCTCTAAAGACATTTTTAAATTAATATCAAGATAATGCAGCATCCCCAACAACCCTGGATATGATTAATTAGGTTTGAGGGGAGACACAGAAATCAGGAATACCCTGTTTTTTTCTTCTCTATACTGTTTTAAGGAGAAAATTAGGAAAACAATTGTTTATTAATTAATTGATAAGAAAGTTGCTTAAAGGATTCGTTATATGTTACTTACCCCATGCAGTTTGTACTAAGGACTAAGAAAAAAATTGTAATCACATGGTTTAATGCAGAATAGAGAAAATAAAGTTTTTGATAGAATAGGCAAATATGGTAACCAACATTGGACAACAGCAAATTATATGGAAAATATCCTTAAAAAATCTCACATTACTTGTGTCATACAATTCATAATATCAAGTCATCCAGTTGTATGCTCACAATGTTCCAAACACATGTATTTTTTTTAATAAAACGTTAAATAAACCACTTCTGGAGAATGCTGTTATCTCATTAACTACTACAGAAAACACTCAAATGCAACCAAGCATTTGAATTAATTATTATTGTTATATACTATGTATTTAATGTGCCCATCTTGAAATATGTGCATTTTAAAAATTTAATGTAGTTAAATATTTTGTAAATCTATCTATGATTATAACGTACGAAGGTTCAAAGATATAAAGACAAGAAACACATTTAATGATGCCTTGAAACTTAATCCTTTTACTAGTGATTAGTGTGTTGCTCATGTATTGTAATTAAAGGTCCTTTAAAAAGGGTACATTTAACAAAACTATTTCTAAAGAATCCCACAATTCTAAATCATTTTTTATTGATTTTTCAAAAACTAAGCCTATATTCATCTGTGATCATACCCACCTGATTGAATTCAGATCTACACGGGACTAGAGCCTTACAGCATCACGCACAAGGCAGAAACCTGAACTGGATGGGCCATCAGTCCATTGAAGGACCCTCTCACATTAGGTTTGATTTAGAATCATCATTAACATGATAAAAGCCAGTGACAATTCTATGTAGACACAGGTGAAATAAGCAATCTTCACACAGACAATAACTGAGCATAAAATGAAAATCCAGGATGCTGGATTCATGAGGCAGCCGAGCTACACCCTGCACCACTGTACCACTCCAAAATCTGCATGTGCTGTTTCTTTATTGAAACATTTGTCAGTTTTTGAGTATATACACTCACCTAAAGGATTATTAGGAACAGCATACTAATACGGTATTTGACCCCCTTTCGCCTTCAGAACTGCCTTAATTCTACGTGGCATT
>JANRMT010062822.1:32705488-32722752 GCA_026402145.1 Polypterus bichir lapradei | reverse complement strand
AATGCCACGTAGAATTAAGGCAGTTCTGAAGGCGAAAGGGGGTCAAACACCATATTAGTATGGTGTTCCTAATAATCCTTTACGTGAGTGTATTATAGACAAGTACAGAGACACGGGTAAAGTGTTTGGGGTACCATCAGGCGCCACATATAACATAAGGCAAAACAACAAACCCGAGTCAACACGTGAAATGTCCCTGATTGATCAGACTGGAGAAGGATGACAGCAGCGCTGGTTATTAAGTCAGTTAGGTGGAAGGGGCAAGTCCAGGAGCCAAGAACTGGAAGTGATGTCATGTGCCTGTGGGATCTAGTTTGCTGAATCTGTAGAGGGAAGGAAAAAAAAAGTATTACAAGACAGCGCCAACACTTGGCTCGGGGTGGAATTTCAACTTGATGAGCCCTGAGGTTGTTTCCCATGCACACGTGTGTGACATATTTTCCCTTATTGACCATTGGATTACTGGCACTACTCTTTTTCTCAATCCAGTGTTCTACCTGCTGCAAAAGTTGACAGACCTTTAAAATCTCAAATTGTTCCTGAAACAAATCAAATTTAACAACTGGACAATCCAGCTATTCTATTGACAATGTGGACTAGAAAAGGACAAAAATCAGAGACCAGTTACAAACGTTAGGGAGTCCACATAGCAGGCACAAGGGTCATGAAAGTGACTGAGAGTGACATGAAAAGTGTGCTAAGAGTTAACCAAGCACCTCAATTTTCTAATAAAAGGAAAACAAAATTATTATCAAATAATAATCAGTGATGCATGGTGAAGACACAATAGAATCTAGTAAACGCTTGACAAGTAGCAAATTACATTTAAACATATTTTTGTGTGTTTCCTTAAGTAATTGAGATTAACAGCAGACATCACTATTTATGACTTAAAAAAAGAAAAGACATAGCTAACATATCTCCACCGAGTGTATTGTTAAAATTCTTTTGATCTAGAAATAACTATCTGTTTATCTGATTTTGCAGCTAAAATCAAACGTTGACTTTTTATCTGATTGTTGGAGTCTCATTATAGCAACATATTTAACTCTGTAAACGTATTGGCAGGGAAGTAAATATTTACTGCAGCTGAAGAGTGCTGGCTAAGTATAGAGATTGTTTTCAATAATATTTGGTTACTGATAAGTTACAAATTGATGGCAGTCCACATTTCTTTTACAGTAGCAATGGGATTTGTGCCAGCTTCATTTAAATTGGCTTGATAATGACTATTTTCATCAAAATTATACAATTGGTACATTATCATTAAGGCAACAAAACCAAAGCAAGTGAAAAAATATCACCAGTGTCAAATCTAAATTATCTCTCTAATTAAAATGACAGCTATCTCTATCAAAAAAAGAAAATCTTGCCTGCAGAAGTAGAAAACTAAAGCTGCAGTTCTTTCGACTTAAAGACATTTTCCAATATTTTTTAATTCACTGGATTTGTTCACAATAGCCCCATATATAATTTTATGAAATGTTTTACTTATTTGTTCAGGATTATGTAGAATTCTGTAACCCCTATCATACACGTTCATTAGTTCATTTGTGATGCATTTCAATCAAAGGTATGAAAGTGTTTTTTTACAGCTGCTTTAATATACATTTATAGCTCATGGGACTGCCGTGGTTTCCTGCCAAGCAGTAAATCATCATTAATCTTTAATTGACTCTGTTTACATTTGCCAACAATTATTTATTATGTTAGACTTGAAGCTGAAGCCTTGACAACTTTCAAAAAGTACTGGGAAGAGATGTTGGGATGCCATAGCTATTAACTAACTAGATAAGAGTGATGGATTGAATGGTGGCTTCATGTTTGTCAGCCTCCTTATATACTTCTGCTTCTAGTGTAATTAGTTGGACTAGTTGTTCAGTGAACTAATGTACACTCACCAAACAAATTATTAGGAACACCTGTACACCTGCTTATCCATATATTTTCCTAATCGGCCAATCATGTGGCAGCAGCACGATGCACAAAGTCATGCAGATACAGATCAAGATCTTCACTTAATGTTCACATCAAACTCTAGAATGGGGATAAAATGTGAAATCAGTGATTCCAACTATGGCATGATTGTCTGTGCCAGACGTGCTGGTGTGAGTATTTCTGTAACTACTGATCTCCTGAGATTTTTACACAAAACTGTCCCTAGAGTTTACTCAGAATGGTGTGAGAAACTGCTGATGGAAATGCCTTGTTGGTCAGAGAGCTCAGAGAGGAATGGCCAGACTGGTTCAAGCTTACAGAAAGACAACAGATAATCACTGTGTACAACTGTGGCGAGCAGATAAGCATCTCAGGTTGAACAACACATCAGATATGGAGGTGGATGGGCTACAACAGCAGAAGATCATGTTGGATTCCACTCCTGTCAGCCAAGAACAGAAAGCTGAGACTGCAGTAGGCTAGGTTCACCAAAACTGGACAGTTAAAGACTGGGAAAATGTAGCTTGCTCTGATGAACCTCGATTTCTGCTGTGGCACACAGATGGTAGGGTCAGAATTTGGGGGCAACAGCATGAATCCATGCAGGCAACCTGCCTTGTGTGAAAAGCCCAAGCTGCTGGCTTAATGGTGTAGGGAATTTCTTAGCATACATTGGGCATATTAATACCAATCTATCATGCCTCATCCTATTTGAGTATTGTCACCATGTCACAAAGCAAAAGTCGTCTCAAATTGGTTTTATGAACATAACAATGAGTTCAGTGTCATTGAATCTGAATGCAGTAGAACACCTTTGAGATGTGGTAGAACGAGAGATTCACAGCTTGAATGTGCAGCTGACAAATCCTCAGTAGTTGCGTGATGCAATCATGTCAGCATGGACCTGAATCGCAAAGAAATGTTTCCAAAATCTTGTGGAATCCATGCCATGAAGAAATGAGTCTGCTTTGAGAGCAAAAGGAGGTCCCAGAATTATCTCAGTGATTCAGAGGTGCAGCAAACTAGGGTCATAGTTCATTGTCTATAACTAAATAAATTGCTCTCTAGTGTCTTGTATGTTTTGAAATTTACAGCAGCTCAGTTTACCTTCCAATTAAGTGTTGATGGAAGTGTTCTGGCAATTTGAAAATATGATAGAAGCCAGAAACTGTTCCTAAATGCCATCTTGAAATTAACACAATAGCCTATTTGTAAAATATTATATTTTTAGATGAAGCATTTAAACCTTTTTCAGTACTCACGCTCCTAACTCGATTCAGGTCTGGGGTACTTTTGTTGTGCATTTTATTTGTCGAGAGGAAATCAATCTTCAACAACCCAAAGGCAAATTCTAGGGTCTGTTGACAACCCTGTTCTACATGACCAGGGTCAGATTGAGATCCTGCTCCAACAACCTCAACTAAATACAGTGGATGATGTTACTGCCTTGTCTTTTTGGAGTCTGAGCTACTTAATTAAACAGTGTGAATTAGAAGCTTAAATGAGATCTAATGTCAAGCAAACTTGATGACATTGCCTCACTACACTGATTTTGGATGTATGGTGCCAAGTTTATTAAACTACCTTGGAAACAACAATGATCTTAGTAAATAAGTAAATATCGATTTGAATAATAACAAAATATAGATAAATCTGTAAAAAGGACAGAAAAAAAGAATTAAGAATGAATTATGTGTTTGTGATAGATGGCTGAGGACCTTGCCTGGTTGGGAAGCCCTTTTGAGGAGAGGACCAGGGGAGTGGACATATCACCAGCAGTAGCTCCCCTGGGACATGAAAGGGCAGCCCCCCTGGTTTACATCACGGTCACGGGACTGGAGTTTAATTGCTCAGCCCTGCAAAGGCCTGTAGCCACCACCAGGGGGCGCCTGGAGAGCTCCGGAGCTGTGGTCTGCAGCACTTCTGCCACACTCGGAAGTCCTCAAGTTCATCTCAAGCCCAACAAGAGGCAATGTCTGTGGTGAAATAAATAGCCTCAACACACAAAAAAGGTTTGGGGCAGCCACCTGTATACTTGAACCTAGATGCAAAAAGGCAAATTTTGAGCACAAATGAATAGAGTGTTGAGTCCAAAACAGAACTGAACAATGGAGGGAAGATGGATTTTAGGGTCAGTCAGGGGAAGTGACATCCTCGGGGTATTGAACTGGAAGTGACATCTTTAGACTCAGGCAGAATTTCCCATATCTGGTCTGCAGAGATAAAAGAGGAAGGTTTAGTGCACCCCACCAGCCCCTGGCCTGGCGTGGAATTATCTTCTTTTGGTCCTTTGGACTCCCATGCACACGTGTGTAACACTGTCTAGAGCTCATCTTTTCTAATGGTAAAGAATAAAAGAAACAGAGCTTACTGATCTTTTGAGCAACATTGATTACAACATGCTTACATTTGAAATAACATTTGAAAGCACAGTAATGCCCACCAGAACTGAGACTTAAAATTTGTGAGAAGTGGACTCTTTGGAGATGAGAAAACCCCTTAAAATGCAGTATGGGAAATCAAAACCTTTGCAAATATGAATAATAGATTAGATATTCTGATCAAAACCCAAATTAAAAACTCCAGAAATAAAATAAAGAGTAAAGAAATGGCCTAAATGGACATGACAAGGAACACATAAGTAAAAACACAACTCTTCAAGAAAATAAAACATAACCAGAATAATCAAGACCTTGATGAAAACCAAAAACAAGAAGAAAGTGGCAAAGACAAACAGAATTAGAATGGTTAAAAAAGAAACCGAAGAAAGGATTACTATTGAAGCTAGAGGAAACAGAGACCTCAAATGCTATTAACGTTGAAACAAATGGTAAGCCATTTTCCAGTTGAACTCTACTAGAAATAACAATAGAAACATAAACAGTAACAGAATTAAGAAAGCCTCAGAGTTAGTCAAAGAAATCACTGAAAGTGAGCAAAAATCGCAAGTGAACTAAATAAAAACAGCTGCAACGTATTTATAAAGTAACTAGCGACTGGGAGCCCGATCGAATCGGGCTACAAATTCAACGTTTGTGAAATCCATACTTTCTCTGCAAAGAATTATTTGTTTTGTTAAGTCCTTGAAATGATTTTGTTATCATGACACTGATTTATGGTTAAAATAGACCTTTTCATCCGCCGCAAGGCACGGGCTGCTCGATTTCTTTCAACCCGTGCTGCATTCGCGGCTGCTCGAGCTTCTTCAGTCTGCTTGTGCACGGCTGGCACGATGTCTGTCAGCGTTAGTAGCATTCTGTAGCGCATGTTCTTCATCTGTCCTTTGTGTCCGATTTGCACAATTTCTTTCAGCGTTAGTGGCATTTGTAGCCGTACGCTGCTCATCCATTTGTTGTGCTCATTGTGTACGTGTGGTCACATTAGCAAGTCTATGTTCCGCGTCAGTCATGTGACTTCGTTTTCTACGCATCCTTCCGCTACTCTTGTGGCTTCTCGAGGTATTGCTGCGAACACCATACATACGGATAGTATCAAATTATATATAAGGATAAATAAATAAAATATCTTAGCTAGAAGCATAAACAAGTTTAGAGTTTACAGATTTTGAAACAGAAGTGTCAGATATGGTTCAAGGCCTTGAACTGTTCAAGACCAATAAAACTCCAGGGCCTAATAAGGATTTTACCAGTAATGTTGAACGACCTTAAATATATTAATCTGTAAGTTTTTTCTAAGCGATTGTAGACAGTCATTTCAGATGGGAGAAGTACCTGACGACTGGAAAGTTGCAAACGTAACATCAATCCACAAAAAAAGAAACAAAAAACCTAATTATGACACAAGAGGCCTTCCTTCTATGCCATGAAAAAAGATCAAATTAGAAAGAGACTACAATATTTATATGAAAAATATACCAAACAACAGCTAGCATAGTTTCAGGAGAGGAAAATCATGCTTTATAAATCAGTTTTACTTTTTGGAATGGGAAGCTGGAGTAATTTACAGAAGAAAAGCATTATACTCAGTTTAGCTAGACTTTCTAAAAGCCACAAAAAAGATTCATTTAAAAACTAGAAGCCACTGGCATTAGAGGAAACTTACAAAACTTAATTTCAAACTTACTATTATGCTAGTGACCAATCATCAGTGGACTCTGTACTCAGACCATGTTACTTTGTATTAATGACATTGTTTCTGATATAATTATATAAAGTGTGGTGATAATACTGTAATTAGAGGGACATGAAATCTGACGGACACAGCAAACTCAATTCAAGAAGACTTGGACAATCAGCACTGGGGAAACACTTGAGAATGCAGTTTAATTTACAGAAATGCAACGTGATACATGCAAGTGAAACAAACATTAACTGTAAATAGGGAGAGGGCAATGCTGTCTGACAGGAAATTTACTTTCAAGCAACGTTTATATCCTCAGGGTGATGTTCAGAAGCAATTAAAAAGGAAAATAAAATGTTAGGTTATAATGTAAAAACTGTTGAATGTAAATCAAGGGATGTTATGCTCAGACTGGGTAATACCCCAGTGTGATTGGCATCTGTGTGCAGTTCTATTCAACACTATACAAGAAAAACAAACAGCTTTAAAAACTGGCAAAGGAAAGCAGCCAAATGCATCCTGGGACTAAAGGACATGTCCAACTGTCATGGGCTAAAGGTAATAAACCTCTTTAGTGTTAAACAGAGAAGGCTATGTGGGAACCTCCTCGATATCTTCAGAATACTCAAATATATTAATTAGATCCAGCTGATTTTTTTCAATTCAAGGACATTGGTGAAAATTCATGAGAAGTTTATTTAAGCCTGAATCTCATTTAAGACTGAAGGTAGGAGGCACTTCTTCACATACAAGATAATGGGAATTTCCATCCTTCCATCCATTATCCAACCCGCTATATCCTAACTACAGGGTCACGGGGGTCTGCTGGAGCCAATCTCAGCCAACACAGGGCACAAGGCAGGAAACAAACCCTGGGCAGGGTGTCAGCCCACCGCAGTAATGGGAATTTGAAACAAACAATATGCAGTTGAAGTGGAAACTTGACAACTTTTAAAAAGTTTCTTGAAGAGATACTGGGAGAGCTTAGATTTTAGGCAACAAAGCAGGCTTTGTAGAAAGAAAGGTCCCCTGTGATTTGTGAAACTTCTTATGTACTTTTAACCTCAACCCATTTGGAGTATTTTAGCTATGCTCTTATTACAAGTCTCACTGCTCATTTCTGATTTTTTGTTCAGATCGGATTTGCCTATCTTGATGGTTCACATTCATAAGTACATGTGACCTGTAATGTGAATGCATCTGTCAGCTGAAACGGCATGCACGTTCACATTGATGCACTTGTGCATAAGTCAACTGCATCAACAACAACAAAAAATATCATATTTGCGAAAGACTCATGATATTAATGCATACAAAACGAATGTGCTAGCAGCTAGTGTATGCAACACATTTTGCTGTGGAAGTTGGCCAACAGTTCATTGGCTGTACATGAAATGCTAGATGACAAGCTTCCATTGTTTTTGCAGCTATTGCTGGCTCTCCTGCACCAAAAGATGTGTGAGTACGACAAAGGAGCCAGCAATGGTGGGACCAGGACTATTGTCACAGCTGTAGCTCTCCTCCAGTTTTGTTCTGCCATGCTGTCAGTGCAGGCTGATGATGGTAGTGCTCAGCCCATGTGTACAGGCAAAAAAATACATGAATTCTGACCTGACCATTCTCATTCTTGCTGCATGGCCACAAATCGAATATGCATATCCAATCTGGGACTACATATGTAAGTGACCCAAATATGATTTGAAAAGATTGGATTTCTGTGTCCACACAGCCCTGAAAACATTCGGCAAAAAATTGGATTTCAGTCACTTCAGCCTAGTAATGTGAATGTAGCCAGTGTTCTTCGCTCTATTAAACAGCTTAAAATCTACATTCATAAGTTGCCTCTAGTTGCATGCAAGGTGTAATTGCTAGTTAATGAGGAAAATAAGTTCAATTCAATTTATTTCTATGCATCACTCTTCTTAAAGGACAGGTGCAGAATGGTACACATATTTATAAGGTAATAACGTGAAATATAACAATTGGGAAGATTCACATACAGTACACATAAGCATAGGACATTAATAAATTAATTCAAACTTCCATATAGCTTTCATTCTCTATGTTTACAAAGACAGAAATGAACACCATAAAACATTTTGAGATTTATCTCAGGTGTACTGGGCGTAAGGCATGAAACAGCCATGGAAAGGGTGGCCCAAACCTAACACAGACAATTTATAAGCCAACAGCATGTCTTTGGGAATGTGGAGTACCTGAAGGAAACCCCATGCCAATCCTGGGAAAAAATCTAAATGTCCATATGGGCAGTGCCCACTTGAAAGATTTGAGCTTAGAACACTAGATACTTCAATTAAAGTAAAACAAGATCACTTCCAAAAAAAATGCAAATACAAAAACTTGACAAAAAACTTTAAATGGGAGTTGTTTCACTTTTATTTAGCAAAAATACCTGCCAATGGGCTAAGCAAAATTTACCTGACAAGATTTTCTTGTCTCGTAAGCTAAAATATCATAAACACAAGTTTTTTGATAAGTCAATAATTCTTAAAATAAAGAAAACAGGATCTAATGTCATGAAATTAATACTTTTCACTTCCTTAGATTTCATTTTTTGCAGTGATATTGGAAGTTATTTCCATTTGGAAAAGATGCATCACTGGCAGAACTGTTGAAATACAATACTGTAATTTTCAAAAGCCACTAGGCAGAACACAGAAAAGCAGCACCCATCCTATAGGCACAAGGCTGAAACCTGGAACAACCATCTATCTGTCTAATTAATTCATTTAATGTATATTTAGGGTAGCTGAGAAGTTGAGCCCATTCAAAAAGCAGTGGACGCAAGGCAGGAGCAAACCCAGGATAAGGCTGCCAGTCCTTTGCGAACCCCTGAATGCTCCCACGCTAACTCATACCAAGCCAATATAGAGCTGGCAACCAGCCCAACCTTCAAGTCTTTGAGACGTGAGAAGGATACCTGAGTACCTCGAGAGAATTCCACAAAGATGTGATGCGGACATGTAAACTTCATACAGACAGTGACAAGGAAAAGATCTGAAACCAGTATCCATGAACCGTGAAGCACCATATATAACTACTGCATGACTACCCCATCAAGGAACCTTGAACACAGCATTGAAATTATAGCTTCTCGGTTTAAGAAATAATGTACCATCCAACAACAACCGAAATTACAAAAAAGTTGGCCATCAACAGTCTCACCTTTTATAAATGATGAATAAACGCAGTATGTCGTGGAATTCTAAAGTTGTGCAAAGTAAAACATTGAGTCAAAATATCACAGTCTATAATTATATGATTTCAATTTTAATTTATTGCCGTTTCGGAAATTGGTTGTTAATGGCATCACCCAGCAACTCGATTTTTACTGTCCAATTCTGTAAACACCAATCTGTTCCATAATGTTTACTTGCTTCATAGGAGAACCTTTTAGCAGGTGTTGCTTTGCCTCCATTTCAAGGGGCTGGATGGTGAAGGACAATTTTCTGCATCCTAAAGTGTGCGGCTGGTAGCCAGCAAGCCAACATCATACTTAGTGAGAGCCAGATAGACTTGAGGTTAACAGGGATCCAGTGCCAAAAATGTAATTAACAGAACTGATTTGCAAACATCCATAGTCATGGCTATTTTGCATGTGCCCCTATAGTTAAATAAAAGAAAGAGTTCAAAGGTTAATTACAAATGTAAGGCTGAGCATTTTCTCATAATTGTTTCCTATTATAACGCATTTTGTAGCTTACTAATTAAAAGCCAAAAACAAACATAACAGTTTTCATTTCAATTTCAATAACATTTTAAGTAGAGCAGCATGTTATTAAAATATAATTTATTTACACCTAAGAATGAATTGTGCTATATTAGCATATTAAAAGACAATTTCCATACCCAGGCTGTAATACAGTAATTTACCATCCAGTTCAGGAATATTAATAAAGCAATATAGAAACTGGAACTACATTCCTGCTGCATGAAATTCTATAACAGACATAAGTACGGATAATTCTACTGCAGGGTAATTTTAGAGTTATTATGTGGCAGAAACTGAGTATCTATAATTATTATGCTTTAGCACAATTACTATTTAGTATGGCATTCACATTAAACGCAATATTATTCTTTCTTTACTGTAAAAAATTTTTCAACCAGACCTTGCAAAAAAAAACCAATTACAGCATTTAAAAAAAAATGTCATTAATCTATCTGCCTAGATGAGTGCAAGAACGTAGTGGACATATGAGGAGCATCATTCAGTCTAAAGGAAAGTGGCAATTACAACACAGGCCATATACTATAGCATTCAAGCAAAATGTTGTAGAAATAGAAGCAAGTGGATAAAAGTTAATTAAAACATCTGAGTGAATATTTATGTTACCTTGCAGGTCTACTGGAGAATTTGTTTTATTTTTGGTTATTCAGCACAGAAACAGCCAGAAATGTGTTACAGTACTTGCCATAGCTGCACAAAAATATGTAGTTGGGTGAATCCAATGAAAATAAGGTGTCAGGGGGCCCAGAGTATTCTCTTCTTGATAGATTTGGCCTACTAGGGTAACAATATCCCTATACGTTAGATGGGTCAGCACTTCCCTGACAGAGCAGAAATGGAAATGTAATGGAGATAAGCAGTGTGAGCCTACTGCCCTCAGATGAAGACAGACAGCACCTCACAGGTAATTGATCTCTACAACAGTACATTTGGAAATGCACTCTCCATAGCGTCTGTAATACTGGGAAGACATAACCTCTAGTCTTTCTGAGCTGGCAACAGCAGTTATAGACAAAAACAAAGCAACAATATATAAAATATTTCGAAGAATCCCTCTAATGATCCTAGGGAATGGTTAGAATGGAACCTTTCAATTAGCATCTCAGAAAAAGAATGAAACAGCCATAGATAGAATATGCTCTAGTTCTATATGTACCAAGCATTCCATAATTCAACTGAAAGTCTTTCATCAATCACATTTATCTTGTTTGGAACTGTCTAAAATGTACCCGGTGCAAGAACCAATCTTTGAGTGTCGCCATCTAACTTTTGGACAAAGATCTTTTCATACTTCTCAGACAGCCTTGGTATCACAATTACACCTAATCCATCAATGGTGATATTTGGTGTATTGGATTAAAGTGTGTAGGGAGAAATCGACTGTAATAGCCTAAACCACACTACTAGCACGCACCCTTAACTTACTCAAATGGAAGAATCCCAACCACCTTCTATAATTCCGTGAATAAGCAACATTCTGTATTACTTCAAATTAAAATGAAATGAGAGGATAAGTCCAAAACGTTGCAAAAACATGGCAAGAAATCATTAAAATGATTTTAGAATAAGCCTGCTGGGCTAGTGATTGACTTTTATTAATTGTTAATTGCTATTAATTGTCCCGAGTATTTAAAATAGTTTTTTTGTTTGTTTTTTGGATTTTGCTTCCAACTCTTTTGTTTTGTTTTTTTCTTTGTATTTCTATTTTTCCTCTGTTTTCTCTGTATTGATTTTTAAGTAAATGGTTATATCCATCCATCCATCCAACCCGCTGAATCCGAATACAGGGTCACAGGGGTCTGCTGGAGCCAATCCCAGCCAACACAGGGCACAAGGCAGGAACCAATCCCGGGCAGGGTGCCAACCCACCACAGGACACACACAAACTCACCCACACACCAAGCACACACTAGGGCCAATTTAGAATCGCCAATCCACCTAACCTGCATGTCTTTGGACTGTGGGAGGAAACCGGAGTACCTGGAGGAAACCCACGCAGACATGGGGAGAACATGCAACCTCCACGCAGGGAGGACCCGGGAAGCGAACCCGGGTCTCCTAACTGCGAGGCAGCAGCACTACCACTGCGCCACCGTGCCGCCCCATGGTTATATCTGCTATCATTATTTGTTTGATAGAGTAGAATGCAATTCTGATGCTTTTAAAAAAAAAACAGTATAAATAAATATATATTGTCATGAATGAATTGACTCTTCACCACAAAAAAGAGTTGGGGAATGACCCCATATATTTTCCAGTGGACAAAGCAAAAGAAAATATATGAATACTTCAGGAAAGTAATTGACAAATGCTAACAGAAAAATGGCGTTTTTATATAGAACAAAATGGCTGAAGGAAATGATGTTGGCAGGAGATGATGTCATAACGGATGGATGGAAGTGGCATCATCATCGGGAGACCGGAAGTGTTGCTGTTATGGCGGTGATGGAAGTGACATCATCAGAGGGGGACCAGAAGTGACACCATCTTCGGGAGTCGGAAGTGGCGTTTTGTGTAAGTGACATTGGGCGGCCATCTTAGGAGTCCGAAAGTGGAGGTGGTGAGTAAAATGGATTATTTGTCTTCTTTTGGTCTGCTGAAAAAAGGAGAGAGGCGTTAGTAATATAAATCAACCCTTCATCTTGCGATGTTTCACACACCTCAGGGCTTGTTGACTGCCTCCTGAGCGCATGTGTGTGACAATATACACATATATGTATGTATACATTATAATAAATTATATATATATAAAATTTCACAATTATATATATAAAATGCAAATAAAATATTAGACTATATTGTCGAAGCAGTTGAATATAAATCAAATGAAATTACGATCAGAATGTATAATGTACCAGTCCACATCTAGAGTACTGACAGAGTTCCAAAAAGAAAAAATAAAGCACTACTACAGGCTGTAAAGTGTAAAACAACCAAGGACATGTGTGCTATGACAGGCTGAGCTGAGGGAATTAAACCTTTTTAGTATTGAGCATTGAAGAGTGCATGGGAAGTTAATCCAACCATCGATAAAGTTAATTCTGTAGAATTCTTTCAGGTAAACGGTGAATTACAACTTGGACACAGGCTGAAGTTCAGGGGAAGAGGTTTTAAGATTGAAGCCAAGAGGGCTCAAAGAGTCATGAGAACCTGAAGCAAAAGGAAACTGCGGAGTCATGTAGCTGAAATGGAAACATCGGCAACTTTGTATCAGGATCAAATATAAGGAAGATTATAGCTATTAACTAATCAATAAACATGACTGCGGTGGGCTGGCGCCCTGCCTGGGGTTTGTTTCCTGCGGACCCCCGTGACCCTGTAGCTAGGATATAGTGGACTGGATAATGGATGGATGGATAAACATGATGAAGTCAATGGACTCTTCTTGTTAGTCAGATCTTCTTATTATCTAATGCTAATAGTTTATTTAGACAAACAGAGCCTGGTGTTGAGTGCTCAGCAGGACAACTGCTCAACTAGAAGGAGAAACACAGAATCTAAAGCAACAGTGTAGAAGCAGGAATGGAGAGTGGAGCTGTAGTTGTATAGGTGGATCTTGTTCATTCTAACTGTTAAGCTTGTACACATATGTTAAAGGTGGGCTCTGTTTTCTTATCTTTGCTTTGGATAAAGGGGATTTTTTTGTACTTGATATTGTGCATTCCTTACAACTTCTGGATTGCTACACTGGACTATACTTCAGTCCACCTCAGGAAACCCCAGGCTTGAATAAGGTTACTGTATAATTGGAATTAATTGTATTTAATTAGACTAGAATGTGTACCGCAACTGTCATTTTTCATTTTAGTTGCATCTTGAACACAATATTCTCTTGCTCTCAAAGTGTTATCTTAATCCATTACTACCATACTGTGATGAATCTTACCTTTTGACCCTACTGGTTCAATCTATTTCTTTTTGAATATGTAGGTACACCGGTGTATTAACTTTATCATTTTAAGGCTAATCCATTTTGTGTTTTATGTTGGTTAGCATTTTGTAATTATTTTTGTATGGCCACAGATACAGTATGTTGTTTATAGATGTTAAGCCTGTTGCCAGTAAAGTGACACAGAGCTCAAATGGTGCACCATGTCATCATGCCCTGCCTATATAAAAAGACAGCACACAGATACTGCTATCAAAGCAGTGGGTCAACCTCACAAAAAGACTTCTAAACAAAATATTTGATTAGGTCATGTAGGGTTAAGAAGAACAAATTAATCATTTCATTGATTACAGCACCTGTCTGTTTATTGGACTTTGTTTCTGAGTTTTCTCCTTGAGTCCTTCTACTTCTGGTTCTTTTCCTTTAAAAGAGAATTATCCCCATCATCTTCCTACCTTAGGGGTTCACTGTGTAAACCTTCATAACACAGAATAACATTCCAAAGCCACTTAATTGAATTCAGGGTCACAGGGACCCAGAAACTAGGCTAACAGCATAAAGTACAAGACATTGCAGGTCATTGCTCAGGCCCTCTCACAAACATACTGACATTCATACAGGATCAATTTGAAATTGCCCATTAACTTGACATCCATGTCTGAGGGGATGTGGTAGGAAAAAAAAATGCAGATATGTGAAGAATGTTCATGCTCCAGATTAACATGGGGTAAAAACTGCTGAATCTGTCTAAAACCATTTTTTTATTTGGTCAGTTTGGGTTATTATGTGTAGATTAATAGACAAAAAAGGCAAATGTATCCAGTTAAATCCACAACCCTCCTGTCATGTCTCTTTTACTTAAGAGTGCTTTTTGTCTAGCCACTCAACCATATATGCCTGATTGATAGAGTGCTGCTGATATGTCTGTCCTTCTGAAAGGTTCAGCCATCGCAGTAGAGGACACCTGAAGCTCTATTAGAATCACCACTGGGTTCATAATCACCTGCCTGACCAAGGCCCTTCTAGCCTGGTTATTCAGTTTAGCCAGATGACCAACTCTACGAAGAGTTCTGGGGCCTCATGTATAAACGATGTGTACGCACAGAAATGTTGCGTAAGAACATTTCCACGTTCAAATCGCGATGTATAAAACCTAAACTTGGTGTAAAGCCACGCACTTTTCCACGGTACCTCATACCCTGTCGTATGCAAGTTCTCCACTCGGTTTTGCAGACTGGTGGCACCCAGTGTCAAAGCAATGCTACTTTTCCTGTATGATTACCCTTTCTTTCTTAGATCCACATTCCTGACGCGGCTTTATAAATACACTGAAACTAACTGCATATTGTTTATTAGTGTAATGCATGTGATTGTAATTAACCTGTAACAATATAATGGTCCAGGGAATAGCAATAGTATTCCAAATACCATAACTGCTTTAGCGTTGTTACTCTCACTGCACCTTCTTTTTCTGCTTTCAGCTGCTCCCGTTAGGGGTTGCCACAGCGGATCATCGTTTTCCATATTACACTCACTGCACCACTCGGAGTATTTTTATCACTGTATCTGAGTGGGGAATCTCAGCAGCAGCTGATCGGAAAGAGAATTATCAGTATACAGTATCAAGCACACGCTACCTCAGCCACGGCAAAACGTTTCAAAGCCTTTCCTGTACGGACCTCGCGGTTCAGAAACAGTTTCATCCTAAGAACTATAAACGCACTCAATCCATTGCTCCTTGTAGAACTGTTTGTACTTATAAGTACAATTACCTCACTGTAAACTTGCACTACAGTTATAATATTACACAACCTGCGTCACTTTATAAAGCGCGTATTTACATATAATGACGATATCATTTTAAGATGAAATGCAGCAAAATATGTTGATTACATTATACAGGTAAAACTTTAACTTAATTTAAATAATCTGTATTGTTAATAATTAAAAATGTGAGGACAGAGTGCTGCAGCGCTAGCAAGTTCATGTACAGTAGAACCTTGGTTCACGACCATAATTTGTTCCAAAACTCTGGTCGTAAACCGATTTGGTCGTGAACCGAAGCAATTTCCCCCCATAGGATTGTATGTAAATTCAATTAATCCGTTCCAGACCATACGAACTGTATGTAAATATATATATATATTTTTAAGCTTTTAAGCACAAATATAGTTAATGAAACCATAGAATGCACAGCGTAATAGTAAACTAAATGTAAAAACATTGAATAACACTGAGAAAACCTTGAACAACAGAGAAAACTAACACTACAATAGTTTGAGCTATAGCGCTACCAACCGCTGGCTAAAAGCACTTTTTTTAATGAGTTTTAAGCACAGGGAAAAAAATGAACATTTGAAAAAATCCGTAATTTAATACAGCACCAAGAAAAATAATATTGCAACAATGCACGCTACGAACCAAACACTGGAAACAGAAGTGAAAACAAAATCAAGCCCAGTGCATTCTTTAACTGCCTTCCTACTTTAATGCGTCCAGCTCTCTCTCGCGGTGCTTGTGTGTCTGCGCGCTGCCTCTGTGTGTGTGTGTGTCGCGCTCTCACTCTCTCTTGCTCGCTGCACAGGAAATGCACAGGGAGAGACTGAACATGTACAAACCGAAAGGGAAACTAGCTTGTTCGTATACAGAGTGTGTGGTCATGAACCGAGGCAAAAGTTTGGCGAACTTATAGGTCGTAAACCGAGTTGTACATGTACCGAGACATTCGTGAAACGAGGTTCCACTGTATTGTTCCTGCCTCGCGCTGTATATTTACTGAGGCTGGCATGACACTGGAAGGATAGACGGATAGAATAATTAAACACGTACTATGAAGATATTTCAATGTTCCTTAAAAGTTTTGAAGAAGCGTTGTTGTAAGCTTAATGATGGCTTAACGTCTATTACAGAGCTGATTGTGTGGCGATTGGGTATTTGGAGAAAGAAAAGTAAGGATAGGAATTGGAGGTTAGTACGTTTGAAAGAGACAGTACTGTTACAATAAAGTTTTTCATCGAAGGTCGCGCATGGTGCAGCAGCATCTTGTGTGAGACATGAACAATCACTGCGCCACTGTGTTTCCATGTTTAATAACATGCTTTCATTCCAATCATCATGAAAATGATCTATACTAATAAAAGGCAAAGCCCTCACTGACTCACTCACTCACTCACTCACTCATTCACTCACTCACTCACTGACTCACTGACTCATCACTAATTCTCCAACTTCCCGTATGGGTGGAAGGCTGAAATTTGGCAGGTTCATTCCTTACAGCTTCTTTACAAAAGTTGGGCAGGTTTCATTTCGAAATTCTACGTGTAATGGTCATAACTGGAAGCTGTTTTTCTCCATTTACTGTAATGGAGATGATCTTGAAAGCCGTGGGGGCGGAGTTTCGTGTGACATCATCACGCCTCCCACGTAATCACACAGTACGTAGAAAACCAGGAACAGCCCCAAAAACCGCTGAAGAAAACATGCATTATATAATTGAGAAGGCAGCGAAACAATAAGAAGCGAGCGAGTGACATATACAACCATATTCATGAGTTCTGCTACTTCGGAAACAAAGCACGATGTAAACCTAAACTTTAAATTAAGTTC
>JANRMT010062822.1:32688133-32705088 GCA_026402145.1 Polypterus bichir lapradei | reverse complement strand
TTAACAATCAAGTTACGTTATTTTTTAAATTTTTCCTTTTCTTTTTCATAACTTCTTTAACACAGTACTTCTCCGCTGCGAAGCGCGGGTATTCTGCTAGTATCACATATACATCTCAGTATTTTAATTATTCTGAGAGCTGTAATATCACGAATGTAATGGATTCTGTGTCCTGTCGGAGAAAGAAAAAGAACGGAAGCACGTAGTGATTCACACACATAGAGCACATTGAAGATCAAATACGAAACAAAGCATTTAACATGCTACTTTAGTTACGATGGGATAACTAGAGAAACTAGTAAATTAAATGATTTTAAGATGAAGTTTATGATGTTCTACTTTAATGACAAAATAAACTATGTGATTAAAGTGGAAATTTTGAGATTAAAGTTGACATTTCGTGCTTTTTTCCCACTGTGTGCCTATTTTTTTTTGTCTGTACCCTAATAAGCTTTCATATGACACTCAGACGGTAGGCTACAACTCGCCTTTCACGGCGACTTTGATATGTGACTTCTTTTTTATTTTGGGCAATGTGCGACTTTGTGAACGTGAGCTTTCAAGTTTCTCCAACACGCTATGTCACTCGATCAACTTCCTTTTGTTGATTATACCACTGTTTAAACCAACAAATAGTATGTTTTTCCTTTGCCTCCACTTGGTATTTGCTGAAATTCTTATATTTTCCCCCATGCTTTTCCCATTGTCTTTTTTTGTAGAACGCAGAGCTTAAGGGCGATTTATATTGATTTGCATATTCAAAGAGGCATAATTCTGGGAGGAACTGGGGTGGGACAGTAGACGCATGCACATGCGTTACTTTTCACACTGATCGGGATTTATGTAGCGGAAGAATGTGGAAGTTGGAATACGCACAGATTCCTACATTTGAATTTTTCTGTGTGTAAGCACATTTCGGCTTTTGTGCTTACGTCATGTTATAGTGCATGAGGCCCCTGGTGGTTCCAAACATTTTCTATTACACAATTATTGAGAATGGGAACACTCAAAGCTTTAGATGTGGTTTTATACTTTTGTCCTGATTGATACCTCACCACAATTTCATCACAAGTCTACAAAGAGTTCCTTTAACTTCATGGTTTTATATTTTGCTCTAACATGCAGTATGAATTGTGGGACCTTATATACACGAGTGTGCCTTTCCAAATAATATCCAATCAGTTCCGTTTGCCACAGATGGACTCCAGTCGAGTTCTAGACACATCAAGGAGAAGTAAAGCAAACAGGGTGCACCTGACCACAATTTGGGGAGCCATAGTAAAGGGGTTGAATACTTACATGAATGAGAGATTTCTGTTTTTGATTTTGAATACATTTGCAATCCTTTCTAAAACATGCTTCAACTTTGTCACTATGAGTTATTGAGCATGGATTGAAAGGCAGAAATGGCAAATTTATCAATTTAAAAGTAAATTTACAACTCAATAAAGTGTGCAGGAAATGAAGGGATCTAAATACTTTCAGAATCCCCTGTATTTATGCATGGCAAATAATAAGTTAATAAAAGCTCTTCATTCTTATAGCACCAAAATCCTTTCTTGTACAAAAAACAATCCTTATTAAATCTGTGTTATCCACAGCACAACATACAATATTCATGCTTTAACTACACAAGTTAGATTGTTAATTGAAATGAAAACTAAATCACCATACCATAAATCAAGCGACAAATACATTCACATACTCTGCACAAAGTATTTTGAATTCCAAGTATTATAATAAGATGACACATTTATGGTGAACTATTAACTACTTGGATATTTTGAAGTAAAAATAAATCAAATTAAATTGGAAACAATAAATTACTTAAAAAGATATTACAAGAAAGATTTTGTATTTTTATCAATTACCAAATCTTAAAATAAAAAACACAGAAATGAAGATAATATTCTACAGAAATCTCACATTAATTATATTTTGAGAATTTTTGCTTTTTTCTTTCATTTTTTCAGTAATTATTTTTTATTAAAATTAAATACATTTTGTTCAGAAGTAATCAAAATGTAATCAATATTTAATTTTTTCCTAGTCTTTCATGTAGCACTTAATCACAAGAAACTTGGCAAAGCACTCCGATGTGTTGAAAGCATCAAGATGACAAAATCAGTACAAGATCATTCAAACATCTTGGTAAATCAGAGTGTGTGAAGTGTATAAAAGTAAAAATAAACTGAGAAGTCTTAGTAAATAGTGTGATAGAGGCATCATTTACAAATACTTTAAACACAGGTATAAACAATCTAAAGTGCAAGTTGACAATATTTGATCATTACCACTGATGGAACCTCATGGACACATCAAGAGAATAAATTGAGAGATTAAGAGGCATGGAGTTGAAAGTTCAAAGAATATTCACTGTGAGGAGTACGGCAGGGCTTTGGAACAGAGAGCAGGCAGTCTTTAAAAATCTCAAGATTCTGGCAGACTGGTACTCAGTGATAACAGGTCAAAGTGTTAGTTTCTTTTCTTTAAATGTGCGATTTGCCTTCATTTAATGTTCGTGTAGATCACAATTATCATATCGAAATTTACAATTAATTTAGTATTAAACTGGATTTTCCCAGTCAATCTTCTTTGCTACCTATCAGGATTCACATGTAAAAATAAAAAATAAATAAATAAATAAAGATAGCAGTCATGTACACCTTGCATTATTTAGCAGATACCCTATCACATATCTATGAGCTACGTCTCGCAATTGAGAGGGCATGACGGATGTTTGCAGACTGACTGACCAACCACAAGCGTTATCTGGTAGGTAACTACCTAAATAATAAGATTGTGATTATAAACTAGGAATATAATACTATACTCCTATCTTCACCCTGTCAAATAAGGGAATTAGTCACTGTGGTGCAACGTTAGAGGCTTCACCTTAAACGCCGATGTCTGAGGTTTGATCCCTGTAAGGGGATGCAACAGTGTGCACACCTGACAAGCCCCAATAAGGGTGCAACAAGCGCTGTGCACTCTTTGTATTATTTGGCAGATACTGTTATCACACACACACACACATATATATATATATATATATATATATATATATAGTGACAGATAGGGGGCACTATCGCTCCCTTGAACCCTTGTCCAAGATGCCAGACACCAGATAAAAGTCCAAAAGTAGACTTTATTAATACAGCACAGTGCACAAAGCACCCTCCTCTCCACAATACTCATTAAATTCACTAATCACAAATACAATAAACAATCCTCCACTCCCAGACGCGTTGCCACCCTTCCACCCAGCTCAGCTCATCGTCTGGGAGTTCCTTTTATAGTCCCTGACCCGGAAGTGTTTCTCATCCTTCAGTCCATGATTCCTTATCACTTCCGGGTCAGATAAAAAGTCCTTTTCTTCACCCCGGAAGTACGTCATCTCTCCTGTCGCTGTGACTAAGACGCACTTCTGGGTTATAGGGCACAAACAACTCTCTGGGCCTCCCTGCAGCGTCCTCTGTTGGCCCCTGTGGTATCCAGCAGGGCTGTAGAGAAAAACACCATTGCCCATGATTCCCTGTTGGTATCCAGGGCACCTCCATGCTGCAGGGAGAGCTCCATCTGGCTGCCTGGGGGTATTGGCAAGGATGAAAAGCCGGCCATGGATGACAATATATATTTCAGGAATATAGAATATATACAGAATATAGAATCAGGAACACAATCAATCCCATATGTCAAGGAATCAGATTTGTTATTCGTAAACCACACCAAAAGGTCTCACCTTTACCCAAAACAGAAAGGTACAGTAATTAGTAAAATGAAACAAACATTGTATTATACATCCTAGTATTGACTAAAACAATAAGAATTTAGCAGAAATGTTGGCTGTAGCCTGGCAGACTTGTTTTAAAATAACATTAATTAATACTTGCCAAATTCTGAAGAAGATTTGCACAGTTGCTTGCAAAAAAATTTTCATTTTTCTGTAGTTTTAGTTATTGTAAGTATTTTTTAGAGGCTAGAGAGTGTTCAACTGTGAAAGACTAGTGGATGTGTTAACAGTGCAGTGTAGGAAATCGAAATGAGGTTATCAGTACATACTCTAATATTGTCACAAATAACTCCAAACACAGCTTGAAGAAGAGAAGATCTGAGATGATCATAAATCCAATGATTTATAATAAATAAGAAAAATTTAAATTTTTTGGACAAAAATGTTAAGAAATCATCAGAATATGTACCCTAGTGAAGCCAGTTCTACAGTACTTATGATCATTCACAATTAGAATCAAATCTCTGTTATATTTTAGATAATTTTATTCTATACAAATGTGTCGGTTGTACATTTCTCAGATTAATTTTTCCATATTTTTCATAAGTTTATGAAGACTAAATATTGTGAATTATCAAGGTTTTTAAAGGTTGAGTCTGTATATTGGTTATGAGAAAAACCTTTTTTACAATGGCCTTGTAAATTGAAAAATATATGAGTAGAGAGAATTTCATATTTGCATCATAGCTGATTAATGTTCAATGTTTCACATACAGTATACTACAAATAATATCAGAACAATGACGAGTTAACTTTCCCAGAAATGCTTGCAGCCTATTGCCATAAAGGATCAACTTTGTGACTCACATCTAGTCATAAATCCTTCCCAGTAAATTATTTGGCAATAAAAGTGTTATGTACAAAAGGGGATTTACAGATACAAATGTTAGCATCTAGACTAATTTAACTCAAATGACGCTAAATTAACTTTTTCAGCCCAAATTAACTTGCATACTATGCAAATGACCCAAAGCAAAATAATTTTTGTATTTCTCTTACGTCAATAGTTATACAGTATATAAATTTAACAAAGAAAAATGTGTATCCTCATCTGATCTGATCACATCATCTTGACCAAATCTGGACAAAGTTAAACTCCCTAATGCTGTAATACTTTGCTTTGATGACAACTTCCAGTTGCCAGTGCTGTTAAGTCTATAACAATAAAAAATATTAAAAACAAAAATAACATGGACAAAATTAAATAAAATGAAACAAAAATGGTTGCAACAAATTCCTAACACCCAGTACGGGAACTGCTAAGAAGATATTCAGCCATTTGGAGATTACAGATAGAACTGGGATTAAAATGGAGGACCTCAAGGAAATTACAGGCACCAAAAAGATTTATCTGGACTTCTCTAAGACATTTGTGATTACATATATAAACCCTTAAGGTGTATTTTTTATAAATCATTGCACACCAGGGAATTTCTTAAAGATCAGAAGCAGGCAAACACTGACCCAATGTATATAAAAGGAGATCAGAAATGGGTAAGTTTAACATGTATTATACAGTAGATGAATTAATAGGACAATTATTAAATAAGAGATCAAGCAAAATCTATTAAGAACAGGTGTATTAGTGAAGGTGCAACAAGGATATTGACCGGGGAGATTGTGTTTCTCTAATATATTAGAATTCCGTGAGGAAGCAGCAAAGCCATTTGATTAGATGTGTGCATATATTATTTATTTTCATTTAAAAAAAATGTGATAAGGTACATCATAAAAGCTTTGGGATCAAACTAAAGGAAGTTATAGTTATAGATGGGTTCAAAATTGACACAAATACAGAAAGCAGTTTAAGTTTGCAAATGACACTAAGCTAGTTGGAACAGCAAATAGCTGAGAGTGCTCAAGATCATTACAGCTGGTTCTAGACTGAATTCAGAAATGGACAGATCAATGAAGACTAATGTAAATAAATATAAAACGTTACAAATACACTGGTCAAAAGTTTTAGAACACCTCAGTTTTTCCAAAGGTAAGCAGTAAACTTCCAAAGGATTAAATTTAAAGCTTAGGTTAGCAAAAACTGAAAAAGGAAATATCAGAATATTACAAATGGGCCTTCTCCAGGGAACAACTAATACATTACATTGTACAGATATTCTGCAACAATTAAAGTAAATTAAGGCAATCAAGTTGAATCAAACAATTTGCACAGGTGTCCCAACTTCTGTTGATTACTTAGAAAGCAGAGTTGGAACAGACTGGGTCACTACACCCTCTGAAGTACTACTTGGACAATATTCCAGTGATAATGGCAAGAAAATGACAATTAGCAAATTAAATGAGACAGAGCATTATTACCTTAAGGAGTGTAGGCCTTTCTTTTAGAGAAAGTGCAAAAGTAAATCAGTGTCATACAACTGGCTTATGCCACATGTGGATTATGTGACACAAGTAATGTCTGATTTTTTTCATTGATATTTTGATATTGTTTGCTGCTGAACAACCTTGGTCACCATAGACTTATATTGTATTATTTTTATTTCTACCCTGCACAAAGACATGAGATTGAAAAATGTTCTTACCCATCACTACAAACTACATGAGAAAAATAAAATTTAAAAAACATGTTTGGATGGATTATTCCTTTAAGGACACAAAATAATGCTTTTCTGAAGCCCTTTATTAATGGGAAAGTAAAGGAATGAAAATGAGGTCTAGAGGTGCCTAGGGTTGAATATTCTGGATACAATATGAACATTGAGACAGGTAAGAGGTTACAGGTAAAACTGTGCAACTGGTTTTGACATTTTTTCCTCTCCCCTACATGTGTTCACAGGCACCGAAGGGAAGGATTTCAATGTGACACGTCTACTAATCTAGTTTCCATTTGTTTTAGAATGGAGAGCTAACCATAGGACCAATGAGGTCACCGACACTTGGGGTGACAGTAGTTCCACCACTTCCGCTTCTCTACTTAAACCACATGACCCAGGAAGTCCTTATCATTTAGGATCAAGCCCTTGGCTATACTGTATCCTATTTTTGTTATTCCCTACAAGTAAATAATACTGGACATTAAATGGGGTTACTCATTAGTGTTCCAACATTTGATTTCTTTATTTTGGTTACATTTCACATTCTATTAGGAAAAGAACCTCACAGTCCAGTTGGTACCTTTCATTAAGGTGCACGATAAAACTTGCCCACCCCAGCATTCATGCTACTTTTACCTGCTCTTCTTGCTCTGTCCTTCCACTGGTACTTTCCTCCTACACTCATCTTGCTAATACCGAGTACGTCATATAATGACAGTATCAGGCACAACTGAGACTTACCAACATAATGAGTTACTGTACAAAGAGTAATAATGCATGGTGTGTTTTCTGAATTCCCGGGTGACACACCTGCAACTGTTTTACTGAAAAACTAAATTTGGCATCAAACAGTGTATCATATTTTCTGCAAGGGGATAGCTTCTCAGTTACCAAGAAAAACTAAAATTTATATTATCAAGTCACTGAGGGAAGTTTCCTTGCTAGTGCAGGTGATATTAAATAATACTGTTTATCATCAAGCTAAAACATCCTTAGGGGTAGTTCTGATTAACATTAAATTGCAGTGAGAAATAAACATCACGTTCTACTCTCACGTGAAGACTCAAGCTGGCAGAACACAAAGGGAAAAATGAAAGGCACTTACATGCTCTAACAACAATATAATAAATACATGCATCATTTACTGCACTAAAAGCAGAATTACCTTGCTTTATCTTTTACAAAATACTAGTTTAAATAAAACCTCAAGATAAATTCTGAACTAAGAAACCTTCCATTAAGCTTTCATCCTATTTTGATTGCTTTCGCAGTATCAGACTTTTCAGTTCACTTCATTATTAAATTACCTGAAAAGCCATCCATTTATTTTCTTAACTTGCTCAAACCAATACAGGATCACAAACAGCTTGAACTATCACAGGTGCATAACTATAAACACAGAAACTACAGAATCTATTACTGGGACGTTAGTTCTTCCAGGAAAATACTCATGTATATTCTAAAACTCTATAATATTAGGTTATAAGTGGTCCCAGTTAATTAAAATTCACATTTTTAAGATGTAGAATGAAACCTAAATACTCAGATGAAACCCATATAGTCCCAGGGAGAATGTGCAAAATCAACATACATTCTTAAAGGTACTGGTTCTTTAATCACACTTTACTATGCTGTGTGATTCCTTGTGGAGCTACAGCTTGACAAAGAACAATTTCATTTCGGGAATGGGTCTTTGTATAGCAATTTGGTCCTATGGGCTTTGAAAAGGTTTTCTAACACGTGGAGAAAACAGAAATCCTTAATGTATAACTGGCTACCTAGTAGTGCTCTAACAAATCAAGAAAATCTGTATTATGAAACTCAAGAGTATCAAAGCAAGTAAGCTCCAAACTATCCCAAAAATACCCACCGAGATCCCGTCAAAAACCCAGGTTGGTGTCACAAATGCCAATACAGTAATCCCTCTCTATATCGCGCTTCAACTTTCGCGGCTTCACTCTATCGCGGATTTTAAATGTAAGCACATCTAAATATATATCACGGATTTTTCGCTGGTTCGCGGCTTTCTGCGGACAATGGGTCTTTTAATTTATGGTACATGCTTCAGCAGTTTGTTTGCCCAGTTGATTTCATACAAGGGACGCTATTGGCGGATGGCTTAGAAGCTACCCAATCAGAGCATGTATTACATATTAACTAAAACTCCTCAATGATATAAGATATGCTTCCCGCGCGGTGCTTGATTGTTTGCTTCTCTCTATCTCTCTCACTCTCTCTGCCTGACGGAGGGGGTGTGAGCAGAGGGGCTGTTTGCACAGAGGCTGTTTGCTTAGAGGATACCGACGCTCCTCTACAAAATGCCGCCTTATCGCGGTGCTTCTGCATACTTAAAAGCACGTATTGATTTTTTGATTGTTTGCTTTTCTTAGCGTGCGCTCTCTCTGGCATTCTCTGCTCCTTACGGCGCTCCTTTGAAGAGAAGATATGTTTGCATTCTTTTAATTGTGAGAAAGAACTGCCATCTCAGTCTTGTCATGGAGTACAGTTTAAACTTTTGACTAAAGGGTGTTATTTCATGTCTAGAGGGCTCTAATAATGTTAACAGTGTGGGAGAGTTTATAAGGGCTTAAAATATATAAAAATAACCATACAAACATATGGTTTCTACTTCGCGGATTTTCACCTATCGCGGGGGGTTCTGGAACGCAACCCCCGCGATCGAGGAGGGATTACTGTATAAATAATAAGTAAAATGTTTCTTTTCAAAAAGTCTCTGTTAAATAGTGAAGTTCCATGCAGCACGAAAAGGCAAAAAGGAGTTTCCTGCCTGGGCAATCCAAGGCAAACAAAACCCCAGTGCAGAAAGAATAGTTGAAATATAGAGCAGAGTTCAAAAATTATGCAAAATACAAAGAACCAGAAAAAGCTCAAAAACAAGAAACTCACCACTCCCATGCACATTTGAATGAACCGTAAGGGTTGCCGCCACCTTTATAGGGCTGGGGGCAGTTTCTTGTGGTGGTGGGCATGTGGCCCCACATCTTGGGTAACCACCAACAAAACACATGGCACATAACAAAGGCACAGAGAATAAAGTAACAAAAAGTAACAATAGCATAAATAAAAGACTTAAAAGTGAAGAAGTTAGAAATAAAAAATTTGAACCCCACCCAGAGGAGGAACTCTGACTAAAATATAACAACCTGAACTTAACCTGTTTTACTGTATATGATAAAAGTCTTATTTAGAATCATGAACCCATTGGGATTTCACATTTCTGATTATTCACAGAACCCGTTATGGATCTAAATATATGAAGGCTGTTTTCTGGAACCTTCTTGTGGATGATTCTTTTGAGAACAAAAAAATGATTGCCCTATGACATCACTCTGAAGAACCACTTTGGCACCTTTATTTTTAGAATGTGCATGATTGTTAAGCCAGTAATTAAAGCTGATTTACCCAAAAAGGCAATAATAAATTAATGTTAACATGTAAAATATTGGGCGGCACGGTGGCGCCGTGAAAAATGGTAACAAAATTTCAGAACATTATAGGGAAAGGATATATCCAAACTACTATCGAAATTCCATGATACTCCATACTCACAAAATACCTTCATTGAGCAAAATAAAAAAAAAAAGATTTCAAACATAAACAATTATTAAAGTCTTAAGATTCGTAACATGGAGGAACAGCCCAGCTTCAGATTGACCATCTGTATAAGAGAGCAGATTAAAGACTGTGGATTTCTGAGCTACTTAAGGATGTATAGGATGTTTCACTAATTTCCGAGGATTTAGTGATGAATGCAAGATACCAAATGTACAGTATAAGTGAGTGAAAGACTAGTAAAGTCAGGACGCAGGTTATTCATTTTGACCAGTCAATAGTCAAACTGTCACCACATTCTGCTGTTAAACAGAGGCAGGACTGTGGGAAGCAATACATAATGGACTGAGTTGTGTCAGTCATGAGTTATACAAATAATTAATTGAAAGAAAGGAAAAATGTTTTTAATCTCTATTTGTTTAAAATTTGATTTTTAAATTATTTGTTTTGTTGAGCAATTAACTCCTTTTTTAGATCAAAACATCCTATGTTGTGTTATTCAGCTATTATGCTTATGTTTGGAGTGAAAGGACTCAACTGACAAAATCAGTTTTAGGAATAAAAATTACTATGACTCAGTTATAAACAATAGCAATAAGGCTTACCTAAAGTAATTGCAATCATCACAAGAGATAAAATGTTTAAATAACGTTTGAAACTATTCATTAAAATTACTGTAAAAAGGCAGCTGAATCATTTAAAAAGTAGTTAAAATTAAATTTAATTGCACTTAATGGATTTATGTCATTTTCTTGAAAAAAAGTGTCAAATGTATCCTTTTTCTGTTTTTGTTGTAATTTAAATTTGTCAGCTGTCTGTAGTGCAATTTTACCCTCATTGTGGAATTTTACCCTTACTGTTAAAACTTTACCCATTATTACATTGCCTAAAATAAAATCTCAATATTCCAGTAAACTATGGGTTCATAGTTTACATTTTATGTCTAGTTTTTTGAAAATGCTGTAACTTCCACAGCTGTGATGGTGAAGCCTTATGCGTTGTTATGTCTGGTTGACATATAGGCACCACAAATGTAGTACAGGAAAGAGGTTAGTCACACAGGAGAGTTTCACAAGAGCATGTTAGACAGAGAGAAAGTAACATAATGTGATGAAGACCATGGAGCGGCTGCTGTTTCACCACCTGAGGCCACAGGTCCGCCACGCCCTCGAACCTCTGCAGTTTGCATACCAGGAGAAGGTGGGAGCGGAGGATGCCATCATCTATATGCTACACCGATCCCTCTCCCACTTGGACAGAGGCAGTGGTGCTGTAAAAATAATGTTTCTGGACTTCTCTAGCTCCTTCAACACCAACCAACCTCTGCTCCTTAGTGACAAGCTGACTGAGATGGGAGTAGATTCATACCTGGTGGCATGGATTGTGGACTATCTTACAGACAGACCTCAATATGTGCGTCTTGGGAACTGCAGGTCTGACATTGTGGTCAGCAACACAGGAGCGCCACAGCGGATTGTACTTTGTCCGGTCTTATTCAGCCTATATACATCTGACTTCCAATACAACTCAGAGTCCTGCCACGTGCAAAAGTTCGCTGACGACACTGCTATCGTGGGCTGCATCAGGAGTGGGCAGGAGGAGGAGTATAGGAAACTAATCAAGGACTTTGTTAAATGGTGCGACTCAAACCACTTACACCTGAAAACCAGAAAAACCAAGGAGCTGGTGGTGGATTTTAGGAGGACCAGGCCCCTCATGGACACCGTGATCATCAGAGGTGACTGTGTGCAGAGGGTGCAGACCTATAAATACCTGGGAGTGCAGCTGGATGATAAATTGGACTGGACTGCTAATACTGATGCTCTGTGCAAGAGAGGACAGAGCCGACTATACTTCCTTAGAAGGCTGGCGTCCTTCAACATCTACAATAAGATGCTGCAGATGTTCTATCAGACGGTTGTGGCGAGCGCCCTCTTCTATGAGGTGGTGTGCTGGGGAGTTAGCATAAAGAACAGGGACGCCTCATGCCTGGACAAACTGGTGAGGAAGGCAGGCTCTATTGTAAGAACGAAGCTGGACAGTTTGACACTGTGGCAGAGTGACGGGCGCTGAGCAGACACCTGTCAATCATGGAGAATCCACTGCATCCACTGAACAGTATCATCTCCAGACAGAGGAACAGCTTTAGCAAAAGACTGCTGTCACCGTCCTGCTCCACTGACAGACTGAGGGGATCGTTCCTCCCCCACACTATGCGACTTTTTACTTCCACCCGGGGGGGCAAACGTTAACATTATACAAAGTTATTGTCTGTTTTACCTGCATTTTTATCACTCTTTAATTTAATATTGTTCTTTATCAGTAAGCTGCTGCTGGAGTATGTGAATTTCCCCTTGGGATTAATAAAGTATCTACCTATCTATCTATCTTTCTATCTATCTAATAGAAATGAGGGAGCCTCTCTGCAAGAAAGTGGTGGAACACAAGGAATGTTGGAGAATGGTACAAGCACTACTGAAATGACACCTCAAACAGGACCAGAGAAAGAAAGAGGGCGGTAGAAAGAGACAGATTAACCCTTTTGGGACAGTAGACAGGAAAAGAAGTCTCTCAAGACATGTAAAGGCAGGCAAGCACTGCAAGGCCTGTGATTACTGGATACCCAATCAGAAAATAGAGCAAGAACATGGCTGAGAGGTGAAAGCATAAGGTCCCTAACTAGGAACACTGAGCTCAGATTACCCATATAAGAACCAAAGGAAGACTGGTAGGAGACAAGCATTGTCCTATCTGACCTCTGTGGTCTCACTGCTGTGTGAGAAGAGTTGAACTGGGATGGTCCCGTTAAGGACTGAGCAGTTGTGGGGCCTACATAAATACCCAGGCTTTTAACAATAGAAGGGCTGTTTACCATGCCAATGAGCCTTGTGTTTTTAAATCTTTGATTATTTTATCAGTGTGAAGATCATACTGCTGTCCTTCCTTGATGTTTTTTATATAGCTGCACTACAAATATAACTTTCCATATAATGCAATTCAGAAAAAGAGACTGATGTATATATATATATACTGTATATATATATTTTTTACATGAAAGACCCCAAACCATCCATTACTGCCATAAGAGACACTACTGAACACTAGAATACCCAGGTCTGAATCACTGCTTTGCTCCTTTGGCTCACTGTTGACTGCATATGTATATACTTTTAAGTAAAAAATCCATCCTCCCTGCTGTTTTTGACATTATTGACATTCACTGCCCACCAATAAATAACTCTCTTTACTACAAACAAATAGACAATAGACACCAAAAAGAAAATCATACCTATACTATTTACTATCTGTTATGATAAAGATCGTAGACAAATCTGAAAAACTATCAACACTTTAGTTTTACACTTAGATAAATAAAATTATGTAATCTCACCAGAAATAGTATAATAATGTTTTTCTTACACAGGTAAGAGTAAGAAGTGCACTGTCCGCATCAATTTTCATGTGGATAAAGAAAAATAGACAGAAAGAACTACCTGTGGGGTAAGGCCATGATACTTGAAGGCGTCTCCCTCACAATGTTTTCACTGACACAGCAGACCCGACAATGTATGAAAATGGAAGAAAAAAAGGGTCAGTTATCCTTGCTAATGGGACCTGAAGATAGATGCTTGGACATGTCTAATATTGTACCGTTGTGGAAGGTCCAATGCAACATGGATAAGGATATATTTAAATACTGGTGTGCTTATGTAATCATATACTGTAAACACAATGATTTGACATGTAATCAAATCATATTATTTTGTTTTCTTAAATGGTGCCTCAAAGCATACTGACGGCTTTGCTACTACACTAGGCTATTGGCAAACATTTCTGCTGACCTTTATGTTACATTGCAAACGAGAGCAGAACATAGCCATTAATGAAATGTTGATGCCTTTTCATTTGGGACTTGTCATGCAAACCTGGCAAATCTAGCATCAAATCTGGGATTAGCACCGATGTAAATAGCATTTATACATTAAATGCTTTTTCCTATTTGGAGAAAGATCGTAGTCGACCTGTCTGAGAGTTTGGTGATGTTATGCATGTTATTGAGCCTTTCATATGCAAAAGGAGAAATGTCACCATTGGTGACATTTTCACATCACTTTCCATAGCAAGTAAGCTCCATTGCAAATAGCCCACTTGGTATCTTGACCAAAATGAATTGCAGCAGTCATGAAGGAAATGCAAATGCAGTGCCAGGTGGGAAAATGCACATGCTACAAAACAAAGGTGCATTAGCTGCTCACAAAAGCTTCCATACATCTACGCATGACACAGCTGATGCAAACTGTTTTATGCTCTGCAGAAATCCAGCTTGCTATTTACCTAAATACATATACTATACCAATATACCAAGAAATATTTAAGTATGGCTGTAAGCTTTAAACTATTTACATAGAAAAATATTTGTTTCTACATCATTTGTTTTTTATGTACCAAGCAGAAGGAAAAGTGTTGTTTTGCTTTTCACAATTAATTATTAAAGTGGTTTTATGCCAAGCAGCGCCAACTCTGGAAAGTTTTTTTTTTTTTACTGAAAACGTATGTTAACATTTTAAATGAAAAGATGTGCAAACAAGGAGCTGTGTGCCAAGAAATTATGTATTTTTACATAAACTCAAGCTGTTGATCTCCTGTGTTAAACTATCTAACGTTTTTTGGGGGCAGGACAGTAGAGATGTGCAATGAGGATGCTGAGCTGGTTGGCCGACACTGAGATCAAAAGGAAACAAACACCACTTGGAGTAGCATTGGGGACAAGAGAACCTAAAAAGTATGTGCTAAACAGGAGAGAGAAACGTAAGAAAAGAGGGCTCCCCTAAATTAAATCAATTTTATCTTTGACTTTTGCTTTTAAATTAGTTGGAATTATATAACTGCAAGTTGACAGAAAATTATATTATTGAAGTTAGTCTTTTCAAAGTTGACATGTTTTCAAAAACTAAACTGAAAAATAAATCAATGAATGGATAAATACATACAGCAGTAACAATACACAAAAAGTTAGCTTATCATGTTCTAAATCATGTTCAGTCAGATGAATTGACCACAGGTGGACTCCAAACAAGATGCAGAAAAATCTCAATGTGATCAATGGAATGGGATGCACCTGGACCAAATTTAAAGTGTCTTAGAAAAGGGTCTGAGTACTTGTTTCAATGTGATATTTCAGTTTTTAATTTTTAATACATTTTTTAAAATATCTAAAATTCATTTTTGCATTATCATTTTGGTGTATTGAGTGTTGCCACATTTTAGCACAAGGCTGCATCACAGCAAACTATGAAAAAAGTGAAGGGATCTGAATGCTTTCTGACATGACTGGAAACAGGTGTCATTACTATAACCATGGAAATAATGCAGAAAATGGCAGCACCCACAAAGTAAATGATCCGCGAAATAGCTGTATGGTGATGATGTTAATTTAAATAGTACAAAAAAATATATAACCAAAAGGCATAATAAATAACTCTGGACATTAACAAACACACTCATGATATTCACACATTCATTCCATTTCCAGCCCTGCTAGTTCCAACACAAAGAGGTCTCATGGAGACAAAGCCTATCCTGACAGCATAAAGCACAAGGAACTTACTTTAGAAATGTGGTCATCCATCATAGGGCACACTCATGCACACATCCACTGAAACTTGCCCAGCTTAGAGAGTGTCCTTAAAGTAGCATATAAAACTATGGTACTGTATATTGGAAGAAAAAGGGGTACCCAAGAAAACTGCAAAAAATACACAGCCAAAATGAGCAGACTTCACTCAGATAGGGATGGGGCTGGGAATTGAATCCTTGACCACAGTGCCACTCATGTGCATTAATAAGAACAATCCACTTGTGATTATGCCCTTTTTGCATGGTACTGTATTAATTATAAAATTCTTGAAGTATTTAAGGTAAAGATACAAAAGTATGTAAATGTTTCAAACCAGAAACAAACAACATTAACACGGTCTTTAATTCAAAGGTCACACTAAAAATGAAAAGTCACCTAAATAGCATTGAAAAAACAAACTTATATTAGCCTTAATATTTAAGCTGATTTTTAATAAAGTAAAGGCCAAGCAGAAAATAATACCATGTATCTAAAAGAAAATCCTGCATTACTGATATCCGGCATTTATTTCCACAGTGTGTGATTTAGAGAAATAGAACAGATTCACTTTCCACTATCTAACGCAGTGACCTTGACATTTTACAAAATTCAGGATAAATAAGAATATTAAAAGTATGGCCACAAGCCAGCATGTGGATGTAGTCCTGGCAAGGCTGCAGAATTGATTCTTTTTTTAAGTACTTTGTGTTCTCTGGTTTCTGTGTCCCCCATTGCTTATTTGTGATAATAGAGGCATTATTTTTATAGACTTTTGGTCTCTTTTCTGATTTTGTAAATGTGGATGGCCAGCCAGGAATACCTTAAATCTCTTTGTCTCTCTCTTTATATATATGTATATATCTTGTATATAAATGTCTACGCAAGGAAGTGTGTGTGTGTGTCGTTCCAGCCCGGAAGTGAGGGATAGGGTCAGGGTAAGGGCTCCACCTCCAAGGAAACAGAAACTCACTTAGCCGCTAATACACAAGCAAGGCCAGCACATCGGCAAAATGAAACCTCTGAAGAAAGACAAAGTCGCTTAGTTGCTAATGCAAAAGCGATACAAGCACGTCGGCAAAACAAAACCTCCTAGGAGAGAGTCACCTAGAGTAGTTCCTTTCAATTATCTGACATGTCTTCATATCAATTTTCTGACGATTTCAATAGTTTCTAGAACCGCGGGCTTTTTACAGCTTGTTTATAGATATATAGCAGAATACCCGCGCTTCGCAGCGGAGAAGTAGTGTGTTAAAGAAATTATGAAAAAGAAAAGGAAATATTTTAAAAATAACGTAACATGATTGTTAATGTAATTGTTTTGTATATGAGTGTTGTTGTCATCTCTCTCTCTCTCTATCTATCTATATATATATATATATATATATATATATATATATATATATATATATATATATACATA
>JANRMT010062822.1:32647851-32676454 GCA_026402145.1 Polypterus bichir lapradei | reverse complement strand
TATATATATATATATATATATATATATATATATATATATATATATACATATATATATTGTCACACACGTGCGACTAGGAGCGAGCTGAAGGGACCAAGTGAAGGTGATTACCCGCCAGGCCAGGGGGTGGTGGGGTGCTCTAAACCTTTGTCTGTTATTTCTGCAGATCAAATACGGGAAAACCTCCCTGACCTGATGTCACTTCCTGCTCCGGCACCTAGACTGACGTCACTTCCTGTTCCGGCACCTAGACTGACGTCACTTCCTGTTCCGGCACCCAGACTGACGTCACTTCTGGGTTACAAGATATAAAATCCTCCATCTTGGCTAACTCAATCAGTTCAGTGTGAAACTCAACCAAGCAACATTGCTGTACCAAATATAATCCTTTTGCAGCTAGGAATATTATACGGGTGGCTGCCCCAAACCTTTTTAAGAGTGTTGAGACTCATTCTTTTACAGTGGCGTAGCCGGCAGGATGGCCTCCGAGTGGAATAGGAAGCCGAACCAACAGTATGTCTCAACACATCATCCTGATGGACCACCAAAGACCTATCAGGTAGGAGAGTACCGTTCTTGTGTTGCCGAGCTGGGGTCTGACGGTGTGTGTCGGGGGGATCTGGAGTATGTTCCAACCCAGTTCTCCTTAAAGAGAACCTCGGAGCGTAGGCAGAAGACCTACAGACAAGGGCCAGGTTCTGAAAGGAACACAGTAGAGACCTATTATGGGCTTCCAAGGATGGGGACCGACCCAAAGAAACCCACAAAGAAAAATTTCTTTGACAAAGGTGGGGGTGCCCTAGGTCGGAAGGTGAGGGAAATAATGAATTGGGAGTACAACCCAGAGGAATCTCTCTGAGGACAGGCCCTGAAACTATGGGCAAATGTCGGGTGTTGGCTACGGCCATATAATAAAAATGCCCGAAATATTGTAGAAAAGGTGGCCTGTGCAATTATAATAAATGGCCTACCCACTAAACTTGCCCAGCTGACCTGGGGACAATCATATAATAATATGATCACCCTACTGGGAATCATTAACACCTTGAGGGAGGAAACCTAATTGGGAGAACCAGAATGGAATCCCTGTGAACCCAGAGGGAGTTGTGCCACTAAATTAGGGTCTTTTTCTTACATTGCGGAGCATGCTTTGGAAAACTCTCATACATGGCGGAGGGCTTCGCGAGGTGACACGAGGGTCTGCGGAGAGACACAGAACAAGGGGCAGAGTGCTTCTGCTAATCCTTTGGCCTTTTCTCATACGGGAGAAGCGTTAGTGAATGGCTTTAAAGTACCATCTTTATTTGACTCTGGCAGTAACATTACCATTGTTGCTCGCCATTTAGTTTTGCCGCTACAAAAGTTAAAAATAAAGACCCGTCTAACCTGTATTCATGGGGACGTCCGATCATACGAGTCCGCCCGCTGCTACATCTGCCAAAACGGCGTGGTTAAAAAAATAGTAGTGGTGGTGCACGATAATCCTCCGTTCCCCTTGATACTGGGTAGAGATTGGTCTGATAAAAACTGCGGCAAAACAATCGCTGCTATCCCTACAAAAACACTAGGTCTTGTTATGGACGTTGATTCTGCGTCCTCAGCTACCTCCACGCCGTGTACACAGCCACATGACATGGAAACAGGTCTGAAACCATGCCCCTTGAGGTCGAGTCTGATCCCCTCAGTCGTCTGCAATTTCAGTTTAGACAGTCACCGGCTTCATTTAAAAGGGAGCAATGGAATGATGACTCCCTTAGATTTGCAAAAAATGCAGTTGTCTTAGTAGATGGCCAGCGCACAACCCATCCCATGCCACAAGGTCCCCACTTTGTATTAAATAATGACCTTTTATATCGCGTGGCAGATCATGAAGGAGAGGTAAGGTCACTGCTCTTAGTTCCACGGACTTACCGGTGACAAGTCTGTGAACTAGCTCGTACCCACCTCCTGGGAGCCCATCTGGACCCGAGAAAACTTTAGAGCGAATTAAGCTCCGATTTTTTTGGCCTGGGATTAATGAGGAGGTCCGCCGTTTTTGCATGTCCTGTCCAGACTGTCAATTACGGCAGATTCCCCGACGGGGCTGTGCTCCTCTAATCCCTTTACCCCTAATTGATGTCCCATTTGAACGTATTGGGGTTGACCTGGTGAGACCCCTAGAGCCTTTAGCCAGAGGACATAAATATATAATGGTCCTGGTGGATTATGCTACCCGATATCCTGAAGCTGTTCCATTACGCTCAGCCACTTCCAAAAATATTGCACGGGAGTTGGTAGGAGTATTTGCGCGAGTCGGAATCCCTAAAGAAATCCTGACAGATCAAGGATCAAGGGACTCCATTTACCTCGGAGACGTTCAGGGAGACAGCTAAGTTACTGAAAATAAAACATTTAAAGACCTCTGTATATCATCCTCAAACAGATGGTCTAGTCGAGAGGTTTAATCAAACTCTCAAGCAGATGCTACACAAAGTAGTCAATGAGGACGGAAGGAACTGGGATCAGCTCCTCCCCCTCGTCCTTTTTGCATATCGGGAAGTCCCACAAGCCTCCACGGGGTTCTCACCCTTTGAATTATTGTATGGACGAAAATCCCGGGGTTTATTGGATATATTAAAAGAAGGATGGGAAGATTAGGTCCTTCCCAAAGGTAAAAATACTTGAATATATCGCACAATTACGCATTAGATTTGCAAAAATTAGACCTATCCTACATTCTCACATGGAGAAGGCGCAAGCAGCCCAGGCTCATTGTTACAACCTTGGCACATCGCTTCGGGAGTTCCACCCAGGAGATTGTGTCATGGTATTGGTTCCTACCTCACACTCCAAATTACTGGCTCATTGGCAAGGCCCATATGAAGATAAGGAGAGGAAGGGTCTGGTCAATTATTTAATTATCCAACCTAATCGTCGACCTAAAGAGCAGATTTATCATGTCAATTTGCTGAAACTGTGGAAGGAAAGAGATCCTGATCCCTCCTCCGGACAGCCCTGCTCACTCTTCGCTCATAAATTACACCTTAACTTCGGTGATAATTTGACTCGCCAACAACGACAGGAACTCAAAGCAGTTATCCTGTCTGTTTAAGAGGTAGTGAGCGAAATTCCTGGACAAACCTCCCTGATTGCGCATGACATAGTGACGAAACCAGGGGTTATAGTCAGAGAACGCCCATATCGGATTCCCGAAGCAAAAAAGGCAGAAGTGGAGTTGGAAATCAAACGAATGCTGGATCTAGGTGTGATAGCGGAAAGTTTTAGTCCCTGGTCCAGTCCAATCGTGTTGTTCAAAAAGCCAGACGGAAGATGGAGGTTTTGCAATGACTTCCGTCGGCTTAACCAAGTCTCCCAATTCGACGCCTATCCGATGCCACGAGTGGATGACCTCCTTGAGCGGCTAGGACATGCCAAATTTTTGACTACTCTTGATATGACAAAAGGGTACTGACAGGTTCCCTTAACGGACTCCACAAAGGAAAAGACTGCGTTTAGCACTCCTAGCGGTCATTGGCAGTATCGTGTACTTCCATTCAGGTTACATGGGGCGCCCGCTACCTTCCAACGTCTGGTGGACAAAGTGCTCCGACCCCATAATTCGTACAGTGCTGCCTACTTGGATGACGTTGTCATCTATTCCAGCACATGGAAGGAACATCTACTGCAGGTTGATGCTGTATTATGGACACTAGCGAATGCCGGACTTTGTATTAATCTAAAGAAATGCTATTTTGGATTGGTCGAAGCCAAATATTTAGGTTACCTATTGGGCCGGGGTACGGTCAAACCACAATGCTCCAAAATAGATGCCATAATGAACTGGCCCCCTCCGATAACCAAGCGGCAGGTACAAGCATTTCTCGGCTTAGCGGGTTACTATCGCCGGTTTGTACCCCGGTTTTCCGAGAGAGCAACGCCCTTGACAAACCTGACAAAGAAGGGGAAACCTAACCACGTGGTTTGGGATGATAATACTGACGCTGCATTTAGTGACCTTAAGCAGGCCCTTACGTCAGCTCCTATTTTGAAGGCACCTGACTTTACATTGCCTTTCATTTTCCAGATGGATGCTTCGGACACAGGTCTTGGTGCTGTGCTGAGCCAAAGTGTCGATGGAGTGGAACACCCCGTGATGTACCTGAGTCGGAAACTGTTGGAACGAAAGACCAGGAATGCAGCAGTGGAGCGGGAGGCTTTGGCGATTAAATGGGTGATTACGCAGCTGAGGTACTACCTCCTGGGTCGGGAATTCACCCTGGTGACTGACCATGCACCATTACAGTGGTAGGTTTTTGGACCTACAGCCTTATAAGTTTTCAGTCATTTATCGTTGAGGTCTGCTGCAGGCCATTGCTAACGCCCTTTCCCGGCGCCATTACCTCACGAGCAGGTACGCCCGACCCGATGGGTCTGGGCTGAGGGGGGGGCTGTGTCACACACGTGCAAATAGGAGCGAGCTGAAGGGACCAAGTGAAGGTAATTGCCCGCCAGGCCAGGGGGTGGCGGGGTGCTCTAAAACTTTGTCTGTTATTTCTGCAGATCAAATACAGGAAAACCTGCCTGACCTGACGTCACTTCCTGTTCCGGCACCTAGACTGACGTCACTTCCTGTTCCGGGACCCAGACTGATGTTACTTCCGGGTTACAAGATATAAAATCCTCCATCTTGGCTAACTCAATCAGTTCAGTGTGGAGCTCAACCAAGCAACATTGCTGTACCAAATATAATCCTTTTGCAGCTAGGAACAATATACGGGTGGCTGCCCCAAACCTTTTTAAGAGTGTTGAGACTCATTCTTTTACTATATATATATATATATATATATATATATATATATATATTTATATAAATTGTAAAAGATGCAAAAGAATGCAGCATAAAGGTTTGGGGTTTTCCGGCCCCGTATATTGTAGACGCTCCACAATAATCAAAAAAATAAATGGTCAAACATATAAACAAAACAGTTCATATCCGCGACGCTGAAGCATGGCGTCGGCGGCCATTTTATGAGGGAGGAGCCGGAAGTGGAGGAATGCTGGGAAGGAGTCGTGAGGGAGGATGGGATTGATCACGTCAGGACAAGATGGAGAAGGAAGGGCGGAAGTACCGTACTGCGGTCAAACTCGGCTTATGGTGGCGGAGCGTCTTTTTTCCTGTAAGAAAGCAAAGGGAGAGAGTTAGTACCCCGCCATTCCCTGCCGGCGAATACCTTTCCAGGTGTGTTCAGATCCGTCCGCGGTCTCCTACTCGCACGTGCGTGACAAAATATATATACACACACACACACAATGGTCTGAACACACACCAGAATGACTAAAAAGGAAGAGAAAATTTTAAAAAGAAAGAAAACATCTAACTTAGCTGTCACAGTCACAGTGAGGCATTATACAGATGAATTGCTGTTGGTATAAATGACCCCCCATATTGTTTTATAACACACTTCTGCTGGATAATTTGTTGAATGAAAGTCTTCAGTATTAGTGTGTCAGATAGAGGATGTGTAGCATTGTTCATAATGGCACCAAGTTTTGTTTTAATTCTGTCCTTGCTACTGCCTCCAGGGGGTCCAGAGTGTGTCCCATAACTGAGACTGCCCTTTTAATTAGCTAGGTGATTTGGTGGGCCTCTCTTGAAGTGATGTTACCATACCAACATACTACAACATCTGAAATCACACTGGCCATCACAGAGTTATAGAAGATGTGAAGGATGCTTCTTTAAAAAAATGATGTTTAACAAATTTGAACTAATGCTCAAACCACAGTGTAGACAATTGCACTGACCATCACAGAGTTATAGAAGATGTGAAGGCTGTCACTTCCCACATTAAAGAAAAATAATCTCTTAAGGAAGAAGATCCTGCTCTGCCCTTTCTTATATAGTGCCTCTGTGTTCCAAGACCAGTCCATCCTGTCATTGATGTGGACCCCTAAGTACTTGTAGGAGCGCATTACTTCTACATCCATTTCCTGAATAGTGACCAGATGTGGAGGCTCTTTGGTGCGGCAAAACTCAATAACTAGTTCCCTCATTTTGATGATGTTAAGTTACAGACAATTATTTCTGCACCAAGAACCAAAGTTCTCTACCTGACTCCTATACTCTATCTTATCCCCCTTACCCATACACTCCACAGAATCATCTGAGAATTTCTGCAAGTGACATGACCTGCTGCTATATTTATAGTTGGAGGTGTACAGAGTGAAGAGTAAAGGATACAAGACTGTTCCATGTGGCGCCCCAGTGTTGCTTACATCCACATCACAGAAATGTATCAAAAACTGCAGTCTGCTTGACATTATACAGGGCACCATAGGCTGAGCCACCAGCATATCTCTGAGCTTACCATTTAACAAGGATGGCTGGACAGTATTGAAATTAAGAAAAGAGAAATAAAAAAAACATCCTCACAATTTTGCAGGGGATGAGATCTTTGACGGTTATCGTAAATTGTAAAGCCTTAATTTTCTGGGCTAATGATTATGGTATTACAGTTAACCTTTCAGATATAGCGTCAGCTCTTAACATGCACACCTGAATTTGACTGAAGGTCTAAAGTGCGTTCAAATTTGACACATACGGTCAAGTTGAAGGTGAGGAAATTGGCAACAACTAGTAATGATGATGAAACAAAAGTAAACTAAACAACCTTGGCATAGACTTATGCACAAGGATTCTACTGTGTTATCATCAAGGGCAAAGCACCATCTGGACCTGAGTCAAGATCAGTGATCCTTATTTAATGATTTTGTCACAGTGTTTAGTGGCCTTTAGAGACTGGCATATCATATTTGTGTGTCAATGAGTAGACACGCTCTACTCTCTGCTGTGTCTTGTCTGTAGTTCATATAATCATTATTTCTTGCGATGCTTTTTCAGAGATTCTACTACCGTTAAACTCTTAAAAGTGCACACTTTTGCAATACTCTCATGCTTCACCTTCTTGCTGGTAGTACAGTTCTGGAAGCAATCATGTTTTTGAAACACTGACTAAATGAAATAACAAGACTGCTTGGCTCAAAAAGCAACCTCTTCTCTTATTTCATAACTTTGCTATGTTCTTATATCTCAGCTGTGTCAAGAATGAATCATTCAGGCAAAAGAGTATTGCATGGAAATCTATATGTTAAAGAAATTGTTAATTCCATTAATAGGGCCAACACTTGTCTCCATTTATTTGTATAACCATGGCTGTTTTAAATTGTGTATGACTCTTTTGTCACTTTTATTGTTTATTATATTTTACTCACCACTTCATTCTTTGACTCTGTAAATGACTATTTCACAGTTCCGGTCCTGGTGACACACCATGCCAAATTATTCAAATTGTAATAGGGCTTTTAATTACTGCGTAGTATGTTTGGTTTAATTTAATAATTAGTCTTTTATAATTTAGGTGTTAAGAGACTAGCCATACAGGATGACATTGTCATCTGTGCTTCACAGTACAATAGAATGATGCATGCAACAGCACTAAGTAGGGACTTTCTGAAGTGGAGAATGCTAGATGAATATGTGTAGAACTGCGAGAGAAAAAAAATGTACGAAAACACACTTGCTTAGGGCATTGTTTGCTTAAAGACGTGACTGAAAGGTCAGTAGGTATTTCAGGTAATCAGCTGCAGCGCAGGCTCATCCACAAGTATTACATAGATATCAGGCAGCCTTTCTCTCTCAAGATCCTCTTTGCCACATTATTTGCATTTTAACTAATATGCAGAGTGTGAAATGAAATTTTCGCAAGGTAAGTAGAGCAGATCATAGTTGTTGATTGTTGTTATACTTAAGGAAAAAAAAGCCCATCTCAAGCCAGTTGCGGCTTTAATTCAGGCTAACACTGGGCGTGTAGCATACAGTGGATTCAGAAAGTATTCAGACACCCTTCACTTTCCGCACACGTTATTGATTTCATTTTAAATGAATACATTTGCCAATTTTGCCTCATCAATAAACCACAATGACAAATTGAAAACATGTTTTTAGAAAGGTTTGCAAATTTATTAAAAATCACAAACTGAAATCTCTTAATGTAAGCATTCAGACCCTTTGTTGTGGCACTCCATTATTGTGGTCGGCTGTATCCTGTTTGCAATGATGTGTCTAGAACTTGATTGGTGTCCACTCGTGGCAAACTGATTTGATTGGACATTGTTTAGAAAAGCACACACCTTTGTATATAAGATTCCACAATTCACACTGCATGTCAGGACCAAAACCAAGCCATGAAGTCCAAAGACCTTGCCGTAGACTGCCACAAACAAAATTGTGGTGAGGCATAGATTAGGGCAACGGTATAAAACCATTTGTAAACTTTGTGTGTTTCTAGAAGCACAGTGCCATCACTAATTGTGAAATGGGAGAAGTTTGGAACCACCCAGAGTCTTCCTAAAGCTGGTAATCTGGCCAAACTGAGTAGTCGGACAAGAAAGGCCTTTGTCAGGGAGGTGACCAAGAACCCAATAGACACTCAAACAGAGCATCAGAAGTCCTCTGCTGAGATGGGAGAACCTGTTAGAAGGACGACAAACTCGGCAGCACTCTGTCAATAATAGGGTACAGTAGAATGGCTAGGCGATACCACTCTTGAGTAAAAGGTAAATTTCGGTTTAAAGTACTCTGAGAGTATGAGGAAAAAGATTCTCTGGTCTGAAGACATACAAACTGAATTCCTTGGCCAGAATTATAAGCACTAAAATCAGGCACTGTTCTTCACCTTCTTAAGGTGGCACCATCATTGTATTGGTTGTGTTTATCAGCAGCAGACACAAGAAAACTTGTTAAAAGTGGGTGAAGGTTAAATGCAACTTAATATAGAGAGGAAACCATCTCCAGAAAACATGCAACCTCAGACTGGGGTGATGGTTCACATTTCAGCATTAGAATCACCTGAAACATACAGCCAACCCAACGCTGGAGTGGCTTTAGGACAAGTCTCTAACTGTTCTTTAGTGGCCCAGACTTAAGCCATACAGAACATCAGTGCAGAGACCTAAAAAATGCACTTTACAGACACTTCCCATCCAATCTAATGGAGCCTGAGAGTATCTGTCAGGAACAATGGGATAAGCTGCCCAAATCTAAGTGTACAAAGCTTGAAATGGATTACCCAAGAAAACATGTAGGTGTAATACCTGCCAAAGGGGCTTCTACAAAGTACTAAATTAAGTAACTGAACACTTATATGAATGAGAGAATTCAGTTTTTGATTTTTAATAAATTTGCAGACCTTTTTAATAATTTATTTTTACTTTGTCGTTATGGGTTACCGAGTGTAGCTTGATGGAAAAAAATGGCAAAAGTATCTGTTGAAAATTAATTCTACAACACAATGAAGTTTGGAGCAAGTGAAGAGGCCTGAATACTTTCTGAATCCACTGTATGTGGTTATTTACGTTGTTGGCCCCTAGAGTAAAGTACAAGTGAATTCTGGTGTGGGATGGAAACGTGGATCACATGGTTTAATAGGAATTCATCAAAGATGTTTGATCTTTTAAGCACTGGAAGTTCTACTGTGCTTCTCAATTACTAGTCCAAGAAACATGAGTTCAAGTTTCAGCATGGCTACGGACCATATGGATAATTAAAAAAAAAACCAGAACGATTATATAACAGAAAATATGTTTATAACTTAGAAAATGTACTATAATAACACATAAAATATCGTTCAGTAACTGGATGAAAACTTGTTTTATTTCTTATTTTATAATATACCTAATAGGAAATAATTTCTTTTACAATGCTAAGCCAGTGACTTCATTTTCAGTTTGTCTTTACTATTATCCAAAATGTGATAAAAGTACAATTATGGGAAACATTGAACTGGGCAATGAACATTCAAAATAAGAAATGAGGTAAATTTTGGTGTTTCCCATTCTCTAATGAAAATGCAGCCTATTATATCTGCGTGTGCTTTGCCGTACGCACCAGATTGATAATTTCGAAAAATGTTAAGCAAGAAAGACAGTATTAATGTACTGTGTTTTTAAATGTTGTGCTACAGTGTTGCATACTTTGTGAATGGAACCCCAAAACGTGGGCCCACCCTGATGGCACAGCTGCTGGAACCTCCCTCTGGCTATATAATGAGTCACAGAAAGAATCACAGTAGAGGATCATTGAGTTTATAGTGGAGGTTGCCACTATTGATAATTCTTGATTTATTTCTGGTTTCTTGGCTTTTTTGCTCTGCTCATGATTCTTCATTGTTGGATTGTGTATTGGAACTGGGTTGTTGTGGTTTGTCTTTTTAGGCAAATCCTTTTTGCTCATTTGAACATTTTCTTATATTTTCTCTTTTTATTAAATAAGCTCATTTCATAAAGATGCATAAAGAGTTTCTACAGTTTTTCTCCCTTGATGGGCATTTTGAAATACTGTATTTGTAATGTTTTGAACTTTATAAACAAGTTACCCCATTGTTAGGCCTGTGTAGGGAACAGTCTGCAGGTAGTAGTTTGGTACTTGCAGCCTAGAGGCGAGTCTCTCCTTTGCTGGCTAGTGAATGTCCTGGCCTGCTTTTGTGGTTTATTTTGAAGGTCTGGTGCCCTTTTGCCATGTTCCTGTCTTCATGCTAAACATTTAGTGTCTGTGTTCTCTTGAGTACCACAGAATTAATTCTTACAAGGCCAGGTACCTTTGGTTGGAGGTCTAACCTCTGTAAAATATAATTGAGTTCCACCTATTCCATGTGGGAACCCTTTGTTGCAACTTAATGGTGATGAGGAATTTTCCTGAACTTCTGTCAGCCCCTCATGTACCTGCCCTATAGCTCCAAGACTTTGAAGACCTGTTTTGTCCCCCATGTTGTCTGGAGCAGGTGCCCCTTCAGTAGCACAAACCATACCCTTTTGTGCGTGACTGCTGCCGCTTGGGAACGCGGCTGCTCTTCAGAACCTTCCTCTTAAACAATGTTTTAATTAGAAATAAACATACTCTTCCCCCTCCTCTGTACGGGATCAGCTGCAGGCTTGCAGGCATCGTGTGGGGCTTCAAACATTTAAAAGACCAAGCCGTGTCTCACTCTCCTATCCTCTCTCCCCCAAACCCCCTCTGCTCTGGTCACTGCTCCAGAGCCACTGTACCCGCTTGAAGAGGAAGACTTTGTGTTCTTTTGACCTGGGGTCTGGGGCCAAGTTGTCACGTTTGGAAAGCTGTTTCCTGTGAGCACAAGATTACCTCTGAAAAGGTCTTGTGTTTGTACTCGTCGGAAAACCTTCTTTGCTGTCCTGTGCAACTTTGTGACCTAATCCTGACAATATATCACAGACGGTGTATGAAGCATATCGTGCCCAGTGGGTAACAGTGAACATTCAGTTTCATCTGGAGGTGGGGGAGCCCCCCTCGGTGTCAGGAGCACACACCCCACAAATTTCCTAGCTGGCAACCTAATGGATTGGCCATCTCTGATTTGAAATGTCAAAATAAAAATAACTGATGAGGCAAAAGGATTTTCAGGGAGTTGTGGGGTATGAGTCAGTATGGGGAGAGTAAATATAGTGCCATGCTAGTGCTAACACAGTTTCAGTGGGCCTTTACAACTGGTCGATGCCTCATCACGTGTTCACCCTTACGGCATTCATTGAATCTTCAGTAAATCTGTAACAGAGGAACAAAGAAAGCTTTGCATTAAGTTTAACATGCAGTGAGGATACATTTCTGCTCTTGGTATTTTAAAGTGGCTCTTTAAATTTTAGTCTACTGATAACATGAAGAGCATGTTTGTTAAATTGTCAACAACTTCAAGAACAGCAGAAAATGTCAAAAGGTTGAGACAGGCTGTCAGTGAAATATTTCACATTGGACTGTTTCACACATTCTTTATCAAGATGTAGCCTACCATCAATATAAAATACAAATAGTGCATACATTTTTTAGAAATAATTTAGCTATGTGGCCACTTTTTCTTAAATTATTGAATTATTGAATGAAAACTGGAATATGCAGAACAATTTGCCAACTTATTTAGAAGTACTGTATATATCTGAACAATTTAATTTTTTTTAATAATTTTATTTAATGCAAGGCAAATAAACAGCTTTATAGAATTTTGACTCCTTTATTTCTTATCTCACGCCATGAGTCAAGTGACTAAGATAAGTAGCCGTTCATACTATCCATGCAAAAGTCATCACATCTTTGTTCTGTACTAATTATAAAGCGGAATTTACTTGCCTTGGCTTAACTAAGCCTTACACTACGCATTTACACTGTCAGTGATATACCTCAGGAATTTATTTCCTGTTTTGAATAATAAATATTGTTTTATTAATAATGGAATTGCTTTCCACTTTTCTCTTTTATTAATATTCATTTGAGAAATATGGTGGTCTGGAAATATAAACCTTTACTGTTTTTTATGGCCATTGTTATTTGTCTGTATGGCTCTGCCATAATGGTAATAATCCTCTCCTTGGGTCCCAGTATGTTATGATAAGTTTAAGAAGCACTGAGTTTGAGAAGGAAAGACATAACCACTGATTTAAAAAGGAAATCTTTATGAAGTCTGAATATTGTACTCACTCCATGGTCGTAATAGTTTTCAAAATGTAAAGATCAATACAGATATAAAAAAATCAGTTTTGACAAGTTTTGTTTAAATATGAAATGTTCATGACAGAATGCTAATAAACCAAAAGAGTTTTGATTTATTATGTTAAAAGGAAAATGAAAAATCTACATTGTTGCTTTACACATTTTTTATATCAGCTGAGTCTGTCTGAGTTTTATTTCTGTAGAAGCTGAAGCCAGCGATGCTAGAAGACACTCCAGCCTTGGATTCATTCATGCTAATATGCTGGTGCATTTACACATTAATCTGCCATGACGTGTGTCAGTTTAGTGCATTAACTAATTTGTTTTACAGCTTATCCTTAATAATATTAAAACTCCATGTGACAGTGGTACACATGCCGTATTTAAACTCTCTCTCTCAGGATATTATAAAAACTGTCATTTTCTTGAAATTTTTTACTGAAGTGCTAGGGCAATAGAATACAATTTCAGATTTTGCTAAAATGGCAAGTATAAAGGCTAAAATACCCAGATAATTATGGATTTAGACTTACTAAGCAGTGTATTTTTTTTTAAATGTCTAGTTACCAAGAAAATAAAATCATGCTACACTTGGAGGAGAGAAAAAAGGATGAGATCTACTATGAAGTGTTTAGACTTTACAGGCTCAAGATGCAGAATATGGGGGTGTCCTGGAAGACCCCTTAATAAACCCCACAGATGCCCTGAAAGGTTGAGGGGATCCTGACAAAAATAGAATTACATGTTATAGTGTTATAAGTTACTCAGTGGCAATTAGTTTATGTGAAAATGTTGTAGTTGAGTACTGAGAGTTCTTTACCGGCAGAACAGGAAAGTGAATGTCTGCAAGGGCATCACATACTAGATGGCAAGTGAGGAGAGCAAATCCTTTACATCAGAAAGGCTCAGAAAAAGAGGGCTGAGTTTTTTTTAGGAAATCGCAACTCCACATAGGAAATAGTGCTTGCTTGTGTCTAACAGCAATTGCTAAAACTGTAATACCAACAGCATTCAAATTGGGAACAGCAACAGCACAAGCCAGCCATGCCTTGTTCCCAGTTCATATTAGTTCTGGAGGCATTTTGTGTGACCTATAAAATGGGAAAGTGAAATCATTGGTCTTATTAGGCTCTTAGGGGTCAGTTTTACTGTATATTATTGAGATGAACATGTGGCAGTGCTACCAGGAGGACTTCAATTCCCAGCAGTCAGCAGGAGTGCATAGGGGTCAATAGGAGTTCAGAGTGCTCTTTAAAGTCTTTCACAGTGTTACATAAAGTGGCTATTGCACATGATACTGGCATGGCTTTTATTACAAACTGTGTATCCATTTATAATGCAATTAGTCTATTTAAGACATATAAATATTAACTGATATTGTTCTCCATATCTGAATTATTGTATATTTCATAGTACCAAAGTAAGATTTCAGTGTTCAACCAGCAAGATCCCCAATTACCACAGGGTATTTCACACGAACTGTATGTAAATATATATTTGTTTAGTTTTTAAGCACAATATAGTTAATTATACCATAGAATGCACAGCGTAATAGTAAACTTAATGTAAAAACATTGAATAACACTGAGAAAACCTTGAACAACAGAGAAATCTAACACTGCAATAGTTCGCGCTATAGTGCTAGGAACCACTCGCTAAAAACACTTTTTTTTAAGGAGTTTTAAGCACAGGGAAAAAAAATGAAATTTGAAAAATCCGTAACTTAATAAACCACCAAGAAAAGTAACATTGCCACAATGCACGCAATGAACCGATCGCTGTAAACAGAACTGAAAACAAAAACAAGCCTTTTCTACCTTGTGTGTCCAGCCTTCCCTCGCTCGCTCTCTCTTTCGTGTGTGTGTCTTTCTTTCGCGAGCCTGGAGTGCCTGTGTGTGTCTCTCTCTAGTGAACTCCTGTGTGTGTGTGTGTGCGCCTCCGTCTCCGTTCTTGACTCATTTACAGGAATCAAACTGCTTTCTTGTGGAAAAATATATGATAGCAAGGAACTTGAGAGGCAACTGAATTGGCCATTAGGACCATGTTGCATCGACTTTTCAGTTGGCACATGTTGTTTCTGAGGCTGACTGATAGACTTAAAACTGAAAAGCTTCAGCTGTCTTCCATCATGTGTGAATTTGCAAGGATAAACTTTTTACGGACTACTTGTAAAGAAGCTTACTGATTCTACAGAGGTGCCAGCTAATTCTAAAGAACTACCGTGTACAGGGCATGTGGACTCAAAAAAGAAGAGATTAGATTTTGAAAAAACGATCAATTCTTCCAGAACTTACTGTTTCATTGTTTTCATTACTGGCTACTGATTGACTGTTGAGAGCTGTGCTTGTTACCAAAAGCAGCCAAGATGACCAAATGCAAATTGATTTTTCCACACTGACATTCATGCACATATACTGTATAATGCATTCAGTCACACACAGATTGTTCTACATAAATACATTAAGACATAAGGGAAGATGCACAGGTAATAATGCACACCAAAACAGCAGTAAGCTAGTACGTAGAACGTATGTAGTATAATTAATATGGAGGTACCTGAACATACATACTTACCAACCCAGTTAAAAACTCTCACATAAAGGGGCAATGTAGATTTTAATTTTTATTTATTTTTACTTCACAGGAAACACTTGCATTTGGCTCAATAGCACCCTCTACAGGCCACAAATGAACTTATGCAGGATATACAGAATATGCCCGAATCCGTGTGGACACTTATACAAGTTTTTGAGTTCAGGTGTTTCAGTCATATCCATTGTTAACAAGTGAATAAAATTAAACACATAGCCATGAAATCTCCAATGACAAATGTTGGTAGTAGTGATGCCATCTTTTCTACAAGTCAGGATGTGAAATTTCTGCACTGCTAGATCTTCCCCGGTCAACTCTAAGTACTATTATTGTAACATTAGTGCATGTAGGAGCAACAACAGCTTAGCTACAAAGTGGTAGACCTCAAAAACATACAGTGCAGGGTAGCCAAGTGCTGAAGCACATGGCGAGGTGTGACTGGTGTCACCACTGGTTAGCCCATAATGGTTGCCCTTAACTACACATGAGCGACGGCCACCACTGTTCAGTTGTTCCCCTGCTCTGTTTTCTTCCCGCATAGAGCCGTCAGCGGTACGCTGTTACACTCTTAACTGCGATCTGTATCTCTGTTAAACAGTAAACCCATGGCAAAGAAGCACAACTGCCCTTCAGAAACTCCCTCTCTGAGCAGTTCCCTTTGTGGGATCAGCTGCAGGGTTGCAGGCTTACCGTGCAACATGCATCTTGAACAAGGTTTAGAATGTTGAAAAGATGAAGCTCCAGCCAACCTAGCGGCTCACTCTACTGTCCTCTCTCCCTCAGGCTGTGTCTGCTCCAGTCACTTCTTTCGAGCCATTGAACCCGCTTGATGAGGAGGACTTTGTGTTCTTTTGACCTGGAGAGGGGAGCTAGACTGGGATGTTTGACAGTTGCAACCTGTGTGCTTTTCTACTGTTGACAAACCCCTTCTGATTAAGGTCTTGTGTTTGTACCTGCCAGTTCAGCAATAAAGATTTTGTTCCTTGGAAACCTGTTCCCTTTTCCAGTCTCCTGTGCAACTTTGTTACCCAAGCTTGATTGTGTAAACATCACCTATTCTCTGTTGCACCACTCAAAACAGAGTTTCTAAATGCCTGCTGAAGCATCATCAGCACAAGAACTGTGCATTAGGAACTTTATGAAATGGATTTCCAATGGAGGAGCAGCAACAAATGCATGCCTAAGATTACTATGAACAATGCCAAGCATCGGCTGGAGTGATGTGGACTCTGGAGCAGTGGAAATGAGTTCTCTAGAGTGATGAATCACACTTCATTATCTGGTAGTCTGATGACCAATTCTGAGTTTAGTTGATGCCAGGAGAATGTAACCACTTCAGACTTTATAATGTCTACTGTAAAGTTTGTTGGAGGTGGGATAATGGGATAAAGGTCTGGGGCTGTTTTTCATGGTTTGTGTGAGGCCCATTGGTTTCCATGAAGAGTACCGCTAATGCTGCATTTTAGGAACATTTTAGACAATTTTGGGCTTCCAGCTTTTGGTTAGGCAATGTCCTTTTATGCTCCAGCATAATTGGTCGCTTGTGCACAAATACAGGTCTATAAAGACATGTTTTGATGAGTTTGTGTGGCCTGCACAGAGCCCTGCCCGCAACCCTGTTTATTTTGGGATGGAGAATATGGCCGACTGTCAGCCAGGTTTCCTCATCCAACGTGAGTACCTGACTTCTCAAATACTCTTTTGTCTGAATGGTCACAAATTCTCACAGACACACTGAAAAATCTTGTGGAAAGCCTTCCCAGATCAGTGGAGGCTGTTGCAGCTGTAAAGGTGTTTGAAGCAACTTAATAATAACGTCCATGGTTTTGGGATGGGATGTCCAACAAACACCTATAGGTGTCATGGTCAGGATTCCACAATTTTTTTTCCATATAGTGTACTTATTTCCCTATACAAGAAAACTATTGAGGAGATAATACCCATAAAAATAAGATTAGGCAATACTAAATAACAAAGAATAAAATAAAGTCCGATGGCCAGGGAGGACAGAAAAACAAAAAAAACCTCCAAAGGGCTGAAGAAAAAAAAAACAAAATCTGCAGGGGTTCTGAGGCCACAAGACCCCTCAGCCCCCACTCCGCATTCTACCTAACATAAATGATCTCAATTAGTCCTCATGGTTTTCAGGCTTCATGTGGTAGAATTAGATGATGATGGTCATGTGGACCTCTGGCCTTCAATCCATCAATACAAGAACTGCATGGTGCCTTCATCAGGTGGTGTTGGTGGTGCAGATCGCCATCACAGAAAACCGGACAAAGAACAGCAGAGAAAAGCACGGGTTAGTACGGATTGTGGAGCCATGATAAAAATGATAATCAAATGTATATACAGAATATCAGGGTTACACTAAAATGAAGCTATGAGAAAGTCCTATTAAAATAATGGGTTTTTAGCAGTTATTTAAAATGCTCATCCGTCATATTAGCCTGGCGAATTTCTATCAGTAAGCTATTCCAGATTTTAGGTGCATAGCAGCAGAAGGCTGCCTCACCACTTCTTTTAAGTTTAGCTCTCGGAATAATAAGCAGACACTCATTTGAAGATCTAAGGTTACGATTTGGAGTGTAAGGTGAGAGGTATTACGAAATATAGGATGGAGCGAGATTATTTAAGGCTTTGTAAACCATAGGCAGCATTTTAAAGTCAAACCAAACCAAAAGTAAGTTAGAGGCCAAGATGGAAAAGGAAAACTTTGAGTTCAATGTCCAACACCTGAACTAAAAGTAAAATAAAAGTTAAACTTAGTATAATTATTTGTATTGATTCTTTTCAGTTGGAGCCCTTGTAGTTCTTCAGGATCTTAAAGTGAATTTGAAGCTGAGATGGAATTGGCAAGCTTGGTATTTAAAGTTCAATGCCACTAAGCCATAGATCCTGCTTAAAAATACCAACAGGGAATTTATATTTAAAAATGAAAAATAGTACGTTGACCTCTCTTGTAGTGTTTCTACCAGTCCAAGAGTATTAGAACATTTGATCATTGGGGCAATTGTGATGCAAACAAGCCATTCGGTCCAACAAGATTGCACATCCTGTTCACATTCTGTAGATTGTCCAAAATAACATCAAGTTGAGATCTGAAGGTTCCAAAAGTTCTACTCTCTACTACATTACTTGGTAAACTTTCTAGCATTTGTGTGAACTCTGCCCTTAACAAGTTTCCTGCTGTGTCCCTGCTGTTAGGCTGATAAGATGGTGTAAACTAGTCTTCTGGGAGTACATGTTGAACTGTGCATAGGTGTCCCATTCTGAGTAGTTTTCAGCCTCCCATTAGTTATTAATAAGATACTTTCCAGCTAGCTTCACTTCTGACCACAGAGAAAGCAGCAACACTGACAGATGGATAGATGGGTTGTCCTCTTTTGCTCGGAACTTAAAGTACCATTCTCAATCCCACTTAAATTAATGCATTGTGGAAGGGGACCACAGCCTATCCTGGCACTACTGAGTGCAGAAATGAATCCTGTAAAAAACAGCCATTCCATCATAGGGATCTTTCTTGCAGCACTCACACTCACTAGGGCCCAATTTAGTATTCTCTATTAAAAATGTGTTTTTGGGCTTTTAGAAGGAAAACGATAGCACAGAGAAAAACACATGGAGAAGAACTGGAAACTCCATACAGGCAGAAAACAAGTATGGGATTGGCACCTAGGACACTGGATCCATTATGACAATAGTACTAACCACTGTTGCACTGTCCAGCTCTCTTCTAATTGTGATAGAAGTTAAAATATTTTTTTCCTCCTCTGAAAAGAAGTTATATTTTAATATTGTGTCACCTACTCAAATGTACACAGGATCAACTGTTGTTTAATTCATTATTGGTTTTGTTCCCTTCCTTTTCAAATGAAAAACAAATAAGTAAATATAAGTAAAAGAAACCGAGAGATTATTCAGTGAATTAAAATTTGAAATAGCATTTGTGAATACTGTTCAAATGTTTGATTTGCATAATGCTAACATTTACAATCTAACATAATTTGCTGAGTCGCTACTGCTGTGACAAAGTTACAGTAAGGTATTAAGAAAAGAAAAAAAAAGAGTCAATATATTTTTGAAGCTTTGTAACCATAAATAGGATTACTTTACTAAAAGAAAGTGTGGAACAAGGGGATGGAATGCAGTCATTGATTTGCAGAATGTCAGCATCGGCCATTCTCTCTCCCCACACTTTGAATCTTTTCATGTTCTTTCTCTTGCAGATGCCACTCTAATTACCACCCATTCCTGTGAGCTTTACACTCATTTAATTTCATACACACCTGCTCTTAATAGCGTTGTTCACACTTCAGCCAGTTCTTGCCAAATGATTTTGAGTTCCCTTACAGTCTTCAGGGATTTATTGCACCTTTCAGAATTTGCTCAGACCAGCGATAGAGACATGACTTTTTGACTGCCTGTTGTAATTCTGCATGTTACTGACTTACAGAAAGAAAGTCAAAAATATACATTGATTTACAGTACCTGTAAAAGACGTACGCTTGTTCAGGCAGCTGTTATTGTAAGATTTAAAAAGTGAGCCGAATGCTGTACAAATGGGGGTCAAGTGAGATCTTTTATTATCTATGTACTGTAAAACTCTTTGTGGTCAATGTGCCTAAAGGCTTAGATGATGTAAAATCTTTAGCTTTGTAATTTTACATTCAGGCAAATTGATTATTTGGTTAAAAACAAGCACTAAGGTAATTGTAGCCTAGCTAAACCAACTTCTGTGCTTTCAGAACCAAGGGGATGACTGACCTTGACACCACAAGTCACAGCTCATCTTGCCTTGCCCTCCTTCATGTGAACTTGTAACAATCACTCCACTCTGGGAGGTGCACTGGTAGATGAGTGATCACTCCTTCTGAACTGCTCTTCACTATGATATCTCTCCTTAGCCACTCCTGATTAACTCCCCCACTTTTTTCTGCAATTGATCTAATTCCCAGTGTAGATGCCAAACCTGCAAAGACCGTCCCACTATTGATAAAATTGGCTTTTTCTAGAAAGTTTACTGTTACGGTAAACTTAAACAGTAAAAGTATACATTTCATCTCCTTATACATTTTTGAGGATTATTTAACCAATTCTGAAGTTTTTGCAGCTGTTTTAAAGTGTCTGTTATTAATTTACATTCTCTCACCCATGCCACCACTTCATTTTCATCAGAGAATGGCCTTCTGAATAGATTAGTTTGACTGTTTCTAATGATAAAGTCAGGGGTCTTAAAATATAAAGTTAGAATCCTTGTGGTCACTTCCTAGTCCGAGTTTGTGGATTTCTCAAAAGAAATTAACAAAGTTCATTTGTGGTTTTCTAGTCCTTAGTACCTGATTCTTTTCATGATTTTTCGACTTTGGCTTTGATTTACAGTTAGGCTTTGTTGCTAAGTATTTTTTTTTTGATCTCCAGGTTTTGACCTGAGCTTCTTTATTTTTCAGTCCTGTTTATGTATATATATGTTTATTTATATGTCCACGTGGCGCGTTTCACCAAGGGTGATCCAGTTTGTAAGATCCTCATTGTTGGGGACCTGAGTGGCTAGACTAGGCCAAGGGGTCACCCACGTAACACCTGGCTGCGGCAGATAGAGGGTCATTTCCGGAGGGTGGAACTGGGCCGCGTGTCTGCCTTGGGGGATTGCCAACCGGGATCCCGAGTTGTTTCGTCGTGTAGTGGGTGCGGCAATGCACTGTACCAGTGCATGCTTCCCAACTTGACTTGACTTTATTTCATTGCCTTGTGGCACAATCACTATCACTAGTAGGTAGTCTTTACATTAAGGCCATCTTCAGTGACATTCTTCATGATTGAGGGTAGCTGTAGTAGTCATAGTAGTAGTACCCTTGTCACTTGTACAAAATACTGCAGTGGGCTGGCGCCCTGCCCGGGGTTTGTTTCCTGCCTTGTGCCCTGTGTTGGCTGGGATTGGCTCCAGCGGACCCCCGTGACCCTGTAGTTAGGATATAGCGGGTTAGATAATAGATGGATAGATAGACAAAATACAGCAAAATTCTTTCATGCATAGCTGACTGACATTGTTCAGCACAACGTTAAACAATAACATTTAAATACATTCAAGATAAAGTCTATTTAACCTAAGTACTTCTTACTCCTGTTTCTATGCTCCAGTTAACTGAACCTGTTATTATTATACCTGCAAGTAATGCGGCACGTTTATGTTTCTGTAATACTAAAAAAATCTGAGGCATAATAGTCTATATAAATGTAAAATTAGCCATTTAAGAGCAATAATGAGTGGACAGGTTTCCAAAGATGTTCCCATACTGAAATAAATTTGACACCAATTATGAAATTGCATTGTACACAGTGCAGAATGATTTTAGCCATGTCCTCAATACCACCAGGATAGGCTCCAGCCTGGCATGATCCTAGATTGGATAAAGTAGTTTTAGAAAATTATGTCATGTAGACCCAGACACAATTCAGTCCATCATTCCCATGATGTTTTATCTTGGAAGACTTTTAGTGACTACCATATATGATTTCATGATAGTAGTTCCATATAACAAAGGTGGTGGTAATTCACCAATATTGTGTATTGTGTGTGTTTCACACTATTAGGAGTTTACTAAGCAAAACATCATATCACATAAAATGCATATTAACTGGACGCGATTGTGGTCTTACTGTCTGTATTGCTTGCTCTATTTGTAGTTAAAGAGACAACATGCCAGGCAGACCAAACCACGCTCTTCTAAGAAACAATCTTCAGGTACTTCTGGGGAATTCTCTGGGAGTTCCTGTTATCACATCCTGGGTCTATTCCTTTCTCAGTGACCCAGAGTCAATTTTCCTTATTATGAACTACCTTCTTTGGCTCTAGAAAAATGCAGTTCTGCTTCAAGGCTTTCCTACTTTGCTGAGGTCTTCACACTATCATGGAATGTTAGCCCAAACAACAATGCACCTGAAATTCAATTCAGTTTTGGCACATGCAGTCCAATTTTACTATTAAATACCCAGAGCTATTGACCATAAATAATGAGTTTAAAAACACTGCTCAAGGGCTTTGTTTCTGTTTTACTGCCAAGTATAGTACAATATTTATAAAACCATCACCACAGTATCAATACTCACAATCACCTCACTGGAGAGTAAGATCTTGTCCATGAAAATTATGAACAGCAGATAAAATGCGCCCTTAATGAAGTTCTGATTTGTTTTCCAGCTCATGCTAACAATGAACAAAACGGACCTAAAGGATCACTCCCGTAGATAAAGTCACACTTTTTAAGCTTAGAAGTGATAACATTGCTGCATCACACTTTTAAAATCTATTACTATCTGTGTCTTAAAGTTGTCATCTTCAGAGCAGGGAACCTTATGGCATCAAAGGAAAAGACTTGCACTGTATCTGCTTCTAATCTATGTTTGTACAATCTTTGACTGATCAATATATGCATGGGACAAAAGAATTGAGTGAAAGGAATATTTGTGTCATTCAGGAAGACACAGTTACTCTTCTTTAATGGAAGAGTGGCAGGATAAGTGATCTCAATACAGCAGGTCCACTTGTTAAGTCTGTTATGCTTCCTCAATAAAATTCATGATTTTTAATAAAGTGCATTTCATGTGTGATGCCTATGTGACATGTCTGCACCCTTACTATTATAAAATATGAGTGATTTATCAAAATAAGCTAAAGGAATGCTCTATAAGGGGCCACTCTCTTGCAGTTCAAGTTTCAGTGTCAATCCCAGGAAAAGTAACTGGCAGGCTGACAACAGTCTGTTTTGCTACATTTTGCACAAATAATTTGAATCGAGGAACAGAAGATGAAATTTAAGTCAGGAAACCAGCTAAATTCTGAAACCAGAGAATCAAGTCAATCTTTCATCAAACTAAAAACAAAACCCTAAATCACAGTCAATAATGTTGGCAAAGAATTGAAACTTGAAAAACTAATGTAGAAAAATGAGTGCAAAGCGATACAGAGATTATCTATCAAACACAGATAAAGAGGAAGTGAACAGCACAACCTTTATACCACCACATTGCTGATGTCATGTGTTGCAACCTCTGACCCAATTACAATAGTGACACTCTAACAATAGTCAGCACAAAATGGCAGTACCAGAAAAAAACAAAATGGAGTCAATAAAAGACATGAATTAATTCTAACAATATTAAAAAAAAGTGGAACCGAAAATTAACATCAGAATTTGATTCATCATTCCAAAAACATTACTCTTGAATAATGATTTTTAAATATGTCTCGTATTTTCTCAACCTCCCCATGAAGTTTACTCCCAGCTAGGTCTCTGCTTTTATTCCAGTCTGACTTTTTCATGTCTGACAGCAGAAGAGGAAACTGTGTGACAGTCATTCTATCTCTAACAACATTCCTCTCCTGTGTCTCTGTTAAGGTGCAGATGGCAAGGATTATCGCGAGTAGTTTGTTGTCCACAGAGGGAATGGACAGTCTACAAACGAAATGCTGGTGCACCAACCGGCTTTTAAATCTACAATGTCCCCAAAATAAACAAATGCTTGATGGCATGATAAGATCCAAGAAACATAAAAAGAAGCAAAGTAAACAAATTCAGGATTGTTTAATGCTCTCATAATCGGGTAGTATTTGGATGAGAACTTCATTCAGCAGTTGGCTGTCTCCAGAATGAAATGTGCCATGCCGTTAGCATTTTAGTTTTTTAGTGAAAGTATTGGAAGGGACAGAGTTAGTTTCCCTCCATTAGTAGTTTTTCATGGCTATGGGAAAAAAAGGACATGATATCATCAGTGACAGCACCCCCTTGTGTTCCGGAGTGGTAGTGCTTACCTCGAATGAAGCCAGAAGGCCAACATCAGATGTGCATGTGTGACAAGTTAAAGATACTGAGAGATGCATAACGAATAATAACAATGTTAGTACGGGCAAAAGGTCAAAACTGAGAGATTGCTTGAAACTGACAACAAAGAAGAAAAGAGTGAGATGAAAAGTAAGAAGTCAAAACATTGAAACTAAACGTTCCACTAGGGTCAACTTGAATTTTAAAGTAACTTTAATAAAAAAAAGATCATTACAAAGAATAGCACATACTTATGATAAGAATTACTTACAAATCACATCACTTGAAATCACTCCATTTTTTGTGTCCAGGACCAGCTGACTCACTGACACAAGAAAATTCTGCACATAATGTACTGTTCGACGTGTCTTGATGTCTAGTTATGCAAGATGTTGAGCCTTTTGGGGTTCCCCCTATTTTTGGTCATTTGGACCCAAAAAAAACCCTCATTTTTAGGTTATTTTTTGACCATATTTTGTGCAGAAAAATTACTCCTTTATGATAAAGACTAAACCAATAGGTTTTTTCCTCAAAATAATCAGACAGACTTGAAGTTGTGCATGTCACATGATCTGATCCCAGGGGGTCACTCCCTAATGGGATATGAGGGATCATAATTACTCCTTTTCATAAAACTTTGAAAAAAATTGGGGGATCGGTAATATACACATGTGAAGTGTCATTTTGGAGGTTGCTGATTAGAAATATAATATGTTTGATATTTGATGCATTACGGGGAGTCCTAGCCCTCTAAGAGTCACCCCCATAAGGTTAGAAATGAATAATTTCTAACATGTTGTGTAATGGTTAGACTACTTCAAGGTCAGTGATTGCAAATATGATATCATTTTTGATTTATGATCATTTAGTAGCGATCTAGTCCTCTATGGACCTCTATCAAAGAATGAAAATTGACAAATCTATATTACAATTGGAGAATAGAATTTAAACATTTTAATTTAAGCACACATTTTGACATCTCTATATATAATCTTCATTTGGATCTTGATCTTTGTTTGTCCGCGAATGAATTAGAAGAAGAAGCATTAGATGGCAGTAGAGAGACAGCTAAAACATAGGCATTGCATTAAGAATCTCCTCCAGGCTTATACTACTGAAGACTGTAGTACACCAGTCACACCTCAAAACACAGACATTCAAACTAAACAAATGGTTGTGCTTTAAATTAACTAAAGAGATGTTCATTTAGATCTTGATCTTTGTTTGTCCGCGAATTCCACACATGCGTAGACCACCTTCCAGTTTAGTACGTTGTTGCTACTCACGGATGTCAACAATGTGCCGGAATAACGAAAGGGGTGGTGGACAGTGTTACGCGGTTAGCTCCTGAGGCCTGGTTAGAGAATGAGATTGCCGAAGATAAAAGGTACATGCCTACATAACATATGAATGAAAGAAAGGCAGTGGTTCCGAGTAGGCCGTTCCTATCGAATCAATATCCAAGGGTTTTCTTTTGTAATTTTGTTTCCCTTATAAAAAATCATAATGCTGTGCGACGAAGGGCCCAGTTCACGACTGGCAGCTGCGTTTAAACAGGGAGCCCTTCACAAACAACTTTAACACGCGCAACGCAGTTGGGCGCACATGGCTAGTTTCAAATATTTGATGCAACTATTCTCATTGCATTTCTTATCAACACTCCAAATTAAGGGACTTTCACTAATTCAGACTTTTTTTATATCGTTGAAACCCTTTCATCAGAAACTCAATGATCACAAGCACATAGCACATCCAAAAAACGCATAACGTAAAACAATTAAAATGAAAATGAAACTAAAACTAAGCTTCAGAAACATAATCCGCATAATAAAAAGACTGCTTCAGATACAGAAATATACACGAAAAACATATTAATATCACAATTGTCTTATAAAGCAACCAACAGTGCTTGAACTAGGCCATAGGAGTACATCAATAACCTTTTCACTGAGCCCCACTCCCCTACTGTTTCAGATTTAGTTTATCTAAAATACTCTGCAGGTCAAAATAGTTTTTGCATCTTAATGCGTTTTCAGGGGTCTCTCTTCTCCTTCCCCTTGTTCCGAAGAAATTATATTGGTATGGCAGTATATATGCAGGAAAAGGATGAAGAACAACAGGGAGTACTGCCAGTTCTATTTTTCCACTGGTCTCATCATTTGCTAGACCAATATGCAGTAAGACACACCAGTGTTAACCTACACTACAGCAAAGAAGTTTTTTTTTACTTTGTGCCCTCCCCCACCATAACCACCAATCATCTATGTGGGAGTAGCTAAAGCTTTAGATTCTTCAAAAATCTCTGTCTCCAGTTTTCAGCGGATTTCAATGTTTTAGGGTCCCCTGATACAGAAAACATTGATATCACGATGATGGGTGTATGTCTGAGTGTGTTTGTGTGTCACAGTTTCTTGAGAATGGTCTAGAGCTAAAATGGCTAGACAAAAAAAATACCAAACTCGAAACTTAAGCCTGTTATAAGATGATGATGTGCTGATTAATTTTTGAGCCAAATTGCACAACTCAAAGAGGCACTGTAAAGGAACCTGCAAATACCGTAATTCTTCAATTACGAATTCTTCTCGTCAATTGCTATTTTAATGACCTATTCTATGATCAGAAAGATCAGCTTCAAGCCAGTAAATAATTACTGAAATGTTATAGAATACTTTGGGTAACAAAGCCTACTGATGCTCACGTCCAAAGTTTTTCTTTTTGACAACATTTACCAAGTCCAGTAACTGCTATTAAACAGGAGTAAAATTGGTACCAACCCTCTCATGTGGAATTTTATGCTTCTCTTTTCAAAACCACAAGCTTCCATATAGGACTTGCACTGTGGAGAAGTGGTTTTCCTCATAACTCAAAATGGAATTACATTATTACATTGTAAAAAATAATATGTATATCATTATCATGCATTTAATGACTTAAAATTACTTTTTTTCTCAATTTTTTGTTGAAATTAATGGAAGGCAAAGATTGTCCGGCTATCTATGTCCACATCCTATGTAGACTGATTTTAGAAAAGGAGCTTGCAATGCATTAAATGATGACGCTTCTAATAATAATTGAGTAAGAGTACAAGGAAAACAGAGAAAATGTCTGCGATTGATCTACATATGTTAGCAGATTGTTACACTTTAAAAAATATTATATTATTCTGAGCATGGTAACAATAACTGGTTGCTGTATTAAGATGATTTCTAAAAAAGTTTTTTTTTAATTTCTTTTCCATTTTTGTTGCCACTAATAGTATTTAATATCTTTGTAAAAGCTCTTGTATGAATAAGTTTAAAGTCATTTATAACATACATCAATTTCAAATTAATTGAAGCATAAAAAGGCATACAAATCTTAAAAAGCAAGGATAATTCAATTTATTTCATGTTTGCAAAATTTCAATAAACTTTTTCACACTTAAATGTGTTGAAACAATAATGTCATGCTAATGTAGGCAGCATGAAAATCAAAATAATAATACAAATAATAATGCAGTACGGTATAGTCCAGGACACATAAATATTAACCTTCACACTGTATAACAAAAAGGATTCTTGGTGTTTACAGCAGATTTGTCACTAGAAGATGGGCATACCTGCCACACATTTGCCATCTTGTCATCATGAAAATGTCAAAACAGATTACAGCTTTTAAAATCTTTGACAGGAACTCCTCAAAACTAAAAAAAAATAAATAAGCTGAAGCAGAAAATCCACATGTATTGGAGAAAATCTGGAACAGAGGATTAGGCTAAAGCTACTGCAGTTGTCATGCTTTTAAATTTAGTCAGGTGAATATCCCACTTAATAAAGTATAGTATCTACTACAACAATATACATGTGAAATTTGTCAGATTTAAGTTTGGCTAATTAATATTCATAGTAACTTTTCTTATACATACTGCTGCCCAATTTCCTAGAGTTAAAAAAAATATTCAAAAAAAAAAAAAAAAAATGAACACAGAAGTGTTGAAGTGAGGAGGAAGCCAATGTATGGTGGTGGAAAGCCAGCTGACTGGCCCAGCAGTGCAATGGAGAGGAAATTCAGTCTGCATCATTTGGCTCAGACAAGTCACCATTTTTACTAGTTTTGTTGCCTACTTAGGTGACTGTGGTGGCACAGTCTTTAGCAGTGTTGCCTCCCTACTCTTCGGTTCAAATAATGAAACAGTCATGGTGTGAATGGGTTATGTGTTTGTGTACTCAACAGTCCTCTTACATATTGACTGGTTTTTCTAATTTGGCATATTATGGATGTGTACAAGAATGTGCCCTGTGATGGACTGGCAACAATTTGTTTTAGGTCCTGGGCAGTGCTTTGCATAGTACAGTGGTGTGAAAAACTATTTGCCCTCTTCCTGATTTCTTATTTTTTTGCATGTTTGTCACACAAAATGTTTCTGATCATCAAACACATTTAACCATTAGTCAAATATAACACAAGTAAACACAAAATGCAGTTTTTAAATGATGATTTTTATTATTTAGGGAGAAAAAAAATCCAAACCTACATGGCCCTGTGTGAAAAAGTAATTGCCCCCTGAACCTAATAACTGGTTGGGCCACCCTTAGCAGCAATAACTGCAATCAAGCGTTTGCAATAACTTACAATGAGTCTTTTACAGCGCTCTAGAGGAATTTTGGCCCACTCATCT
>JANRMT010062822.1:32619210-32647451 GCA_026402145.1 Polypterus bichir lapradei | reverse complement strand
AAGAATAAGAAATCAGGAAGGGGGCAAATAGTTTTTCACACCACTGTCTGTATGTAATAAACTGTGCTAAATTACAGCAGTTTTTATACTATACAACAACTATAATGATACACTATTTTTTTCCACAGACACCATTCACTTTGTGCTATTGAATACTACAAGGAAAACATTTCAGAATGCAAAACTTTCTCAGTTTTACTCATGCAACGGCTTTATCAGAGCTTGCTTGAAATACTCGAAAGTCCACATCGAACCTCAATATGAATTTCCTTTTTCTATATCTTTAAAGCAGTAGTGTGATATTATACTTGCTTTGTGTTGACTCAGGCTCGCCGCGAGTGGCAGCCTTTCCAGCAGTGTGAATTTCCCCTTGGGATTAATAAAGTAGCTATCTGTCTATCTATCTATCTATCTTATACATATGTTTTTGATTCTTTTAAAGTTTGAATGTTCTAGGAATCGATTCCCATTGTTTGTTCTCAACTTAAGTAAGAACTAACAAAGTTAGCTTTGGTTACCATTTTGTCTTCTTAGATTGCATGACCACAATGTTGAGGTCGGTCATCACCAATACTTATGGTATAAATTTGCCTGTATACCCATTGCTTCTTATACCTTGGTAGATTAATCATGTTTTGTTATTCTCTTAGTGGATAGTTACAGTAGCTTAATTACAAGCAGGCTTAGTGCTAAGATTATTTTTTGTTACTGTCTCACATATTTTGTGCTCCTGCTTACCTGGTTTTGTTTTGATGTCTCAGTTTTTCAACTTTTTCCCGTCTTTGACTACATCTTGCTCTGCATTTATCATCTTCTACTCTCATGATAAATTTCAGACACATGAAAGTGTCCACAACATGTATTATACACACAGTTTCATATGTGCATTTTTGTTAGTTTTGATGCATGTAGAAGTTGTTTTTTTGTGTTTGTATTGCAGTTTGTCTCGAAATTAAAAAGTTATTTTTCATTACCATCTTGTTTTCTTTGTTTGCATGATGCCTTTGGAACTAGTCATGTGACAGCTTTTGTTGCACTTGTGATATCATGGGAAGTTATGATATAAATATCACAGCTTTTGTATTCTCAGTAGTTATCCCTTGGTGGAAGCAAAAATCTCTCTGCAACACTTTATCTTAGGTACTGTAATTACTACTATGTAACAAGACCTTAATGAACAATTATTTGGGTCTTCATAATAATTACAAAGCATCAGTAAAGTGTTTCTTCATCTCTGCAATGTGACCGACTAACAAAATTGAACTTTGGAGTGCCTGAGGTGGATTAACTGAGACACATTTCTCCTGATATTACATATTTAGTATAAGATCTGTGAATCCTTCATACTTACAAGTCATTTTATCAGCATGTCAGTATGCCACACAGCACAGAGGTGAATAACCCATCTACCGATGTTTTTATAAGTTTTATGTTGTTAAATAAGAGGAAATTAATAACAGATGCATTATTGCAGTACTTAAACTAAATTGTTACCAATGTCTAATTATCTTTAGTGATGGCTTTAATTCAAGTAGGCTCTAGTGTTAGGTTGATGCTGTGGTTTTGACCCCCTCTGCATTTGACTTACAATGGTGTCTGGCTGCTGAAGCTCATTTTGACTTCTGGTATTTTGGACCCTTGCTACCACTTTTGATTCTGATTTCTCATCTTCATATCATCTCCTGGCCTACTCTCACTCTCAATAATCCTTGGGCACCCTATATGTCCCCACTAAAAGCAAAGTTGTTGTTTGTTGCACAGGTATGAAATTTGACTTATAGTCACATTTCTGACATACAATTTTAGCTTTAAATCCCAAGTGGGATGGTGTAGTGGTCTGGGTTTGCAGTGAGTGGCATGAAATTTTACAGTGTGACCTATCAACAGAAGATGCAGTGCCTCACAGGTTGTGATGATAGGGTAACGGTTAACATTCAGCTTTTCAAGAATGTGACCTGCTGGGAATTTGGATCTTATTATCTTCCATTACATTAAAAACTTTACTTTTAATCAAGCATTTCCTCTAACTATTTCTTTCATGACCTCACACCACACCAGACGGGGCCATATTTTATCCCGAGATATTTAATGCAATTTGGTATCTTATGTGTAATTATTCATCAATACACCACCTTCTGAACCTGCCTGGGCACTCTTTCTATGGCACATATAAAGCTGTGTATTGCTCAGTTGTGGGTTACAACTGCTGGGAACAATAGGAATGGCTTGGCTGTATGAATGAGTAGCTATGGTCATAATGGGATGTGATAAAGGAGAATGCTTATTTTTACTGTGGATTCCTTTCAAACTGCTTCTTTCATGGGCAATGGTATCAACTTGCTAAGATGAGAGTAAAGTAAATTACCTGAAAAGTTTTGAAATAATACCAAGGTAATGGCAGAAAACTCTGCCATATTTATGTAAATTAAGTTGAACTGTATACAGTATGTGCAGGCAGGTATTTGTTTTTATATGCTTGCTCTGGCACTCCTTAAAATCAAATGATAAAAAAATGGAAAACTGGACAATAGTTTAAATCTCAGACCATTTATGGTTCCATAATACAAATGACATACCTTCCAAAGTGGCAGAACTAGGACAAGATTGATGTTTACAGTATGCAGCCAGACACATGTTAATTCTTAAAGGCACATGTAGATTTGCTGTGGTGTTTACAACTTCTAACCACTTCGGCGTAACCAACTCAGTTTGCATTAACCCACTAAGAATCTGTAAGAAGATGTGCAGGAGATAGGCTGGGCTAAAACTTTAATAAAGCCCGAGTGTAACTACTCCAAAATCAACTTGTTGAAAGTACAGGCAAAATATTGCTTGAAATCAGTGACACAATCAAGCATTCCAGCTCAGTACATGAGGTGCTGTGCTTCAGTATTATATTACTCACCATACATAGCATTTCTTCAGTTTAAGTCCCAGGCGCTGGAAAATGACAATGTAATTTCGATATTTGAACAAGCACAGATGTAGCCTGGCTTGGGATTTCTCTCTAATGTCCTTTGAATGAAAAGTCAGGGATAAGCAGGTATCATATCATAATCATGTCAGGTCTATCACCGCCTTTTAGGTCTTCACACTTCAGCATAATTGTTAACCTCCCCAGAGGGAGCTCTAATGACCCATTTACAGCAAAGCCTCTAAATTAGATTTCTGTGTTAATTTCTTTCTTTAAGGTGCCATGAGACTTTACCACTGGAGTTCATTCCCTTCCATTATACATATTGCATTTATATTAGTAGAAACAATTAATTAAGAGAGATCTGTTGGATTAGTGACCTTACAGGCAGCAGGAGAAGCATAATGCAAAAATCAATTCTGTTATGATGCCCTGTTAAGACAATTGAATGGGTAATTCTGAGGAAATTCAATTAATGAATTACTGTTCCAGCTGAAAAAAAATGTGTACAGGCAGAAACATAAACCCAGGAAGACTTATTTCCATCACCTCTGCATCAGCTGTGCTATTTATGACTGCAAAAACCTGCTCGGTGTTCAGCTATGATCAGGCATCCTGCTCATTTAAAGAGAAATTGAAACCATTTTCTAAATGCTTTAATCCCCTTAGAAATAGATGTATTAATTTCCATTGCCATTTTAGGTTTACAAAACTTTTTTGCGGCTGCATCTTTTTGAATCAACTTCAGTGTAATCTAATCTCAGAAGGATATGTATACTCATAATGACTATAATCATATGCACCTTTATTTTGTAACGATTTGTGCAATTTAACTTAATGGCTGTTTTTGCAAAAAGTCTCAGTTTGCATTTTCATAATATAATAGATAATAATGTTTTCTGAAGTGAAATTTGTTTTTTCCTTCCGCTCTTTCACTATCACGTAGCAATACTCTAACAGTAACACAGTATCGGCACAGTCATTTTGTCCTTCTGCATGGGTTACAGAATGATCTGTGTAAATTTCAGGGGTGTAACCAATGGATATAACTGTAGGGCCAACAGACAGAAATCTTGAGAGACTATGAAAATATGCTGAGCGAATACCTAATTACTGTAATCAGATCAATGAGATTAGCCTTAACGTAAGTAGATTTATTTCTTTTATTTCTTGCATCTGATTGTTTAGAGATTATGGTTTTATTGTATTAATCTTTTTCCTGCTCTTTTTTGTTGAACTAGAATATTTTATACTGACTTTTGATGTCAGTTATTTGTTACCAGTTAATAATAATACAGGGTATTGGGAACAGTCACACATATTTTATTTGAAGGATGTTTCTGTCTTGTTGATATTTTTACACATAGCAATGGTAAAGTACAAAAGAGCGTTCTGCAGATAGCACTAACAAAAGAGAGACATACCAAAAGAAGAAATGGTACTATTGTATTCCTGTGTGGAAACAGGGCTTTGTATGTGTAATTCATGCCAGAGGATTGCATTAGGCATGGGCGCATACATGAGAGAGACAGAGAGAGAGTTTTCCTGGCCTGGTCAGAATACCGTAAATGTTTAAGAATATGCCAAGGGTATCCATTTCTTTTCTTCTTAAAAATAGATTGAAGCCAGGGAGAAAGCATCAACATCTCCCCCATGAGAGAGGAAAAATAGTCCTAGAATAGAATATATGGGACTGTGTTGTCCGTTTGCTAAAACAGACAGGTGGGAAGTTTCCTTGGAAGCCTATGGGCTCCATTACTTTGGTCACCATGGGAGAGAGCCACCTCACTGGATATCAGAGATTAAAGGGCCAGTTCATTTGGCCAAAAAATCACCAAGGTTCATTTTTGGTACGTTGTGTTCTTCCATTCCCCAGTGCTATTTTTAGGTGAATGCTACAAAAGCTCCAGGAAAACATCCAGTGGGCAAGAATGAAGTTCAAGCCAAGCAAATCTCGCAGCATCTCCATCATAAAAGGAAAACTGACAGCGGAGCGGTTCTATATCAGTGGAGAACCAATTCCAACAGTTTTAGAGAAGCCCATCAAGAGCCTCGGGTGGTGGTATAATGCAGACCTTAATGACACCCGGCAACTTGAACAACTACGGCATGACATGGCTAATGGCCTCAGGCAGATTAACAGCACCGCACTCCCAGGGAAATTGAAGCTCTGGTGCCTCCAATTTGGGTTATTAGCCAGACTATTGTGGCTGTTGACCATGTATGAGGTCTCGCTCACTCATGCCAAGCGACTGGAGAGGCTAGTGAGCTCTTACGTGAGGAAGTGGCTTGGACTTCCAAAATGCCTCAGCAGCATTGGACTCTACAGCGACGGAATACTGTCACTGCCCATTCCTAGCTTGGTTGAGGAGTTCAAATGCGCAAAGTTGAGGCTGGACATGTCACTCACGGACTCCCGGGATCCCATAATGAGAGGCGCTGCTCCCACCCTAGCAACAGGGAGGAAGTGGACCCCAGCCGTAGCTGTGCTACAGGCCAAATCTGCTCTTCTCCATCGTGACGTGGTGGGCCACGTCCAACAGGGCAGAGGAGGCTTTGGTCTTGGAGCGGTAACACCTCGCTGGCAACAGGCATCTGCAACCGAACGTCGAAACATGGGGGTGGAGGAGGTGCGTCGACAGGAGGAAGCAGCCAGACGTGCCAGAGCTGTAGCACAGGCCAAGCAGGGCCGCTGGATGAAGTGGGAGGGTGTTGAATAGAGGAAACTCACATGGAGTGAACTCTGGGGAATGAAGTCCAACAGGCTAAGCTTCATCATCCGAGCCACATATGATGTGCTGCCTTCCCCCATAAATCTGCAGCTGTGGTTTGGAAAGGACTCATCTTGCCCCCTGTGTACAGTCCCAGCAACACTCAAGGCACGTCTTGGTTGGTTGTAGGACTAGTCTCACTCAAGGCAGATACACATGGAGACACAACCAGGTCCTCAGGTGCCTAGCTGAGAAAGTTGAGTGCAAGAGGGAATCCATCAATGCCCTACCTCTCACCAACCAGGAGGTGCGCCAGTACCCACCAGCATTTATCCGGGAGGGGGACAAGCGAACGACTAGCCCTTCAACCCCAGATCTGGTACCGCTGAAGGTAGCCAGGGATTGGCAGATGCAAGCTGACTTGGATCAGAGGCTCATCTTCCCTACAGAGATCATAACAACTACTCTGCGACCAGACCTCGTCCTTTGGTCTAACTGCCGAAAACTTGCTTACGTCATCGAGCTGACAGTACCGTGGGAGGATGCCATTGAGGAAGCCTTTGAACGTAAGAAGCTGCAGTATGCCAACTTAGCAGCTGAGGTGGAGGACTGAGGCTGGAAGATCAAGGTGCGCCCGGTGGAGGTGGGGTGTAGGGGCTTTGTGTCCAGTACAACAGCGAAGCTCCTTAGAGAGGTTGGAGTCAGGGGACAGGCCCATCAACAATTTATCAGAGAATTGGCTAACACTGCTGAGAGGACCAGTCACTGGCTATGGCCAAAAGGTATGATATTGCTTAGGCAGCTAAGGCGATCACCTAAACGCGAGACACATGCCCAGGCTTGATCAACCTGTGGTGGGCCTGCCTCAGCAGAGTGTGTCTTGTGATAAATGGCTGAAACACCCTGTGAAGTTGAGACACACAACTGACGATGTGTCCTGCTGGTAAAGCCTCCTGGCTGCCATCCCTCAAGATTTTCCCCCATTAGAAGTGATGCAAATATCAGGGATTGTAACATCTAGTCCTTTCATTGAATCTGATTTGGTTTATTAAAGCCACCCTATTTTTTTTTTTTACCTTTTCCTTATAAGGCGAACAAGACCAATAATTCTAATGCTAACCAAAGGGAGCATGACAGCATGACAGCAATGGTTAAAAAGGGTATCAGGGAAGCTAAAACTCAGTTAGAAAATAATATAGCATTTCTCAGAGGTGAAGCCTCAAACGTACTAACCCCCAGTTCCTGTCCTTCCTTTTCTTACTCCAAATACCCAATTGCCACGCAATCAGCTCTGTAATAGACATTAAGCCATCTGTAAGCTGAGAATGCTAATTCTTCAAAACTTTTAAGGAACATTGAAATATCTTCATAGTACATGTTTAATTATTCCATCCATCTATCCTTCTTGTGTCGCGCCAGCCCCAGCAATAATACAGCGCAAGGCAGGAACAGTCCTTGCTAGCGCTGCGATGCCGTGTCCTCACATGTTTAATTATTAACAATATAGATTATTTAAATGAAGTTTAAGTTTTACCTGTATAACATAATAAACATATTTTGCTGCATTTCATCTTGAAAATAATATTGTCATCATATGAAAATACGCGCTTTATAAAGTGGTCTAGGTTGTGCAATATTATAACTGTATTGCAAGTTTACAGTGAGGTGATTGTACTTATAAGTACAAGCAGTTCTACAAGGAGCACTTGATGGACTGATTGATTGCGTTTATAGTTCTTGGGATGAAACTCTTTCTGAACCATGAGATCCGCACAGGAAAGGCTCTGAAGCGTTTTTTTCATATGAGAGCAGTTCAAATGGGTACCATGGCTGAGGCAGCGTGTGCTTGATGCTATATACCAATAATTCTCTTTCTGATCAGCTGCTGTACAGCTGTGATTCCACACTCAGATACAGATAAATACTCCAGGTGGTGCATTGAGAGTAAAATGGAAAAAGATGATCCGCTGTGGCAACCTCTAACGTGAGCAGCTGAAAGAAGAAGAAGAAGATGTAGTGAGAGTAACAACACTAAGGCAGCTATGGTATTTGGAATAGTTTGGCTATTCCGTGGACCATTATATTGTTACAGGTTAATTATAATCAGATGGCTTAAACTAATAAACAATATGCGGTTAATTTCAGTTTATACGATAAAGCCGCGTCAGGGATGTGAATCTAAAAAAGAAAGGGAAACCACACTGGAACAAAAGCACTGACTTGACGCTGGATGCCGCCAGTTTGCAAAACCAAGCAAAGAACTTGCGTAAACCAGGATTTGAGGTAGTGTTAAAATGTGCGTGGCCTTACGCCAAGTTTAGGTTTTATACATTGCGATTTGAGTGTGGAAACGAAAGTATGCAACATTTTTGTGTGTACGCACCATTTATACATGAGGCCCCTGGTTCCTAGCTTGTTCTGCACCCATTTTGCCTTTAATGAAACTCCATTTCATGACAAGGACCAAAGATATATGGAATAAATTACAAAGTAGAGCAGTAGAGATAGAACTTTAGGGACCTTCTATTATTTCTGCTAATTGACAAATTTGGAGAGCAAACCAGGAGACGTTTAAATGAAAATGGTTTAAAATTGGGAGATTAATAACACAAGCACTAAAGCCAAATTAAGATACAATCAAAATTTAATGGAAAAAAGTCATAAACCAACAAGGGGTTTTGAATCTGCAACTCAGATGAGGAAGTGAAATTCTTGGATGACCTTTTAACCCATTGTGTCATTACCCGACGGTCACAACTTCTAAGAACAAACGCCTAACAATGTGTAGCGTTGTCCTAGTGACAGGAGCACAAAATGGTGGTGACTGTCAAACTACAGAGTGGAAGCTGAATATTACATAACAATTAAAACAAATGGAAAATCCACAATTAAATGTCAGAAATACAAATTAAGCGACCTAAACAAACACCCAAAACAAGCATTAGAAAACGATAGAAAAAGTAGAAACACAAACCAAATCCTAACACCTTCAAAGCCTGACTTGATATTATTTTGGAAAAGTTAAGTGAATAGGATTGGCAGACTTTGTTAGGCTGAATACCCTGTTCTTTAAAATGTTTTTAATTTTAATGTTCTAAAAATACATTAAGGCTAATGTATGTCGTTATTTAACAGTGCTTTTTAAAATAGCTAGTACACAATTTGTATACACTTTTAACAAAATGAGTATTCAACTAAACATGTGCGGCATAAAAATGCCCTCAAAAATATTTTACTTAATAAAAAATTAACAACATTAAAAATGAAACCATTTATCAGTTATTATGTCATAGGTGATTGCATAAACAACCTAAAGGTGCTAAAAATGTATAGCGCAATAATTTAAAATAATTTTAAAATATTTGTAAAATAAAATGTAAAAATCATAACAATAAAAGAACACACTGTAGAAGAAGACAGATGATGAATTCTTGAAGCTATTTGATAGTGAGTAGCAGGACATCTTTTATACATGTGTATATATTATCCAATACCTTATACCTTTGACTTCTTCATATAGCTAAAACATTTGAAAATAAGTAATAAAACATGTTTTTCTCATGTACAAAGCCATGCCTGTACATGACATTAGTTATTTTAATGAGAAAAAAACAGAAGAATTTTATCTCTGCCATGAACGTTGGCACACAGAGAGTTAAGGCTGCTGCTCTGACAGGCTGAAATGCACACTAGATTGAGAGTGAATGTGAAAAAGCATGGCAGATGTTAACATCACTTACAAGCGTGCCGACTGATATTGATTATTAATGGTATTTATAGAGGCAAGAATGTCTGCTAATGAATGATTTATTTTAGCATTTGTACTTCACTATCCTGATATCACAGGTAATGCATAATGTAGTTCAGTCATTATCCACGCTGGGGGATTTTATATGACTGTGGTTCAGGTTCACAGTAAGCTTAACTTCTGTGTGTTTCAATTTGAGAAAGGTGAGACCAGTCGGGACTTGTCAAGTATTCATCTTCTTTAATTGGAAATTTATAGTATTCTTGAATAGCTTGTAAGAAGTAACACAAACTAGCATGGGACTGATGAATAAATACTACCCAGCTATATTTTTAAACACAACTTTGTTTTTGCGTTAACTACTTAATGGCACTCAGTGACTTATTTTTAACATGGAAAATAAAGTATGTTGTCTGATGTTTCAGATGAAAACTGTTTCAGAGAGACAGCAGCCTCATTATGAAAGTAAGAGATCTACTAAACAATGTCAGATAAAGTGTACACATAGTCACTGGAAGTGTGTATGTGTTTTTTTTTTTACACTATCTTTCATTTTCCTGAACCTACTTGCTCATGTCTGGGGTTAAAACAAGGCACAAAAAGCTTATCTCAGCTAACAGTGGCAGAGGAAATTCCTCTCCCAGCAGAACATCCTAATATTGGCTTCATTTGCAGGGAAGCTGAACAACAAAGATGAAGAGGATAGCAATGCCCCATCACAGCAGAGTTGCATGCGTAAATGAGCCGTGTTATAAAAACACAAAGGGAGATAAGGAAGGATTAGGATTCCAGGTGGGAAAACCCTGTTTAACGGAAGGAATTGTTTTCTTTTAGGTTGAAAAGCATAGTGCATAAACAGCATGAGGGCACGTTGTTGTGTTCCTCAGGAGAGCCAATGTTCCTGTGCTAGGCTCCTTTTACATTGTCATCCCCAGAAGGGGTAGGGTGAGATGGGGGTGGATGTGACACCAGTCTTTGGGCTGGATTTCCTCTGCTCTAGGAACAGGAATGGAAATTGTCCAAGCATGGGTGTAAAATGACCAAAAAACACAAATCAATGTAAAGTTGACTACGAGTTGAGTAGACACAATGCTAAAAATGTTGACTGGACACAATGGTAAAAGTAAAGGGCTCTGGCCTATCTTATTTTGGTTCCCATTATCCCCTCATATAGCAAGACTGGAGTGGAATTAGCATTACCCATACTGGGAGGAGATGCCAAAGGCAAAGTTCAGGCATTAGGAGGAGCTAGTGTTGGGACCTAAACCCAAACCCAACCTATCCAGTACAATTAGGATCAGTCATGAGGCAGGGACCCACCCCACCCATCCGGATAGGCAGTCAGTAAAACCTACCATGAATTTTTCAGAGATGTTAGAAAGATCACTGGAGAACTTGCAGAAAAATCCATGTAGACATGGGGACAATGAGCAGTGACCAGACCTGGCTTCATACCTAGTCTCCTTGAGCATCAAGACAACTGTGCACACTAATGTGCCACTCTACAACCTCTTTTTCTTAAAGCCACCAGCCACTATTAATTGTTTGCAGACACTGGTTAAACAGTCATGTGCACATTGGTAATCACCCAATAATGCTGATTAGCAAATGTAAGTTTTTAGTATGCTTCCCAATTTTTCCGTCTGTCAGCAACAGCCAGTCATTAACCGCTAATGCAAAATATACAATGAATCAGCATAACCACAAAGAAATACATCACTGCTTTGTAAGATTTTTGGATATTACAGTGACATATACCAACAAGCAGTTCATGTGTCATGTGTCTTATGAAGAATTACATCAGACTATGAAAAAAGACATTACATATGGCACTAATGCTTTGAATTAACCTTTTGTAAGTTATAATTTACTGCTATTCCTTCCAAGTTTTGGCTCCTGACTTGCACCCTATACTTCATAGATAAGCTATAGTCCCTATAACACTGGGACCAGACCATGCATATTCAGCCAATGGATGGATCTGAGAAAGTGAGGGCTGGGTATTTTAAACTATGCTTTATAAACTGTAAATGAAGATGAAGCAGAGCAGTTCTGAAATTTTAGATTCTAAAGGGTGGCGCACGAAAAACTGAACCGACTCCAACCTGCTGGCTCGAGCTATTATACAGGCAGGAGCCGTCTCGATTGCAGAGCCTCGTTGTCGCAATGGGGTCAACAGCCTCAACTGTGCATTAATAAGGAAGCTGTGAGCCAGTGGGTACAGACGTGCGTGAAAGAAATCTGGAAGATGTATTCTCTGCAACAGAGGATTGGAATAGTGAAGGCGTATGTGTCTAACGGTTCTTTTAAGGAAACGTGGGACATTTTTGCACAGAAGTTTCCTGCGTAAACCTACCAGCAAAGAGCAGTATTCACGAGTTGGTGACTGGGTCAGTTGCAAACTGCAAAAAGAATCGGGCCCCATTGCTCGTTTCGCGTACGGGCTAAGAAACGTACGTCAACGTTGGAGTCGGAGATGGTTCGGTTTTGCATGCGCCACTCTGTGTAAGGAGATTATAAGATTTAGCACAAACAAGCTTTATTACAGAACAGTGTATGTGTTTTTTGGTAATATCATTAATATACAGTATATGATTCAAAATTCAATTCAATTTATTTTTATACTGCTCTTGTTAGGGAAAATACTCTGTAAGTAACACTTAACCACAGTTCTTGAAATATCCACTTGACTGGCACATCGCTGGTCCTGGAGTAGGGAGACCTATTGGCAATCCAGATCCAGGGCCATCTTAACACCATTATAGTCAACCTGGGCAAAGCAGTGCACTAGGGCCCCTACCTACACAACCACCCACAGGAATAAAAATGTAAATGGTCGATAAAATTAAACATATATTTATTGTATTAGTACTTCCAACAAAATCAGTGTTTAAAAACATGTAGAGCAAAGATTAATCAACACAAACATTTGAACAATATAACATGAGCCTTGAAAAACAAAAATATTTCAACATATAAATGATACTCAGTTGGTAAACCATACAAGCATGGGGTCCCTATGCTCATGGGGCCCCCGGGCAACTGCTCAGCGTGCCCATGTGTTAAGATGGACCTGTCCGGATCCAGTGACAAACAAGGAAGACTCTTTTGTGGCAAAACTTGCAGACATCCCAGGCTTTCAACACCAGCTGTTAGGGGGATTACCTTGTAAACAAAGAATAGTCAAGAGTCTCCATGAGTAAAGGAATTCAAACATAGACGTCCTTTTATTACAACAAGGTTGAGGGAGCCAACCAAGTGCACTTATAATCAGTTTATTGTGACTAACTAATCGAACAAAGAAGGGTTCATAAACAAGTTAGGTTAATTTCAAACTACACCAATCAAAATACAGATAAATGATATATTCTTCTAACACACCTGCATCTTAAAATTAATTAAAGTTGCCAACATAATTAATATATCAGAAATCTTTGACAAACACATATTTATCTCTAAAGAAAAGCTTCACTTATTAATTCTTAAAAAAATAAAATGCATTTAATATAAATGTAGCTGCCAGAGAACAGGAAAAGATGAAGGCCTAAGAGGTTTATGGATGTGGTGAGAGAGGACATGCAGGTGATGGGTAAAACAGAACAAGATGACGAGGATAGAAAGATATGGAAGAAGATGATCCGCTGTGGCAACTCCTAGCGGGAGCAGCCGAAAGAAGAAGAAGAAGAAAAAAATAAAATGTATTTAACTGTAATTATATCACTGTTCAGAATACGATAGCTACAGAAAAATTGAGTTACACAGGAAAGGCACAGCCACACTGAAATATTAAACATACACAAGGAAATACTTTTTGTTATTTCTGCTATACTCTCATCATTGATTACAGGCTCAGAGCATTTACATATATTTATAACTAATACATCTCAACAGTCTGAATCCTTACATTCATAAAAGATCATATATATATATATATATATATATATACACATACACAAGTGTGTAAGTAAAATAGTAAAACAAAATGTAAATAAACTTTTTTATATTTAATGTTCTGTGGCTTCCAATATACTATAATAGATTGCACTATAACAGGATAGGAGGAGGAAAAGGTGGGGAAAAAGTAGTTAACATTCACTTCTTACTGCAGTGTCTTCCATCATTGATTTCACTTGGGGAGAGCACAGCTTATTTAAGAGCTTTTGATGCTTAGGATTTATTTTTTAGTTTGGTATACATGTTTACTATTATTTACAAAACATACTGAAACCTACTAGTGCATCACAATAAGGAGCGATGGACAACTAGTCACATTTTCAGAGCTTGGAGTCACTGAGTGGCCATAATGTTACTAATAATATGACTCACAGACCCACAATGGTAGCAGCAGCACCCTTAATGGTAAAACATTAATTTTAATTATTACTAAGTAGCTAAGCCTCCCAAAATTCTTGAAAAATGTGTTCAGAATTACTCACACATTTTATTGGAATAATTTGTCTTAAGGAACCTTATTTCATAACTGCCATTGTCTAAGGCTGTAGTATACCACCTTTATATCTGTATTGACCCAGTTAAGACACATTAAATTAATGTTAGTGCCCACACAACCTGTGAATATTTAGCATCTGTCCAACCATTGTGAATATTTCTCATGTTTACCCAATGGACACTTATCCCATAGGTCTGAAGTTGCTCCTCCTGGATATTTGTCATGCGCTTATGATGTATGGGGTAACCAAGTAACACATATTATTCTGTATGACCTCCATGGATTTATTTTTTTCATAGATGATAAGGTCACAATCCATTTGAGAACTGCACAAAACCCACTGCTCAAGAACCTGTAGTGTAAAATTCCATAATAAATAAAGTTCTTATGTGCCTTTGCTCTAAATATTATAAAATTGATATTAAATAGGTGTACTTTCCCAAATAATATATAATTTGCATGGCATGGTGGCACAGTGGTAGCACTGCTGCTATGTAGCAAGGAGACACTGGTTCACATTCTGGGTCCTCCCTGTGTGGAATTTGCATGTTCTCCCTGTGTCTGTGTGGCTTTCCTTCAGGGGCTCGAATTTTCCTAACACTGTCTAAAGATATACGAGGTGTGGCAGAAAAGTAATGAGACTGGCAACACTGCAAGCGATCTGGCAACGCTGCGCTGTTGTCCTTGATAGAGCACGTGTATCAGTACCCTCCCATAGCTCAGTGCGAGTTTCAGCTCCTTCCGTTAACTACGTGATTTTTGTGACTGCTATTAGCGAAGTTGTGTTTTTGGTTGTGCGTCACGCAAAATGGAACAGCGGAATTTGGAGCAAAGTTGTGCCATTAAATTTTGTGTTAAGCTTGGAGAATCGGCAAGTGTGACTATGGGGAACATTCTTTATCCCGAGCTCAAGTTTTTCGCTGGCACAAATCATTTTTGGAAGGCAGAAAACACGTTGAAGATGAACACAATTCAGGGAGGCCTTCAACTTTGAAAACCAATGAAAACATCGAACGTGTGAACACTCTTGTGAGATCAGACCGTCGTTTAACATTAAGAATGTTGAATGAACAATTAAATTTGAACAGATTTACCGTTCATCAAATTTTGACTGAACATTTGCACATGCGAAAGGTCTGTGCCAAAATAGTGCCGAAAAACCTCACAATTGAGCAGAATTTTTGACCTCAAAAGGCATTCCTGTGGTTCCCCAGCCCCCTTATTCACCTGACCTCAGTCCGTGTGACTTTTTCCTTTTTCCTAAACTGAAAAATGTCCTCAAAGGACGTCATTTCGGGACTTTAGAAAACATCCAAAAGAGTGTACCGGACATGCTGAAGACCATACCGGTTGAAGACTTCCAGCGCTGCTACCAACAGTCGGAACAACGTCTCCATCGGTGTGTAGCTGCCCAAGGGAACTACTTTGAAGGGGATAACATTGATGTTTGAAAAAAATAAAAACTTTGGTAAATACAAAATCAGTCTCATTACTTTTCTGCCACACCTCGTACATATTACGTGAATTGGTGATGCTATATGGGCCCTAGTGTGTCTTTGGTGTGTGGGTGTGTGAGGAATGGCACCCTGTCCAGGGTTTGTTCATGCCCTATGCTAGCTGGAATAGGCTCTAAATACCATGATTAAGCAGGTTAGAAAGTAATATGACAATATGACATGGCATACAAACTGACAGCAACACACGATGTCTTAAAAGGAAATTACCTACAGATCGGCAGGGAATAAAGGTCAAACAACAAAATTGTTATTTTGAAGTATAACAACCAAAAACAGAGTATAAACCATTACTAAAAATACAAAAAGTTGTAACTGCACACTTTGCTGGTGATGTTTGCGGTGTAAGGAACACGATTATCTTATATGGAAAATAGTCACTGATGCCTGATTTACACCTTTGACTTTCACCATTTACAGTGTTAGTTGGCTTCTTGTTTTCACATCTCCTTGAGCTCTAGTGAAAACTGATTTTTGAATATTTGTGTGAGTTATGTTTTGTAATGTTTAGCAAACATCTTGTATTTTACTTAGTCCTTTTGCCCTATGTTACTTTGACCTTTCCTGATTCTCTCTTGTCACACACGTGCGCTTAGAGGGCAGCCAAAAGGCCCAAATGAGTGTGAAAGAACAAAAGGTAGAGAACTGGAACAGAGTACTAGCACCTTTTCTCTTTTTCCAACAGAAAAACAGAAGATTAATACACAAATCCTAACTCAAATACACACAATACTACTACTTCCGCCTTCTTCTGATGACGTCACTTCCAGTCCCAGTTTGATGACATCACTTCCAGTCCCATATCAATGACTTCACTTTCGACTTTTCTTGATGACATCAATACTGTCTCTCAATACCAACATCATTTCCTTCCGACTCATTTCTGTTTCCTGTCTATGTATCATTTCCTGCTGTCTATATGTAAAAGACCCATTAAGCATGTTCTCAATGTCAATTGCCTGTTTTTTAAAATGGTTGACCTGAGTATCAGTCTTTTATGAATTCTCAAACCACAGAGATTACACTGGGAATTCCCCCAACACTGGATCTTTTTTGTTCCGGTGTTCATTTCATTACACTTTATATTCTTTCCTGCTCATTTGTTCCTGTCAAAGTCTGAATCCCTTTTATTTTTTACTTTTTGTTCTCCAATCAACTGTGTTAATTATTTAAAACCATATTTTATTAACAGAGGTTGCAGCTGAGGCTGAGTATACTGCTCCACACTCATACGTATTAACTTTTGAGGCACTAAGGATTTTTGCAGATAAAATGCCTTCAGAAAGTAATCAGACCACACGACTTTTTTGCACATTTTGTTATGTTGCCACCTTATGCTAAATCATTTAAATTCATTTTTTCCTTTATTAAACAACAATCAACACCTCAGAATAACAAAGCAAAAACATAATTTTAGGAATTTTTGAACATGTGCTCCAAATAAAACTATCCAGACCCTCTGCTATGACACTTGAAATCTGTCTCAGGTGCATCCAATTCTATTAATCATTACTGAGATGTTTCAGCAACTTGTTTGGAGTCCACCATTGGTCAAATCAATTGATAGAACATTATTAGGAAAGGCACACACCTGTCCACTGAAGATCCTGCATGTAACAATGTGTATCAGTGGAAAAACCAAGCCAAGAGGTTGAAGGAATTACCTGCAGAGCTTAGAGACAGGGTTTTGTCGAGGCATACAGTAGATCTGGAGAAGGCTTCAGTATTGAAAGTACCCAAGAGCACAGAGGCCTGAATAATTCTTAATTGGAATTAGTTTGGAAGAAGCAGGACTGTCTAACCAAACTGAACACTCAGGGGAGAAGGACCATGGGGAGAGAGGTGAACAAGAAACTGATGGTCACTTTGGGTGAGCTCTAGAGAAGCTGTGAGGAGAGGGCAGAAACATCCTGAAGTATAGCCAACATAGTAACACTCCACAAATTTGGGGGTTATGGCAGAGTGGCCACATGGTACATGAAAGCCCATCTGGAGCTTGCAAGAAGGCACCCAGAGGACTGTCAGACTATGATGGTCTGATGAAAACAAGATTGAACAGTTTCTCCTCAATTGTTAGCATCACATCTGGAGGAGCCATGCACCACTCACCACCTGTCTAATAGCTTTCCAACACTGAAGCATGGTCACTGTGGTCAACCGTGGGGTTGTTTTTTCCCGGCAGGGAACAGGAAACTAGTCAGGGCTGAGGGAAAGCTGAATAGAGCAAAGTACAGAGATATCACCTGTACAATACCCTTCCAATGGTGAAGCATGGTGGTGGCAGCATTGTGCTGTTGGGTTGTTTCTCAGCAATAGAGTCTGGGAGATTAGTCAGGGTCGCCAAAAACCTGAATGGAGCAAAGTACAGAGATATACTTAATGAAACCCCACTTCAGAGAACTCGAGACCACAAACGGAGCCAAAGGTTCACCTTCAAATAGGACAATGACCAAAACCACAAAGAAAAGACAACATAGCAGTGGGTTAGAGTCAACTCTGGGAATGTTCTTGAGTGGCCCAACCAGAGCACTGACTTCTCTCTGGGGAGACCTGAAAAAAATCCTGTACCATCTATCTGAATGCATCCTGACAAGCTTAAGAGAGGATGATGAGGAGGTTCGGAGCACACACTGATACAGCGCATTACTGCTCCCACCACACGACAAATCAACTCAGGATCCAGATTCGGACCCGAGTGCAGCCATGCAACGGGTGATACCGCAGCACCACACTAGTTCAGAAGGAATGGAACAGTGCAAGGTTTCTTATGGGAATGGCAGGAAAATCCCCAAATTCAGGTGGACGATGCTTTTCACATCATATAAAGAAGACTCCGGGCCATAATCTTTACCTAAGGTGTATCAGCTAAGTACCGAGTAAAGAATCTGAATACTTGTGTCAATGTGATATTTCAGTTTTTTTATTTTTTAATAAATTTGCAGAACATTCTAAAATCCTATTCCTGCTTTGTTTTTCTGGGGTATTGTATTGCTTGATAAGGGAAAAATAATTTAAATGATTTAGCATAAGGCTGAAACATAACAAAATGTGAAAAAACGAAAGGATCCAAATACTTTTCAAAGGCACTGTATATGCTTTTTGAAGAAATTACGATATACACTCACCTAAAGGATTATTAGGAACACCATACTAATACGGTGTTTGACCCCCTTTCGCCTTCAGAACTGCCTTAATTCTACGTGGCATTGATTCAACAAGGTGATGAAAGCATTCTTTAGAAATGTTGGCCCATATTGATAGGATAGCATCTTGCAGTTGATGGAGATTTGTGGGATGCACATCCAGGGCACGAAGCTCCCGTTCCACCACATCCCAAAGATGCTCTATTGGGTTGAGATCTGGTGACTGTGGGGGCCATTTTAGTACAGTGAACTCATTGTCATGTTCAAGAAACCAATTTGAAATGATTCAAGCTTTGTGACATGGTGCATTATCCTGCTGGAAGTAGCCATCAGAGGATGGGTACATGGTGGTCATGAAGGGATGGACATGGTCAGAAACAATGCTCAGGTAGCCTGTGGCATTTAAACGATGCCCAATTGGCACTAAGGGGCCTAAAGTGTGCCAAGAAAACATCCCCCACACCATTACACCACCACCACCAGCCTGCACAGTGGTAACAAGGCATGATGGATTCATGTTCTCATTCTGTTTACGCCAAATTCTGACTCTACCATTTGAATGTCTCAACAGAAATTGAGACTCATCAGACCAGGCAACATTTTTCCAGTCTTCAACTGTCCAATTTTAGTGAGCTCGTGCAAATTGTAGCCTCTTTTTCCTATTTGTAGTGGAGATGAGTGGTACCCGGTGGGGTCTTCTGCTGTTGTAGCCCATCCGCCTCAAGGTTGTGCGTGTTGTGGCTTCACAAATGCTTTGCTGCATACCTCGGTTGTAACGAGTGGTTATTTCAGTCAAAGTTGCTCTTCTGTCAGCTTGAATCAGTCGGCCCATTCTCCTCTGACCTCTAGCATCAACAAGGCATTTTCGCCCACAGGACTGGCGCATACTGGATGTTTTCCCTTTTCACACCATTCTTTGTAAACCCTAGAAATGGTTGTGCGTGAAAATCCCAGTAACTGAGCAGATTGTGAAATACTCAGACCGGCCCGTCTGACACCAACAACCATGCCACGCTCAAAATCGCTTAAATCACCTTTCTTTCCCATTCTGACATTCAGTTTGGAGTTCAGGAGATTGTCTTGACCAGGACCACACCCCTAAATGCATTGAAGCAACTACCATGTGATTGGTTGATTAGGCATTAATGAGAAATTCAACAGGTGTTCCTAATAATCCTTTAGGTGAGTGTATGATGAAGTACTAGGGTGTTGTACCGTGTTAGCCATTATAAATGTAGTGAAAAGTCAAGCAAAATGACACCTTTTATTGGCTATATGCAAGGTGAAGAAGGGGTCTGTGTTGCCTCGAAAGCTTGCATATTGTAATCATTTTAGTTAGCCAATAAAACATGTCATTTTACTTGACTTCTCACTACATACTGTATATGATGAAAAAAGAAAAGAATAATCATTTATAAAAAATTATGATATTTAGTTTCCAATGATCCCATAATGAAGCAGCACGGTGGCACGGTTGGTAGTGCTGCTTCCTTGCAGTTAGGAGACCCTTGTTCACTTCCCGGGTCCTCCCTGCGTGCAGTTTGTATGTTCTCCCCATGTCTGCATTGGTTTCTTCCCACAGTCTGAAGACTGTTAGGTGCATTGGTGATTCTAAATTGTGCCTTGTGTGTGTGCGTGTGTGTGCGCACTCTGCAGTGGGCTGGAGCCCTGCTCGGGGTTTGTTTCCTGCCTTGCGCCCTGTGTTGGCTGGGATTGGCTCCAGCAGACCCCTGTGACCCTATAGTTAGGATATGATCCCGTAATGTTTGTGTTATATTCTACTTCTATTTTTACTTTTCAAGCTACATTAGCAATGTTATAATCACTATTATCATCACAACTGTCTGTTGAGTTGGTGTGCAAATGAAATTTTAGTATTTAAAAAGTATCGTACTTTATGATGTGTAGAAAGCCGTATGTTTGCTGTCGGTCAAAGGGATTCAGTAGGGTTCCAAAGAGATGCATTTATTTTTGTAAGGCATTATTTTCTACATGGTACCATTGGACAATTACAAGGCAAAAAAAAAAATGCAGCATTTCAGGCACAAGGTACCAAAATCACAGAAAAGAGAGAAAGGACTCCTAATTGAGACAAAGCAGAAATGGTAGTGTAGCGATTCACCTTCCGCATGCAGCAGGACATTAACGATGGATTCAGACAAAATGTTACAATGTGGATTTAAAGGCTGTGATTCTCATTTTAGTTTCAAATCAAGGGGTAATTAAAGTAATCAACCCATCAAAGCCTAATTCAGGTTTTAAAGCCAGGATAAAAATTTGAACAAAATGGGCGTTTGCTTAATGATTAGTGCTTAATCTCTGTGTCCATAGGTAAAACAAGTAAAGGATTGAAGATAACGATAATTATTGTAAGAGCCATTTGCTACTTATTTAGGTTATATCAAATGTTTGCCTGTATATTAGTGCATAGTCTATGGGAGGTTCTTATAACCCCCAAAAGCTGAATTGAATTGGTATATTCTTTAAGTTTAGAAACAACTAAAGTTAGACAAGAAAGAAGAAATATTTTTCCCATATTTCTTTGCTTTTTATTCCATGTGTATAACAACCTTTTCTTTACTCTTGTGTGGTCTGTTTGCTTTGAATTTTCACTAAACCTTTATTACAAGGGTGTTGTGCTGTGTTAGTCATTATGGATGTAGTGAGAAGTCAAGTAAAATGACCCCTTTTATTGGCTAACTAGAAAGATTACAATATGCAAGCTTTCGAGGCAACTCAGGCCCCTTCTTCAAGCCAGATGTAAGTTGTCATTTTGCTTAACTTCTCACTACACTAAACCTTTTAAAACAAACTTTTGGACTATGTGCTTTCTTTCGGCATGCGTTTGACCCATGCTTGATCTTGCCTTACTCACAATTGTTTTAGTACTGTATTTTTGTCAAGCTGTTCTGAGGAGCCATGCTAGTGTGAATTTCATTGTACTATATTCACATCACAATAAACTTGACTTTAAAAATGTTTGAGGACAAACATTTTTAACTGATTTTGGTGGGGCTTTATGAAAATGTGTAAAAATGATTGGAAACATTAGTGAAAATGATGCCTGTGTGATATTCACAGTACCATCACAGTAGGGTACAGCTGCTGCACCATGGCAGACAGGGAAAGGCTTCAGAGAAGGCTGCACAGAAGATCATTGGCTGCCCTCTCCCCTCCTTGATGGACATTTACACCTCCTGCTGCCTCAGCAGAGCAAAAAACATCATCAAGGACAGCTCCCACCCTGGCTCTGATCTGCTTGACCTGTTGCCCTCAGGGAGGCACTACAGGTGCATCACAACAAGGACAAACAGACTCAAAAACAGTTTTTTCCCCAACAGCCATAGCCATTCTAAACTCATACATACACTAACTCACAGTCTAACCCCCCAACCCCTGGACTTCCTTCTATCCATCAACCGTGCAATATTCAATATCTAAATGGTATTGATAATAACTGTGCAATACCTGTATACTGTACAATATCATTACTCTCAGGGTCCAACATCCACTACTCACTGCACCTGATCATCATTATTGTGCAATATTTAAATAATCCTTCTATATAAAAGCGGTCGGGATTGTCCTTCCGTCCCATGAGTGCTACGCAGGCCCGGAGTTTCACACACGTCCCGTCCATTTTGCAATGCACGATGGGATTTGTAGTTTTGTTTTTCCAGGTAAAAGATGATTTTCTACTCCAGACTGTGCGATATCTTCTTCTTCTTTCTTACTATATAAAAGCGGTCGGGATTGTCCTTCCGCCTCGTGAGTGGAAAGCATAGCGGTATTCCGCTTATCACAGACTTACTACTTGCAGCTTGCGGTACAAAGCGACATGATGTGAGCAGAGTTCTGGTGCTCCCATCGTTCCCTTGCTTTTGTGCGCGATGCGCTGGAAAAATAGACAAAATTATGTCTCTGGAAATAATGTTGATGGAGTACAAATGCCTCACCGCGTAGTAAATATCAGGGGGGTTCAAAAGGGCGACCTCAATATAGAAAAAAAGTTTAAATTTCATCACAAAAATAACAGAAACTACGAGTATTAAAGTAATACCACTCAAATGCAATATAACCAAATTAATGAGTTTGTATAAAATATCAAATTGATCTACATATTGAATTGCCTTAAGAAGTGGTCAACTTAAAAGTCAGTCGCCTTAAAAGGCGGGTCAGCCTAGTGTGCAATAACCAGATAGTGCAATAGTTATTTATTCTTTCCATATGTATATAGCATAGAAGACATTTTTTTGCAACTTTTTGCACCATTTGTTTATTATTTGTTGTGTTCTACATATATGTCTGCACTGCAGGAGCTGCTTTTAATCTGTACATATGTATAGTGACAATAAAAGGTATTCTATTCTATTCTGAAGTCCCGATTGAGTCCTGATGCTTTCCATAACAATGGCATGCTGTTGCTGGGAGTGAGAAGTCTAGTGCGAGAGGACTGTGTGAAAGTCTAGGGTTAAATTTCACCTGTTACATTAAATGAAAACGCAGGGTTAAGAAGAGTTCAACTGGTTATAAGGACTGAGAGCTGGAGAGTAGCAAGGGAGCTATGAAACCCTTAAAACATTGCAGAGAGAAATTTCAAACATGACCACCCATGCTGGGAGTGAAGGAAGGAAGAATTAACACTTGTGAGTCTTTTCCACAAGCATCTCCAATGAACATAACTAGCACTACTTTGGTATTGTTTTTTTTCTGACTGAACTTGTACTAACCAGCAAATGTTATGTAAGAAAATATAGCATCAATATGGTTTGAATCTTCATGGAAGCAAAACAACAAAAGAGAACTGAGTGGAAAAGATAACAAAGTACAAGCTGACACTGGTAAAAAGCTGACACATGTGAATGAATCTGATTACTGTAGAAAAATCTTCACTTTGAACAATGACTGTCCTGTTGAGATTCATCATCAAATTAAACTCTTGAATGACGTGCAGTGAAGAATAGAAATAATTTGAAGAAGCAGAGAGATGAACACTCCAAACAACCACCAACTGTGGAAAGCTTGTTTCTTTTGCAAAATAAGATGCTGAGACCTGAGTTCTCAAGTGTGCAAACGGCATGCACTTGAAATCAGATAATAAAAATGAGCCAAAGTGCTCTCCTTGACCACCGGGGGTGCTCCTCCATGTGCCAGAATATGGGGCTTTAGGGACTTCAAAAATGTAATGGCGGTATGGATATATATATATATATATATATATATATATATATATTATATAAATATATTGCTTGCAAATGTATGTATGGCATGTGTGGCAAGAAGAGAAATAATAGCATTTTGGAAGGACACGTTAAATGAACACACTAATGAAAAACAGCCTTTAGCTCTGATTGCTGTTTGTAAAGGGCTGCATTCTATATATGAAAGAAAAAATGATATTTTTGTGCGAATGGGAGTGCCTGCAGGTTGTCAGTTTATTCTTGGTTTCAAAACATCATTCACTTCAAGTTTTTGCTCACACAGCTTTACTAAGTAATTATCACAGATTGGACCATTGCATAGAGCAGTCAATTTCAAGTCTTTGGTCACGTAAAAACTTAAGCTTGTGTGGTCAAGTAAAGCAATTTAGTTTCCCACAGGTAACTGTTGGAGCGCCAACCCGGTCATCCCCATTTAATTCAGTCACAAATAATGAAAGAAAAAGGGCAGCCACACGTGCCACTGTAATGAGTCAAGTCAAGTCATATTGGAGAGCATGCACTGGTACAGTGCGTTGCCACACCCACTACATGATGAAACAACTTGGGATCCTGGTTGGCAACCCCCCAGGCAGACACGCAGTCCAATCCCACCCTCCAGAAATGACCCTCTATCTGCCACAGCTGGATGTTACGTGGGTGACCCCTTGGCCTGGTCTAGCCACTCGGGTCCCCAACAATGAGGATCTTATAAGCTGGATCACCCTTGGGGAAACGTGCCACATGGCCATAGTGCCGTAACTGACGCTCCCTGACAATGCAGGTAATGTGCCTCATTCGGGACTCCATGAGCAACCGCTCATTCGACACAAAGTCAAACCAACGGTACCCAAGGATTTTCCAGAGAGACACAGTACCAAAGGAGTACCACTATAACAACAAAAAAGAAATCACTAAAATAAAGAAAGCCATCCGGTACAACAACAACAACAACATTTATTTATATAGCACATTTTCAAACAAAAAAATGTAGCACAAAGTGCTTTACATAATGAAGAATAGAAAAATAAAAGACACAGTAAGAAAATAAAATAAGTCAACATTAATTAACATAGAATAAGTAAGGTCCGATGGCCAGGGTGGACAGAAAAAACAAAAAAAAAAACTCCAGACGGCTGGAGAAAAAAATCTGCAGGGATTCGAGACCATGAGACCGCCCAGTCCCCTCTTGGCATTCTACCTAACATACTGTAAATGAAACAGTCCTCTTTGTATTTAGGGTTCTCACGGAAGGACTTGATGGTGATGGTCACGTAGACTTCTGGCTTTTAGTCCATCAATGTTGGAGCATCATGATGCTTTGAGTAGGAAAAAGAAACAGAAGAGAGAGTAGGGGTCAGTATGGATTTTAGAGCCACCATGAATAGTTATTATGATGAATTGAACATACAGAGTATCAGGATTAAGTTAAAGTGAAGTTATGAAAAGGCCATGTTAAAGTAATGTGTTTTCAGCAGTTTTTTAAAGTGCTCTACTGTATTAGCCTGGCGAATTCCTATTGACAGGCTATTCCAGATTTTAGGTGCATAGTGATAATTTTGTTCTTTCAAGTGGTAAGGAGCATGGTTATATGGTGCAGGCTGTTCATGACTGACTGCCTCCTTCATGCAGCGGTGGGCTTTAAAGGTGGGACACAGGAAGGGGTGGAGTTAATTGCCCTCACTGGGGAGCTACGAAGGGAAGAAAAGAGGAGAAGGTTACCATGGATGCCCCCTCTCAACTCAGGGTGGTAGTACCTGATTCAGATGATCCCAAAGGGTGATCCAAAGATGTACATGCATGACACTTGCTAAAGTTTTTCTTATTAATGCCATCAGTACGGCACACAGCAAAAACTTGCAAGGTAACTGCTATCACTTAAAATAGAAAATAAGAGGATGAAAGCCAGTTATCTAAATATCAGGGATCCCCAACTCTGGTCCTGGAGGGCCGCAGTGGCTGCAGGTTTTCATGCTAACCCTTTTCTTAATTAGTGACCTGTTTTTGCTGCTAATTAACTTCTTTTGAATTCATTTTAATTGGCTTGCTCTTGAAGACTCAACCCCCTTAATTATTTATTTTTCCTTAATTAGCTGTCAAACAATAATGAGATACAAATTGAGCCAAAATATGACCAGCAAACTGTGTAACTGGACCAGAAGTTGTGCTGCATTCACTGCCAGGGACAGTCTGATCTTGCAGATATTGTATAGAGTAATTTGAAAGACAGAGACGCCATAGCAAGATGGTCCTTGAAGGACAGCTGGTCATCAATCACCACTCCAAGTTTGTGTACTGATATGTTAGTGATAAAAAAAACCAAGCTTCACAATGAACAATTCTGGCTTCTGGTTGGAAAATGGTGCACCCAGATAAAAATCGTCAGCTTTCACCTCAGCAGAGATACTGAATAGAACAGTGAGGTAGCAAGTGTGCCTCTGCACTTTGTATTGCATGACAAATAGTTATAAGCCATACATTATAAGAAGCCACATACAGCTTGAAGTCATTCAATGACAGGAAACATAAACAGCTGTATAGTGGCGGCTTAATGCTTATTCCAGTGTTCAAAACTCCCACAGATTATGAAGTAGCTTGGAACGGCTTCATATTAAGACTGGATGTTTAATTTATATTCGAGAATATTACTGTTACACCTGTATTTTTGCTTAAGTTTTCTCAGATGTCCTTATAAATATGTGCATTAGTTCTTTGCCAAGTTGGCCTACGTGTTCAATAAAGTGATTTATAAAACTTAGTTTTGATCTGAAATAAGCATTTTGGTTTGTTTTTCTTTAAACTTCACACTTAACTTTTTACCAAATTTAGGCATCATCATTTTAGATGAGCAAGTATGAAAAGAGCACCACCAGTATTTAAAATTTATTGCACAGTGGACAAGAGCTGTACTTTAGATTACTGGTCACTGAGAGGTACTTGAAAATCAACAACTTCTAATTTTTGAAGCTGGCAATGTGCTGAACAGATGGAATGGTAGCAAAGGCTTCTCATCGTTTATTCACAGGGGAAATCTGAAATTCAGTACCTTAATGTAAAAAGCGTGGAATTTTCAAATCAAATATGTTTGTTATACAATATTTTATTGTGGATAACATACTTCTATTTGTTGAATATGCATTTTCTATTAAAAGGTACTGGGAGGCAAAGCATTCCATAGCAACTTCAAGCACAAAGGAAGAAATAGTCCATTAGGGGAACAAACACTTCCTCATATGTAACATCCACATTTAAAAGTGTAAGAAAAACAGAAAACTCATATGAACCTGGGAAGAACGTGCATTCATGACACAGACGTTTATTAAAACTAGGACTAAGGGCGACAAGGTAACAGTGCTAATCAAGGTACCATTATGGGGCCCATCTAAAATGCTAGAAGGTGTCATTTCAACACTTGGTGTACTTACACTCAATCAGAGTTCAAGATACTATGCTATTTGACCGTATTAAGTGACACCATCCAGAAAAGTAGCAGAATTTGAACTGCATTAATATAATTAAGTTAATTAATAAAATAAAAATATGCCATGAACTGGACTCTTTTGACAACCGCACTCAATACTGATGTCTATGAAAATTCCAATGTGTAAATAACTTGACCATAAAGCATGGCTGGAACCAAGACAAGTTTAGCTGGGGGCAACGGATTTTAATTGGCAGGGGGACCAATGCATAATTATAATGCAAATATAGAAGCCCATATTATTTTTGCTTTACAGAAAATATGCCAGAGAGATCATAAGCAACAGATTGCAGCAAACAGAATTTCATTCTGCACAGCACAACACTGCAGGATCACACAGTAACAAGCCAAATGCAGGTTATATTACTCAAAAACATGCTAAGTGGCACTAATAAACATTTGACATCAAGCATAAACAAAACCAACATAACTACATTATTTTCAATTCACAATAAATAATTAGAGCACATAAGCAACAGATTACAGCAAACAGAACTTCATCCTACACAACACCACACTGCTGGATCGCACTACGATATACATAAGATCAGTGTAATGTGGCATTAGTAGTTACAGCCCTAAATTTGTTTTTCCAGATTTTTTGGAATTTGTAATTCTATTCCCTCTATTGATTGAGTATCTGATTGGCACATTTATGGCCTTCTTAAGCCATACTTTTGACATTGTTGAGCTAAACTTAAGTGCAAGTATCGTGATACTAAAGAGATTGTAGCAGTGATGAACTCTTGCAGGGTACACACTAATATTTAAACATGTTGGAAAATATTAACGTCGACAAGTATGAATTACACCCAGGTGAACACAATCCACCTGTCAGGGCTGAAGTTGACCTTAACTCTTTTGTGACTTCAAAATTTTAAAAGGTGCTACGAACACAAGCATTTTTCTCTTGACTCAGGAGGTCTACGAAACAGAAGGGTGATAGATAAGGAGGCGCAGAAAGGACTTCACTTCTAGTAGCGACCCATGACCCTGACTGCTTTGTAGACTGGAAGGGGTTTTGCAAGGACCACTTACAGTGGTGTGAAAAACTATTTGCCCCCTTCCTGATTTCTTATTCT